>JAFJYI010000211.1:0-600000 GCA_019022655.1 Acacia acuminata
AGTACCAGGAGAAGATAATGTAGCTGATCCTCTTATTGAACTGCTTGCACAAGCAAACTGTTGAAAATTATACCCTAGGGGCAAGTCATTGTTCTCCATTAAGTTATCACTTCATTCGCATGTTTATAGTGATAACTATATCCCTGGATATATCTTATAGGTGATATCCTAAATGTCTCTGGTCGCTCATCTACGCGGGAGCGAAGATGAGATAAGACCAGTATGACTTTGATGAGATATGGAGATACGAATCAAAGTCATGGGCACTTGTAAGAGTACAAGGTCTTGGACCGCCACTATAAGAAAGCTGCATGGATTAAGTCATAACCTTATCTCATGTATAACCGCGTCACGACGCCCTATGACCTAAGATCATCATGGATTCTTACATGAATCATTGACCTTTGACCTAGTCAAAAGTCACCTTTGACCGGGTGATGATAAAGGCTGGGATCGGGATCAGTGATTTTCATGTGGAGGAATGTGAGTGGTCAAGATGGAATTTGTCCCTCACATTTCTAGAAAGATAATACTGAGCCCCTCGATGAGTGAGTCTAAGAAATGTATGGCCATACTATGATGGAAAGGAGTTTCCATTTCACTTATTAGACTACTCAGAATCGAGAAAGTAATGATCAAGAACAGGAAGTTGACATTATCCATGCCTCATTCTTGACTAAATTATCGCGTGACAAAAGGGATGTGACATGGTTGTACGATAGGTTGTATCGTGTCATCAATCCCCATGTGAATTGGGTAGTCGCAATGTCTTGCTAGAGGCTGCTTGCGACTTGTGGGTCGATACTGATGTTAGCCCACCTTGTCAATCTCATGTGGGCCTGCAAGGTCACACACAATAATAATCCAATACGAGCAAAAGTGTCCAGATTCATTGAATCTCAGATTAATCTGAGATTAAATGAATACTGAATTTAATCTAGGATATATATATGTGTGTGTATGTCTATATATATATATATATATATTAAATTTGAAATTAATATATATTAATATTATTAATGGAGATTATAATATTATTATATAATATTTGTTTTGTATTTAATTTATTTGATAAATTAAATATAAAACAAATAGAGATATTGTATCTCATTTAATTTTCGAATAAAGATATCATATATCTGTTTAATTTAAATTGAGATATAGTATCTCAGATTTAATTAAATAGATAGATATCATTTCTCGGATTTAATTTATAGAGGTAAATTAAATCGAGAAGGCTTTTAATTTGGATTAAATAGATACATTAGATTAGATCTATTAGATAGATTTAATTAATATATTTTTAATTCAAATTCAAAATTTGAATTTCAGATCCGACTTTTAATCGAGATTAAATAAATACGTTACATTAGATCTAACAGATAGATTTAATTAATATATTTTTTAATCCATATTTGAAATTCAAAATTCAAAATTAATGAGGATTAATTTTGAATGAAATACGCCGACGGTTTAGAAAAACCTACGGGACTTTTTGTCGGCGTATTACGGAAAGCCGCGAGAAAATCCCTAGAGTGAAAATTGAGAGAGACGCACAACTCAAAAGGCGCTAGCACGCTGCCGTAGCTGTGTTCGGGATTGTTCGTGTGGATACCGGTAGAGGAAGCCGATTCTAAGAGTCGTCTTCTGTTGATCGAGGAGGTAGACCACCAGTTCAAGGAGAACGAGACGCAAATGAGTTCACTATAGGTAATATTTGGTTCCTTAGCCTTGGTTTAAACGCGCTTGAGCGATCCTCGGGACGGGATTCATAATTTTTTTAATCTGCTGCGTTGTATGGAACCCAACACAAACATGAGCGTCATGTTAGGGCAATGGGAATTAGAGTAATTAATGATTGCGCCTAATGAAAGTGGGAGTCTGTTGGAAATTATGCCCTAGGGGCAAGTCATTGTTCTCCATTAAGTTATCACTTCATTCGCATGTTTATAGTGATAACTGTATCCCTGGATATATCTTATAGATTATATCCTAAATGTCCCTGGTCGGTCATCTACGCGGGAGTGAAGATGAGATAAGACCAGTATGACTGTGATGAGGTATGGAGATACGAATCAAAGTCATGGACACTTGTAAGAGTACAAGGTTCTGGACCAACCCACTATGAGAAAGCTGCACGGATTAAGTCATAAGCTTATCTCATGTATAACCGTGTCACGACGCCCTATGACCTGAGATTATCATGGATTCCTACATGATGAGTCACTGACCTTTGACCAGGTGATGATAAAGGCTGGGATCAGGATCAGTGATTTTCATGCAGAGGAATGTGAATGGTCAAGATGGAATTTGTCCCTCACATTTGTAGAGAGATAATATTGGGCCCCTCGATGAGTGAGTCTAAGAAATGTATGGACATACTATGATAGAAAGGAGTTTCCATTTCACTTATTAAACTGCTCGAGAATCGAGAAAGTAATGGTCAAGAACAGGAAGTTGACATTATCCATGCCTCATCCTTGACCAAATTATCGCGTGACAAAGGGAACGTGACATGGTTGTATGATAGGTTGTATCATGTCATCGATCCCATGTGAATTGGGTAGTCGCAATGTCTTGCTAGAGGCCGCTTGGAACTTGTGGCTGATACAGTATTGGCCCACTACCAATCTCACGTGGGCATGCAGGGTCGCACACAAGAATAACCTAACACGAGTAAAAGTGTCCAGATTCATTGAATCTTATATTAATCTAAGATTTAATGAATACTTAATTTAATCAGGGGTGAATCTATATCTATATATATATATATTAAATTCAAAAATAATATAATGATATTATTTAATGGAGATTATAATATTATTATATAATATTTGTTTTGTATTTAATTTATTTGATAAATTAAATATCTAAAACAAATAGAGATATTGTATCTCATTTAATTTTAGAATAAAAATATCTTATATCTATTTAATTTAAATTGAGATATAGTATCTCAGATTTAATTAAATAGATAGATATTATTTGTTGGATTTAATTTATAGAGATAAATTAAATCGAAGGCATTTAATTTGGATTAAATAAATAGATTTAATTAGATCTATTAGATAGATTTAATTAATATATTTTTAATCGATTCAAAATTCGAATTTCAAATCTAGCTTTTAATTTGGATTAATAAAATACATTAGATTGGATCTATGAGATAGATTTAATTAATATATTTTAATCTAGATTCAAAATTCAAAATTCAAAATTAATGAGGATTAATTTTATATAATACGTCGATTGGGTTTAGAAAGAAACCCACGGGACCTTTAGTCGAGCGTATTAGAAAGCCGTGAGAAAACCTAGGCGAGAGTGAGAGAGAACTCAAAAAGCCGCTAGCACACGCTTGCTAGTAGCCGTGATCGGGAATTATTCGTGTGGATACCGATAGAGGAGGTCGATTCATAGAGTCGGCTTCTACTGATCTAGAAAATAGCCCACCAGATCAAAGAGAACGAGACCCGGATGAGTTCACTATAGGTAATATTCAGTTCCTTAACCTTGATTTAAACGTGCTTGAGTGATCCTTGGGACAGGATTCGTAAAATTTTAAATCCGCTGCATGTACGGATCCCAACAGAAGTGAATTCAATGAGACATTGAAATTGAACGTTACTCAATCTCTTTGTAGGCTTCCGATGTTCGCCATTATTCCTCGTTGACATTCTTCTTTTCAATTTGTCCATTGAGATTCAGTTAGAATGTTGGATGGAAATGGCTGCAATGCTTTATGGTGACTCGAGAAGATCAATTTCCCTTTTACGCTTCGTCTACGCTAAGCATTTAATGCACTTCTGACTTAAAACTACTTCAGAGTAATTTGATGTTTAAACCATGTTAAACTTATCTGAAACTCATCCGCAAATTGATTAAACTTTGTTAGGAATAGCAATAATCAATAATATGACTGATTATAATTAAAGATTCTGATTTTGAAAAATGGGGATTCAAAAAGAGTGAAAACGACTCGAGTCATCTATTGCTAACTCAAGTCATTGATTCATTTTCAAAACAGTGAAGAGTTTTAGCAACAAATTGACTCGAGTCATAAAGATTTAACTCGAGTTATTCTTTTCAAATTTTCATTTAGAGCTCTATGTAACACGCTTGACTCAAGTCACATCAGTTTCTCAAAAGCTGGCTATCGGGTTTGGACTTGAAGAACCTTGAAAGCAAGCCATGACTCGAGTCATTAAATGACTTAACTTAAGTCATCTTTGAACAGAGAATATTATTTTGAAAAAGCTGAGTTGAAATACAATCATCTGACTTGAGTTACACATACTTGACTCCAGTCAAAAGTCTTTCAAAAATTGATTTTACAAAGCTGTAACTCAAGTCATATGAACTTGACTGAAGTCACTTCGTTCAAAGATCATTTTGCTTATGTCACAGAAGGTATGACTCGAGTTATAAAAATCTGACTCGAGTCATATCAGCACAAAGAGATACATTGTTATTGAACCAAGTTATCTTTAAACATAAAACACTTTGGCTTGAATCAATAACAATATTTTGGATTTACAATTGTCAGTTGTCATAAAAAATACATAGAGAACTAACTGATATGATAGCCAACAGGCCCCCCGAAGGCAAGTTAGTGAGACCCGGTAATAGAGGAACAAAAATAAAGGAAAAGAGAATAAAATAAAAGGGAAAAAAGAAAGAGAAGAACTAGGGGTAGGTGGTCCACGAGGGGAAGGGCTAGGGCTAGTAGCAATGTCGGCCCCAAAAGGAGACGCCGAGACCTGATTCACAACAGAATGTCTGAATGAGAGTCGGAGAAGTCCACAGTAGTTGGCCTACTATGGCAGTAAGCAACAACGAAGTGCAGTTTGTTTGCTGGGTCTTCAGTTCAATATGGAGGGCTGCGAGACTAGGGTAATGGTTCTGGTAGAGGGGACTGTGTGTCCGAAGGTAGGCACGACAAGACAAAGTTGTGTCATAGGAGGAAGGAGTGTTGGTGGAAGGGGAAGAGGGAGTGTCAGAGGAAATGTAAATTGGTTAGTTTGGTGGGGAGGGTGTAAGGGAAGGCAAAGGTAGTGGGAGTAGTAGGCAAGCCATGGGAGTCGGCGGAGTAGCCTAGCATAGACCATTAGGGGCAGACGGCCATACCAAGCAAATCTGTTTGACTCACGGCATAGGGGCGATAGGGGTTAGGGTTGGAAGTAGGTGTGGCTTAAAGATGTGAGATAAAGGTGGATTGGGCTGGGGGAAAAAACCGAGTAAGAATGAGGGGGTGGTGGGATGAAACGATGCAAGGCAGGGGAAGGGTTGCCTATGGATGGGAGGGCGCAAGAAAGGCAAGAATTGCATGGGATTGTGATATTTGGATTTGGGTGGACCCGCCCAAGGAGGATGCCATCACAGGAGTAGAGCTTCAAAAGTCACGGGAAAATACATATTAGATTTAAGATGCTAACTTGGTTTGAACATAGTACTGGGACGACGTGGAGGTCTTTCGTTTCTGGCCAGGTGTCTGAGTTCCTGTTAGCCCCTAAATTTTTTTATATAGTTAAGGACTTTAGGCTACCTCCTAATAGCACTTAGTTTATTGTCGTCAACCTGACTTGGTTATGAGTATTATTCAGGGCTAAGTGGGGTTGCTCAACATCCTCGTAGTTCCATTCCCATCCCAGCACATTCAAATCTGTCCTTGTATGGGGACGTTGCCATCCGAATATGGTGTATCTTGCTGGGTTTGAGATCTTCTTCCTAGATCATTTTATCAAGGGACTCGCTGGTGCTTGGTCTTACATTGAGGAAAGAGCATTCTTCAGGAACTTCTGGGTACTGTAAGGTTTTGAGAATTGAGAATGTCACTTGGTCCCTGTTGACTCCCATAGTGATTTTGCCTCTTTCAACTCGATCAATGTTTTGCTTGTTGCCATAAAGGGCTTTCCTGTTGGGATCCGTACATGCAGTAGAATTATAAAATTTTTACGAATCCCATCAGAGGATCTATCAATGGTGTTTAAATCAAGGTTCGTTAGAAAAACCGTACCTATGGGAAGGGTTGGGAGTTTCATTCAATGCGGTCTGGTGCGCATCTCCCTCTTCGTGCGTCTCACTCGTCATACGTCTCGAACGTGGTGCCATCTCATTCGATCAAACAGGAGCAGATTCTGTGAATCGCCTCCCTCTACCGATATCCACACGAATAACCTTGAACACGATGGCAGGGTGCTAACGCCTTCAATATTCTCGCGTCTCTCCTTTTCTCTCTAGGGTTTCTTGCGGCTTCTCTAATTCATTCGGCTCCTCAATACAACTAGATCAATATCTATTTATAGAGTTTCTAAAATCCTAATGAGCCGTATTAAAATATTCAAAATTAATCTAATTAATCTTGAATTCGAATCTGAATTAAATCAATACATTAATTAAAATCATGTCCAATGAGACCTAATCAAATATATTTATTTAATTTGAATTATGAGCCTACAGCTTTAATTGATCTTCATGAATTAAATCTGAGATATGATACCTTTCTATTTAATTAAATCTGAGATACCATATCTCAATTTAATTAAATTTGAGATACTATATCTTTATTCGAAGATTAAATCGAGATAAATATCAAAATTTATTATAGTTATTTAATTTATCAAATAAATTAAATACTATACATAATAATATTATTATCTATAAATAATATAATATGATATATATATATATATATCTCAACCATAGATTAACAGTATTCATTAAATCTTAGACATTTATAAGATTCAATGAATCTGGACACTATTGCTCGTATTGGGCTATTCTTGTGTGCGACCCTGTAGCCCACATGAGATTGGTAGTGGGCTAATACTGTAATAGCCCACAAGTCGCAAGCGGTCTCTAGCAAGACATTGCGACTACCCAATTCATATGGGCATCGATGATACGATACAACCTATGGTACAACCATGTCATGTCCCTTTTGTCACACGATAATTTGGTCAAGGATGAGGCATGGATAATGTCAACTTCCTGTTCTTGACCATTACTTTCTCGATTCTCGAGTAGTCTAATAATAATGGAAACTTCTTTCCTTTGTAATATGGCCATACATTTCTCAGACTCACTCATCAAGGGGCCCAGTATTATCTCTCTACAAATGTGAGGGACAAATTCCATCTTGACCATCACATCCCTCTGCATGAAAAACACTGATCTCGATCATAGCCTTTATCATCACCTGGTCAAAGGTGACTTTTGACTAGGTCAAAGATCAGCAACTCATCATGTAGGAATCCATGATGATCTCAGGTCAAAGGGCGTTGTGACGCGGTTATACATGAGATAAGCTTATGACTAAATCCATTCAGCTTTCTCACAGTGGGCCGGTCCAGCACCTTGTACTCTTACAAGTGCCCATGACTTTGATTCGTATCTCCTTACCTCATCAAAGTCATACTGGTCTTATCTCATCTTTGCTCCCGCGTAGATGACCGACCAGGGACATTTATGATAATCTATAAGATATATCCAAGGATACAGTTATCATTATAAACATGCAAATGAAATGATAACGAAATGGAGAATACAATGATTTGCCCTTAGGGCATAATTTCCAATACTTCCCAGAATGATTGGGACTTCTAGACCTACTTCAAAGTCTAGCACGATGAAATCTACTGGAAATATGAACTTGTCCACCTTAACCAATACATCTTCGATTTTTCCTTTTGGTTGGACAATTGATCTGTCTACTAGTTGCAAAGTTATTGTCATAGGTCTTGCTTCTCCAACCGCCAACTTCTTGAATACAAACATTGGCATTAAATTAATGCTAGCACCCAAATCACATAGTGCGTTTCCGTAGTAGCTAAGGCCAATGGCACAGGGGATTGTAAAGTTGTCTGGGTCTTTAGTTTTGGTGGAAGTCTATTCAGCAGTAGTACATTGCTTTCCTTAGTCATGGCTATTGTCTCGAATTCACCCAACCACCATTTCTTATATAGGATGTCCTTCATGAACTTCACCATAGTTGGCCATCTTTTCTAGTGCCTCTACCAGTACGATGTTGATATGCAGCTGCTTTAGCATGTCCATGAATTTTTGGAATTGCTTCTCATGATTGTGCTTCTGAAGCCTCTGGGGAAACGGTGGAGGTTGCCTTAGAGTTTGTGAAGGTCCTGGGTCGGGGGCCTGTTGAGATGTTGATGTTGTAGCATCATGCCTTATTTCTGTTATATGGACATCTGGCGTGGCTTTCGTCAAGAAAGCTATAGCATAGAGTCCATCATGTTAGTTCTCAATATGTTTTGATGATTAACAACAAATGTAAAACATGTTTTGAAGTTTGCAAAGTTAGTTAAAAACATTCTGATAGTTGCAAACCGCAGTATAGGTTTGCAAACTCGAGTAAAGGCCATCCAGAAAGCAACCAAGTTTCCAGCCTAAGTCGATACCGCAGTTTGCATAGCCAAACTCGAGTATTGAACAGTCAATACTGCAGTTTGCATGGGCAAACTCGAGTATCGAACTTCTTAAGAACTAAAGGATTTTTCAAACTCGTCAATACGTAGTTTGCATAGTCAAACTCGAGTATTGAGCTTCCGAGAGAGCTAAAGTTTTCCAAGTTAAATCAATACCGCAGTTTGCATAGCCAAACTCGAGTATTGAATAGTCAATCTTAGTTTGCATAGTCAAACTCGAGTATTGAACTTCCAGAGAGCTAAATGATTTTTCACGTTAAGTCAATACTGCAGTTTGCGTAGCCAAACTCGAGTATTGGACTTACCGAGAGCAAAAGGATTTTTCAAGTTAAGTCAATACTGCAGTTTGCATAGTCAAACTCGAGTATTGGACTTCCAGAGAGCAAAAAGATTTTTCACGTTAAGTCAATACTGCAGTTTGCGTAGCCAAACTCGAGTATTGGACTTACAGAGAGCAAAAGGATTTTTCAAGCTAAGTCAATCTTGCAGGTTGCATAGTCAAACTCGAGTATTGGACTTACGAAGAGCAAACGGATTTTTCAAGTTAAACCAATGCGGTTGCGTAGACAAACTCGAGTATAGGTTTTGTCTTTCAAACACAAGACACGATGGTTTGCCTCGTAAGGTGCAAACTCGAGTATCCAATTGAATCTTGCAAAGTATGGACACTTGTGAAACTGCAGTGCCATACTCGAGTTAGCATGAACATACCGCAAGATGCAACGTAAAAATTGATTTTTTGAATTATACGAATTCGTAAATCACTCTTGTTTGTTCCAATTGATTTCATGAATCATTCACTTATGTTCCAGATAAGTTTAACAAGTTTATTGAGTGAATTTCAGTTAGCACGAGATGAAGATTAATGAAGATCAAGGCAAAAAGCAAAAAGGTGCTCAGTGCATTTAATGCACCTCTGCAAATCTACCTACTTTCAGCTAATTCATCTGAGCATGCCTTCTGAACGTTAAAGAATGCTTACTACAACAAGCAAACTCTTCTCCAACGGGCAAATCCTCAGAGTTCCACATCAGATCATATTAGCACCTGGTTTAGTTGGAGTTTAGAGAGAGAAGATGACCAGACTTAATGCTAATCACCTACAACGGTTGGATTCATCATTCAACGGTCATTTAATGTTCTCTACCTATAAATAGAGTTCATTAACTTCTTCTCAAGCGATACAACTGCGAGAGCGAAAATTTACTAAGTGTCATTTATTGTGTTCAGCTTTCAATTGTATTGTATCAATCGATACTTGTACTTCGATGTTCATTTTATCCGCTCTCATGTGAGAGAGTTCTATTTGTAAATCATTGATTGATTGAGATAACCACAAGTCGGGGGACTTGGTGGTTGGGTGTATTGATTGCAACTTGTAAGGGGGAGTGAGTTCTAGAGAGAACTACTCTTGAGTACGAGTTTGTAATCGGTTTGTGAGTATAGTGGATTGAAAATCCCAAGTGTGGCTTGGGACTGGATGTAGGTCAAGGATAAGACCGAACCAGGATAATTTCTCTTGTGCAAGCTTTCCTTCCCTTCCTCCTCTGCTATCATCTGTTTTTACTTGGTCAAAACAAAGCACTTTCAGAAAAGTTTTTAAAATACCCAATTCACCCCCCCCCTCTTGGGTATATAGCTCCATTTACACATCATCCTTTTACTATAGCATCGAGGTGTGCAGGTCTGACTCCTGGGTGGGTTCAGTTGTTTCTCGCCCTTTTTTGTATAGCCCGATATTGGTTTGGTGTCCTCAATGGACCTTTTTGAGACGTTCATTGGTTCCACATTCTTGCCGCTTCTTAGTTCAATGATCTTGACTTGTTCTTTTCCATAGGGACTTCAGTTGTAACATCATGAATTTTCGACCCTAAGAATTGAGAATAATCCTAAAGTAGGACCAAAATGTTACACCCCTACCTGTCACACCTCCACCGGCCTCGCCCTTTCGAGTGGCGGATTAGAGGGATTCCTTTTAATAATTACCTTTCCTTTATTTATTAAATACTTTAACATGCATTAGAGTACGCGAGACAGAGCACAGGACCGGTTTGGACTAACCATGCTTGATAAAAGTAAAACAACAGAAAGTGTAAATCCCCAGAGGGTTAAGGGTACAGTAATCCAAAGTAAATCCCAGAAATATAATACAGTCATCCAAAAGCAAAATACAAAATACGGTAGGGCATTCCCTACTCTTCACAGCACACTGGGCCCTACCCTGTCAAAAGAGATCCTCCGGCCCGTCGATACGCTCCCCTTGGTGTAGAAGCGTCTAGAGTCCGAAATGGCCCCCAGAGTAACCGTCAATACTCAAATACTAAATGTGTAAGGAGTATGTAAGATACCATGCAGATGAAAATACCGAACATGTCAAACACATACCATATATGCATCCAGATCATACCACAATAAAACACGTAACACAATCCATGAATCCGTACAGCTGCCATACCAAGGCAAGCCTCGGTCTTACTAGACTCTCAACCCGTAAAGTCGCCCTCACTAGGCCAACCCCTAACTGAAACTCAACCCGCACAGCTGCCAATCAAGGTCGGCCTTGGACTGAACGTCCTCAGCGCTAGGAATCATACAACACTGTATGCATATTTGGCACAACATATACAGAGCAAAAATAAACATGGCAATCACATACATACAACAAAACACACAAGCGGTTACTACCTGGTGTGCTGAGTATTGTCCTTACTCTTTTATTGGGCCCACTGATTTTCCAAGGGTTTCTTGACCTAAATATCATTAAAATACACTTATTCAGTATTTACAAAAATGCCACTACGTTTTTCTTATCCAAACCGAGCCCAAACCAATTTTCCAGAAATTCGGTGTTTGGCCCAACTTGTAGGATTGTTAATAAATTCCAAAAAAATTATTTTTACATGAGACCAGCCATTTGAACCATTGAAATGTATATTTTTCATGAAAAATATTCTTAGACCCTAAAAGTACTTTTATTTCGGCATGTCTCTCACTTTTCACACTGGGTCAAATTTCACCACTGTTGCGGCAGAATTAACTTAGAAAATTTGTAGCTCTCAATTGGTTCATCAAAAATATATCGAATTACCTATCAAAATGATGTCCCAGATGTCTAATTTTCACATGTAAATTTCCGCTCAAACCAACATCTCTACTGTTCTAAAAACACTTTTGAAGCCACGCCCAAAATCGAGAACAACGCGGCAAACAAGCCTCTTCTTTGAGTTTTTGGGGTTTTGAGTTAGAAAACTTAAACCATGGCTTAACCTCACACAAAATCACGTTTTAAGCACTTTGGGACCATTAAAAACTCCAAAATCAGACCCTAAAACCAAGCTCCCACCAGCAGCACGAAAATCCAAAGTTAAATCTTTAAAGGTTCAAGTTGTCGGTATTTACCTATTTCGGAGCCTTGGATTGGGGAACAAAGTTGTTGGGAGCTTGAGCTGAGCTATGAAGCTTACTGATCCTCTCCTCCTCTGCAACTGGAGCACGAAATTTGGGGAGGGAAATGGCTATACAAGCTTTATAATAATATCCCCAAATGTAACCATTTAGTTCATGTAACTAATTAAATTTTCTAGTTTAGTTAGGGACTAACCATAATTACTTGGATAAATTTCATGTGCAGATTTTGGACCTTTCTAGGAGCACAAGTGGCATGAGTTTTGCTGCCCATGATCTGATTTTCCCATTTTAATTTTTGTATGAATTATCTGTTGGTTATGATTAGTTTTGATGATGTCTTATATAGATGCCATTATTCAGAGCAAAAAGTTTACATGTTATATTTATCTCCTACATTGAATAACTGCTATATTTAATGTAGATTATTCCAAGTTGAATTATGGAGAATAATCAAGAAGGAGATAAGAGACTAGAGAAAGAAGAACTTGCACAATATAATGGGAATATCAACAACATTCAAGTTCTTGTGATAATCGGAAGTCTCTATAATCAAGCGGAAGTTGGAATAGCTTAATTCGGAGTCAAATTAAGCTATATGAAGCATCAGCATGAATAGTATCGTATACGTGAATAGTACACCGTATACATGAATAGTGCCATACATGAAGTCTCGATGATCAAAACGGAAGTCAGAAAGACTTAATTCAATGCTAAATTAAGCTATTTGGAGCGTCATCTTGAAGAGTAATTTTTGAGCTAAAAACCGTATATATGAACAGTAACATACGTATGGATGAACAGTGCCATACGGTTGAAAAGTCAGCAAGTATGAACAGTAACTCAAAATTACTCGAGTATGCAACGCAAGTAATCCACTGTTCCAGCTGCTCTGTTTACCCCTGTTCTGCGTTTTTCATGGGCGACATTCAATGTTTCGATGATATCTCACAAACCAGACGTTGGATTGAGGTGAAACCAATTTTGGATGAAATTAGACTCCCAATGCGTCATTTGGAGACCAAATTCAAGTCCAAAGGAGTTCAGATCAAAGAGAAACAAATTGTGGAAGTTGACAGTGCAATTCACGACACACAGCAGAGCAAGCTTCGGTAGTTTGGGTGTATCTCACAAAATACACATCCAATTGAGCTGAAACTGGTGGCATATGAAACTAGACTCAAAATGCGTCACAGCACAATTTGACCTACTCAAAACGGAGTTCAGACCAGGGAGATATGGCCTTCGAAAGTTGACTCATGTGATTCTGGAATCAACCCAGTATAGCTTCGGTTTTCTGTCTATATCTCACATTATACACAACAAAATGGAGTAAAACAAATTCCATATGAATCTATACTCAACAAGTGTTTCACAGAATTTGGAAGCAACGAAAAAGAGCTTGAAACGAAGGAGATCCGAATTTCGAAACTTAATGGTTGCTGAAACTCTGTTTTCTGGGCAGTCATCGTTCATCGTATCATAACGTTGAGCTCATTCTTCATTCATTGGAAAGAAGACATCAATAGCTTTCCAGGGATATTTAATTTGCTAATTTTGGAGTTAAATTCAAAGAGATATGGCCTCTGGAAGTTGACACATGTTTTGAATCATCTATCACGAAAATACTGTTCATCGTCTTCAAGAATCACCACGCCTGGAAATGCGGCGTATGGAAAACGTCCAGATGAACACCAAAACCACTCATACTACTTCTTAACATTATTTATATCATTCATGTATAAGTTTCAGGTGATTAACGTTTGAATTAAGTTCAAGACTGATGGAAGCAAAAATCTATCAGAACCAAACACACAGTAACATCGAAGTTGAACCATTTGTTGAAGCAAGAAGGCAACGGTCATTTGATGAAAATAGGAATGAAGCAATTCAACAAAGCATTTGATGGAAAGAGAAAGAATAAGCAACGGTTAGTTCTCAAACAGACCGAAGCTCAATGGACTGAATGCTCAACGGTAATATTCCAACGGGTCAATACTCAAACATACCAAAGCTCTCAACGGATGTTCTTACTCTGATTGTTGAATGCTACAATGGCTACGCAACGGATATGCCCAACGGTCGAATGCTCACCAACGGTAATATTTCTCAAAACCGATGTGCAACGGACGAATTCAACGGATCGATTACTATTCATCATTTTACTATTCATAACGGTCCTCAACGATAATATTTCTCCAACGGCGCTTCCAACATACATGCTTATAAATGGAGACAGATTCAAGACGGGAGAACGCATGAGCTTACACCTTCAAAATGTCTTCTGATGTTTATCTCATTTCCTCTCTATTTTCTTAGTGAATATATATCTTATTAGAGAGTGAGATTATTTGTAATGTACTTCAAGGTGTTCATCTTATCACTTCTTAGAGAAGATTTATTTGTAAACATTTTATCGAGAGTTACTCAAGATTGGGTGATCTTGAGTGGGAAACACATTGTGTTGATTACAACTTGTAAGGGAGTGAATCCTAGGAGAGGATTACTTGAGACGAGTGTGTGATCAAGTGGTGTATCCTTATAGTGTGAAAGGGGAGTATCTCGGTAAGAGATAGTAAAGGCTGCACAAGTGCCCGAGCTAAACTTGTGAGGTTGTAAAGACTTTTCTCTTGTGCCCGATTAAACAAGGAGATAGTGGATTGAAATCTCGAGGAGGAGCCGGGGACTGGACGTAGGTCATCGTGGATTGGGCCGAACAGGGATAAATCACGGTTGCATATTCTCTTCCCTAAGCTCTTATAATTCCAAGCATATATTATTTTAAGTATACATTTATTTGAATATTTGACTATTGATTTATGAATAATTATATTCATATTTATTACCTTCATTAAGTTGTGAAAAGATTTTCAAAGTTTCTAATTTTTTATCTGACACCCAATTCACCCCCCTCTTGGGTGACAAAGCCGTTCTAACATTATCCCATGTGTTTTCTAGAAAGCTTTTGGGCCACATGCATTGACTCACTTGACCAAGCTTGAATAATCTACTTTTTGTCAAATTTGGGCAGATTTCATGCGCATGGAATGTCCCAACATCTGAACTCCAATAATTAAATCCACTCTTCCACTTTATTGGTCAATTTCGGGGTCTACCGGCTCCTAACGGGTCCTACCGGGTCCAAAAATGCGTCTTTTTGTACTTTTCTCTGACTTTGCCAGATATTCTCCTTTGCTTGGGCATATTCATGTGGCGCCTTTCCTTTTTCCAAGACGGCCCCACATTTGTCTCATTCTGTCCAAAAAAATCCCCCAACTGGTCACTATTGGTCCTCTTTTATCGGTTTATCGCCTGCGGGTCCCGCGCCTTGTGTTTGGACCACAGTATGGGTAAAATCATCAGTTTTTCTCTCCTTCTCATGTAAAATGAAATTGAATGCCCAAAGTCAAGGAATTGACCATTTTTCCCTTGCTTCATCATACCGGCTTTATGCCTCACCGATATCTTGCCTTGGGCCCGCGCCTTTCCAAACCTGGGCTCGCCAGAGACTCTTTTCCTCTAGTCAAAATGGGTGACCTTTTGGACCTTTCTGGGATCCACTTTCCCGTTTCCCACTATCTGAGACATCCTTTTTCTATTAATATTTTTGTCATAAGATATTACACAAATAGTAACAATTCGACTGAGTCAAAATTCTTCACTAGTTCCTCAATGATTACAATTTACACTATTTACAACAGTAGGGGTGTTACACTATCGGCCTCACCCTTTCGGGTGGCAGGTTAGAGGGATCCTTTTTACTTATTACCTCCCCTTGGTTAATTATTTCCTTTTAATATACATCAGAGTGTGCGTGGCAGAGCATATGATCGGTTTGGATAACTTCAATATACTGGTAAAGGTGTGAACAATAAACAAAAAATAGTCCCTGTAGGGCTAAAGGCACAACTTGAAAGTGGAATATCACTTAGAGGGGGTGAATAGGTGATCTCTAAATTCTTTTTTGAATAAGATAAATGCAATGAAATAGAGACAGAGATAGAGAGAAATGACACAACGAGATTATATTGGTTCGGTTCAACTCCTTGACCTACGTTCAATCCTCAAAACACTTTGAGATTTTCACTAACTCAACAAAAATGGTTACAATTACACACTCTATACTCAAAGTACTCCTTTCACACTAGGATTCACTCCCCCTTACAAGTTATAATTGTACACTCACTCTCAAGGTCCCACAACATTGAGATTAAACAAATAATCACTTAATGAAATAAGTGTTTAAGTTCTCTCACAGAGTAGATAGAAAATAATCATTGAAGTACAGTGATATTCGAAGATATTAAATGAAACTAATGATTTGTAACTACTATTATCATAAGGGACATAACACTTCATCATGTTTTCACAAGAAAGAAAGAAGAGATAAGCCTGTTGGTAATTACCAATAAGTGCCTAAAGGGACATATGTTTTCCCTGAGGCTCGAACTAACCCAAAAGGACCCAAGAAAAGATGAGTACCTAAGACTTGATCTTGTCTAATTGCATGTTTGTCTTAGAGCATCAAAGACCAATAAATGGTACATTGATAGCGGATGCTCCAGGCATATGACGAGGGACTCATCCAAGTTCATGGCAATGCTAGAAAGATTACTAGAATTGGTGAGATTGGTGTAGAGAAAGGACCCTTAATCAAAGAAGTATACTTCATGGAAGGTCTCTGTCACAACCTCCTTAGAGTGAGCCAAAGTGCTGACAAGAACAATTGGATCATCTTCGACTCAGATGAATGCCTCATTGTCAACAAGGATGATTTTTCAATCGACAAAGGTAACCTTAAAGTTTTATTTAAGGCTCCAAGAGAAGGTAAGTGCTATACCTTAGATTTACCGAAAGTCAATTCAAAAAAATGTTTTGTTAGCAACTTGGACGAAAGTTGGCTGTGGCATAAGCGTTTGGCTCATTTTAAAATGTTCCAACTGGACAAGTTGTTAAGAAAAGATTTAGTTATTGGTTTGCCTAAATTACGTTTTAAAAATGACATGATTTGTGATGCTTGTCAAAGAGGTAAACAAACTAAATCATCTTTCAAAAGTAAGTTTGAAATCTCGACTGATAGACCTCTCCAACTACTCCATATGGATCTAGTTGGACCGGCAAGAGTTAAGATCCTTAGTGACAATTTGTACACTATGTTTATTGTCGATGATTTATCTCAATTTACCTCGACTATCTTTTTATCTTCTAAAGATGAAATGTTTGATCTATTTGTCGTGTTTGCCAAGAAGGTGCAAAACGAGAAAGGTGTTTGCATTTTAGGTATTCTAACTGATCATGGAGGAGAATTTGAGAATCATGCTTTCAGGGAGTTTTGTGATGCTTATGGTATTGACCACAACTTCTCGGCTCCGAGAACACCTCAACAAAATGGTGTGGTCAAAAGGAAGAATCGAGTGCTCACCGAAATGGCTCGTGCAATGCTGAATGAGAACAAGACTTCTCAAGTCTTATGGGCAGACGCAATAAACACAGCCTGCTATATCTCAAACCGAGCCTATCTCCAAAAGAAGCTCAACAAGACTCCATATGAGCTGTATAAAGAAAGGAAACCAAATCTAGCTCACCTATACATCTTTGGATGCAAATGCTTCGTCCACAACAATGGTAAGGATAATTTGTGAAAGTTTGATCCCAAATCCGATGAAGATATATTTCTTGGATACTCTAATCAAAGCAAAGCTTATAGAATTTTAAATAAACGTACTCGTTTGGTAGAAGAGTCAATTCATATTATGCTCTATGAATCCAAAACTAATGAATCCTTGGATGATGGTGAGGAAACTATTTACAAAAATCAATTCTTTTAAAAAAAACTACTCCTACCTCTATTGAAAATTTTGAAAATGTTTTTGAAAGTGATTCTCAAAACTCTAGTGAAAATCCTGATCAATCTCAACCTAAAGCTTGGAAGTTCATTAGGAATCATCCTTTAGACCAAGTGATAGGTGATGTAAATCAAGGTGTAAGGACTAGAAAAAGTACCTTGAAAGAGGTTACATTTTTGCCTATGAGATTAAGCCCTTTAGGATTGACAAAGCCCTTTCAGACAATGATAGAAATCAAGTTTGGGACTTGGTATCTAGCCTAAAGACCATCCTGTCATTGGCACTAAATGGGTATTCAAGAACACACATGATGAATCAGCAATCATAGTCCGTAACAAGGCTAGATTGGTTGCCAAAGGCTATAATCTGTTAGTTATGATTAGTTTTGATGATGTCTTATATAGATGTCATTCTTAAGAGCAAAAAGGTTACATACTATATTTACATTCTACTTGCACTAATTCTTATGTTTAATGTAGATGTGAAGTATAGAATGATTAGGAGAAGAAAAGAAGAGGAGATATTGAAGAAGGTAGAAGTGAAGAGAATGATGAGCCCAAGCTAAATGATGAAGAATGATCAAGATAGGAGATGGAAAATGGAAGAACTTGCTATATGGAATGAAGATATCATTATCCAAATTCTAAAATTGATCCTAGAAGTCTCCATGATAAAATAGAAGTTGGAATGGCTCAAATCGAGTTAAAAACAAGGAAATATAAGGTTCGAATGATCCAACTCGAGTTATGGGGTCCAACTCAAGTTAGAGAACTCTCGGAGCATCCATTGCTAGAATTACAAAGTCAAATCATAAGAAGCAATGGACACCCGTAAGAAGAATACGTTCTACCTCAAGAATAGACTATCATAGAGTACCATTCAATTATCTTGAGGAGAACATGAAGAGGAAAATCTCTCAAGTATCAAACAGAAGACACTTGAAGTCTATATCCTTTGAGAGAACTGTGCAGACACCCATGGAAAGACATATGAAGAATCAATGTGATGGGAAGAGACGTGGGTAAGCAAAGCCAATCCTCCAAGTACCTAAGGTAAAGGTATACAATGGTAAAACCTCCTATGCTATCATTTGAAATATATATTCATTGAGGTTTTATATTTTGTAACCTTAGGAATGAGCATTGCAAATTATTTTAAAATTGGGTATTCATATCCTGATTTATTTTTCAAAGAGATTGCAATGTTCAAGAATTTAATTCTTTATGCATACATGATAATTTGAAAAGAAAGCATCTCTTTTATGCATAAAGTTATGTTTAATTCACTGTGCTCAGTTATTCTGAATTAATTATATTTATAAGAGCATGTGAATTTTGATTCCTACAAGCTAACGATGACTGGATCCAAGGTTGGATACCAAGAAAGGAAAGGATTTATACGGTTTTGTAGGATCAAGGAAAGCTTCTCAAGAATGCAACATGGAGAAATGATCCAAGTCTTGAGAAAGCTAAACAAGCTATGCTTGATGTTGATGGTGAATGTCGAAAAAGGAGTTATCTACATCAATCCATCTCAATCAAGCAAGCTTCAACAAGGACAAGTGAAATTACGGTGATATCTAATTCTTACCCCGTACTGTGATCTCATATTCATTTTTGGGTAATGAATGCTTGTCATTATTGCATTCCTTTAGCAATCAATCATTCATGTTTTTCAAAATGCTTTCAGATTGCTAAATGGACCGTAAGTGAATTTGTGCATAACTTTCCGAGTTTATATTTTTGAACGCACATTTCTAAGTTGTGTTTTGGATTTCAATTCACTCGATTTATGAAAATGCATACAAATGATTTTTGGAATATAGTAACTCAAGTTATTAATCATAACTCAAGTTATGCGATGTACTTCATGATTTCAAATGTTTTTCGCGACATCAGATTCTGATTTTCTGATGTAACTCGAGTTTCCTGGCAAAATAACTCGAGTTACTGGTGTATCAGAAAGCTTCCACTGATAAAAGTTACTGATATAACTCGAGTTGGTCATTATAACTCGAGTTACTACAGTATCAATGCTTTCTGGATGAGAAAATTTTTAAGATAACTCGAGTTACCAGTCATAACTCGAGTTACCCAACTCCAATTATCGTTCATAACTCAAGTTATCTCAGTTAATTTTTTTTTTTTTTGGTTGTTGAAGAAATAACTCAAGTTACTGGGAATAACTCAAGTTACTGAAAGTGAAAATGTTGGATATGCTTCAAACTCGTTTAGTAGAATTTTCCATATCATTCACATATTAATCTTTGGTATTTAATTTGTTGCTTGAACTCCTAATTCTTTATTGTCTAACACGTTGATCATCTATGAGTTTCAAGCTTATCTCCTATAAAAGGATTTAATCTGTGAGTGTTATTTTGTTACTCAAATACATCAACATTGTTTTCATCCATATTTTGAGTAACTATGTGTAAATATTCAAAAACTTGCTTTAACCATTCATATGTTTCTAAATTCAATTCTAAGAGGCAAAATTATCACTTGGACAATAGCAAAGTCATTGTACTCATATGTTTTTATTATGCTAAGCATGCTTCGATAACACTTTATCTTCATGACTTTTGCTTTTGAGAAAATTCTTCAACATGTTAAGTGCAACATTTGACATGTTCTATGAACCTGAAGCATTCTAATATATTCATTTAATCAATTGACTTCCACCATGTTTCAGAGTGAGCATTGATTTCAAATACGTTTCAAAAATGAATCTTTCTTTCATCAAAATTTGATTGCATAATGCATTACCATGATTTGAAAGAACATTCAAGATTTGAAATAATTTGCATATTTCATTATCATTCTTGAAAAATATGATCTCATTCATGAACTATGAATTGATAAATGCTTATCTTTATAGATAAGATTTTCTATGCTCAAACTTACATGTATTTTATCAATGAGAAATAACATTCTTGGTATCATTTAGTTGTTACCCTATTTGATTCATTGGCTTGAATTTATTTGATTGGGTAAAACTATGTTTTGATATTTGATTTTGATATACTCTTTGCTCAAATATCATATGATTTAATTCTATAAGAGCACAAGAGTTTATTATGTCTAATCCGTGTGGACTCAAGATTCATTGAATACCAAATAACATATATTTTTGCAGGAGATGACTAACATGTTCTGTTGTTGGATACAAAGAACATAGGCAAACAAAATAGACCATTTCAGTGGCTACGTTTGCAAATTCTGTGACATCACTTCTGCGAATGACAAGATTAGGCAACTCTACGAATTGATCAACATAAACTTCAAGGTCTTATCTAGCAAGAGGCTTTGATCAAGATGATACAGGATTGTACTAGCATGATAAGAAAAGTTGTTGGCCACAAAAACTTATCCTTATCTGGGAGTTCCTCAATATTGATCACATCATCAGATAATGGCCAGCCCGTGATGCACCTATGAATTACAAATGATTATGACTCAAGTAATTACGATATTACTTGAGTGAGGTATTGTATTTTGAAATAATGTTTATATATCATAATCATTTCTATGCTCTCGCATTACTCAGCAGGCTAACTTGATTTTGTTCATTCAAATTTTATCTCACAAAGTTTAGCCTGAGAACACTTATTTTTAAAATGATCCTTATGCTTTAAACATTTTTGTTATCATCAAAATCATAAGTGATTTCTTCATACCAATTTCAAGTCCACCCATGTGAACTTGAAAGTTCTTAATTTTGAGATACGATGTTATGTCCATTGGAGTTGGAGGAACTCTAGACCTCATAACATTTGGTGTCACATCATTATTTGGTATCCTTAAAGGGTAGGTCAAAGTCATGCATTCATTAAGGGGGAGCTTCACATTCATGTTTTTCCTATCTTAAAGGCTCATCTCCTTTATTTGAAAAAAAAAACCTTTTTAAATTTGCTCATCTGCATTCACTATGTTTTATTAATTTTGATGATGAGTTAATATCACATTTTCCATTCACTATCATTATTTGAAGATATCATTTAGAAAGGAATACTTTGATATCTGGTTACACTAACAGATTTCTTTTGCAAAGAAAGTTTTTCAATTTGTAGCAGGAGATTTGGTTATATGTTACAACTTCGGGCGATCAATCCTTAAAGCTAAGATATGCTCTACATATATGATCTATGAAGAAAAAGCAAAGGATGGAAGTCGAGTACTGATCATATTCATTCAGATGAGATACAACTCAAGAAGCTTGTACTTTAGTCTCATTTCACATCTCGAGGCTATTCGAGCACATCACAGATCTTAAAGCTAGCAAATGGACTTCACAGATCGTTCATCAATTTGCAAAACCAACATGAGCATTTCTAACCTCTATCTTTTTATATTCAGTAGAAATTTTGCACATGTTTAGTATCTATATGTTTTAAGTGTGAAAAAAATCTTGAAAACCTCTTCAATTTCTTTCAAATTTGTTTTCATAAAAACATTCCAAATTGCATCATATTTAGAATGAAAACACTTTCAATCGGGGAGAGAAAATCAGTTCTTTGACTCTTTCTAATCTGGTTTGATATTTGTCTCTCTAAGCATTTCTTCTTTACTTCAACTTTTTGCTAATGACAAATAAGGGGAGAGAATGGAAAGAAAAATATGTTGGGTCTAATATACTTTGATATTCATACATATTTTTCTTATAGTATTTGCCATCATCAAAAAGGGGGAGAATGTTAGTTATGATTAGTTTTGATGATGTCTTATATAGATGACATTCTTAAGAGCAAAAAGGTTACATATTATATTTACATTCTACTTGCACTAATTCTTATGTTTAATGTAGATGTGAAGTATAGAATGATTAGGAGAAGAAAAGAAGAGGAGATATTGAAGAAGGTAGAAGCTAAAGAGAATGATGAGCCCAAGCTAAATGATGAAGAATGATCAAGATAGGAGATGGAAAATGGAAGAACTTGCTGAATGGAATGAAGATATCATTATCCAAATTCTAAAATTGATCCTAGAAGTCTCCATGATAAAATGGAAGTTGAAATGGCTCAAATCGAGTTAAAAACAAGAAAATATAAGGTTCGAATGATCCAACTCGAGTTAGAGTGCTTCGCTACGTGTTTCGGGTTTTGGACTGACCCAACTCGAGTTATGTATGATAAATCGAGTTACAAAATGTTTTCAGACAGGAGTAACTCGAGTTACCACTTAAAAACTCGAGTTACCAGTGATTTTCAGCACCTCTGTTCACCTCTGTTTCACGTTTCAGCTGGTGAGGTCTGGTATTTCGATGATATCTCACAAACCAGGAATCGGATTGAGATGAAACCAAAGGAATATGAAACTAGACTTCCAATGCGTCATTTTGATATAACATTCAAGCCCAAAGGAGTTCAGATCAAGGAGCTATGAATTGTATAAGTTGACACTACAAGTTCACGTCATAGTTCAGACATAGCTTTGGCATTTTGAGTGTAACTCACAAACCACACATCCAAATGAGCTAAAACTAGTGGCATTTGAAAGAAGACATAAAGAGATTTCTAGGGATAAGATGCTATATTTTGAGTTATATTCAAGGAGCTATGGCCTTCGAAAGTTACAATAAGATGGTCCATAAACGCTCAACATACAATGAGATTTTGAATGAGTTGTTAACTGAGTTTGGATAACTCAAGTTAGGACTGGAAACTCGAATCAACGACAATCAGAAAGGAAGAAGAGAAGAGAGAATATTGAGAAGAGATTCCAACTCGAGTTAGGTCCACCAACTCGAGTCAGACTAGACACAGAGAGTAATTGACTATTGTGGGAATTTAATGCAACTCGAGTTATGACCACCAACTCGAGTTACTCAAGAAGGCAGAGAGCAATTAGCCACTTTGGCAACTCGAGTTATAATGCAATTAGAAAGTATCCAGAAGTTTGAAACAAAGGGACAACTCGAGTTACAGACGCCAACTCGAGTTAGAATTAAAACAGAGATGATTTGGCGCTCAAAACAACTCGAGTCAATTAATGATAACTCGAGTCAATATCTCTGCTTTAGAAAATCACCGTGTTCAAAAATCCAAAATCATCGTTTGTGATTTCATTAATCCTTATTATCACTCATTACTATTCCTAACTATGTTTAATCAGTTTGTTAATGAGTTTTAGATGATTATATGAAGGATTAACATCAGATTACAAAAAGGATATGATTACGTCCGAAGTTTACAATGGTAACATTCTTCAATGGTCGAATAGTTCCAACGGTCATATACGCTCACAATGAACAGCTCACGTTTATCCAAAGAGAATTGGGCATGGTAAATCCCAATGAACTGTAAGTAATCACTTTCATAAGTCATTTATAAGATTTAATTGAATTATGATTACTGACTTAAGCATCGAGCTTCTAGATTTATTATTTGCATGATGCTCTGTTCATTTGATTAAAAACAGAGGTTAACAGAGGAAAGAATTACTCGAGTAATATAGATATTACTTGCAAGTAACTACGAGGGAGTACAATCTGAATTATGAAGCAGATAATATTACCCGAGTAATGTACCAATTACCAGAGTAATATCACTGGTTAATATGTCTTATAAGTATTTTTCAGATCAGATTACCCGAGTAATATAATTATTACCCAAGTAATGTCAGTATTTAACTTGGTTGTTGAGTGTTTTAGAACAAATTACTTGAGTAATATAAATATATTACTAGAGTAACGTCGAGGAGAAGCTTTTAACTTTGAAGCAGATTTCAAATTACCCAAGCAACATATTCTTTACCTGCGAGTAATGGTGAAGAAGAGTCTAAGTATGAAGCAATTACTCGAGTAATGTGAAGTATTATCGTATTAAAAATCGTAAAAGACATTTTGGCTCTCGATTACTTGAGTAAAATAATATTTTACCCAAGTGATATGATTATTTAACTCGCTAAGTGTTTCAGAACACATTACTCGAGTAATGGAAGCATTACTCACGAGTAATATCAAAGCGAAGCTTTATCTATGAAAAATATTACTAGTTTACTCGAGTAAAATAAATATTACCCAAATAATATCGTGATCGATACGCTGTCTCGAGTCCAACATGCAAATTACCCTAGTAACACGTCAAAGTTACCCAAGTAACCATGTTTGAACCTCGAGAAGAAGATGTTTTTGGTATCTGCAAATTAACTCACAAGTATCAATTTTTACATCGAGGATCTCAAGTGTTCACTCAACACACTTGAACAGAGGTAATTATGGTAATTTATACTTATATAAATTTTTAAAACTAAATTACCCGAGTAATATCTGCATTGCATTCTTATAAAATTTCTTTTGATATTACCCGAGTAATAAAATTATTACCCAAGTAATAACGTCTTCTGGTGCTGTTCAGCTCTTCTTGAAAAGAATTATTACTCGAGTAATGTCGAATGTGTCATTTGTTTTTTTTAAGTAGTAATAATAATAATAATAATAATCGCTACCCGCATAACAAAGTTGCTACCCGAGCAACGTCGGGTTAGCCATTCAAATGTTTAAATGCGTGGTTTTGGATTCATTTTAAAACAAAAACAAGAAAATAAAAATAAAAATCCATAAGCAATTACCCGGGTACCAATATTTCTACCCGAGTAATGACGAGCTGCTTCCGTTTTATACTGTGTGCGCGGTGTCAATCATTTAATATCGAAGTTCCAACCTTTTAAAAAATAATAATAATAAAAGGCGTCATTTTCCCCAAAAATCCTTTCCTGTGCTTTATCTCCAATTCATTAAATATTGGCGTCAGAAATGAAAAAGCATAATCTTTCTTTAATGTTCTTTATCAAAAAAAAAAAAAATGCTAAAGAATTTGAATTGCGTCGTTTTTTCCCAAGAATTTTTTTTTTTTTTCCGCAGAGCCTTTTCTTCATTTATTTGAATAGGGTCGTTTCTACTTCATCTTCATTTGGTTTGTTACTGTGCTTTAATATATAACTTTTTTGCTACCTGATGTAGAGATCCTGACGCAAATCTTGAGAATTACTGGAAGACTATCGGTGTTGAGTCCGATTTCTGAGATTTTTTTGTTTTTTGAGCCAACTTTTCCACCTCCCGCCTCTTTGAGTGATGATGAAGGGAAAGAGTGATTTGAGATTTGAAACAATATTATCTTATTTATATTTTGATCTATATAACTCTGTTAGTACTAACACTTGACTTTTGTACTTAAGTTATATATTGTACTAACGCTTATGATATGAATGCAAGTCTGTTATTATCATATTCATAGCTTTTGCATTTCTACCTTTCATTTTTCTTCACTGACATTTACTGATATCTAAAACATTTTCAAACTAGCTTCAAAATTGATCAAGTGTTGTCATCATCAAAAAAGGGAAGAATGTTAGTTCTCAGAGTTTTGATAATAATAAGATTAAGATAATCAAAGTTTAATATTGCAAATAATTAAGTTTGAGAATCAGTAAATGTTGTATGTTAGAACGTGTTACTCGAGCAAGCTTCTATATTACTTGAGTAACATCAATCTAACACATTTGTTAAGTGTTCACTGAGCTTACTCGAGTAAAGGACCAAGTTACTCGAAGTAACCACAATTGAGTATTGACGTTCTACTTGAAGAAACAAAATTACTCAAGTAAGAGTTTCCATTACTCGAGTAATGTTGACTAAATACAAAGTTCAAAAGTCCCTAATATAATGCTACCCAAATAAGGTAATTTGCTACTCGAGGTAAGTTCTTCTCAATACAGTTTTTCTCTGTCTGATAGTTACTCAAGTAAGAGAAAATGTTACTCGAGTAACAGCTACTAATGTTTCATTAAGTGAATTGGCAGAGACTCGATATTGCTTAAGCAAGACTTGAATTACTCGAGTAAGTTCTTCACTGTGCAAAGAGTTTTATCTCGTCACACGTTATTTACTCGAGCAAGGAAGATATTACTCGAGTAAGGAGCTTCAAATAAACAAATCGCCTCATTATAACGTTAATCTCTATCTTAATCGTACTAGGTCATTATCTATTTATTCTTAATCTCACTCAAACTCATTTTTACCATTTCTAATCCATTTTTTTAGTGACTTTCAATTGATTAACAAATGCTTAAGTTGTGATTAGCCAAAAAGCATCCAACATGTGAGTAGCATTTAATACTCGCTGTAAACAAAGTCTACAAATGGAATAAACACTCTAAGTAGACGAATACATTCCTTTGAGACGTACTTATTCCAACAATTATTCTGAGTTAACTTTTTCACAAAGTACATCGACGGCGTGAAAGTGGAGCTTAATCACCAAGAGGGGGTGAATTGTGGATTTTAAAAACTTTTTCGAAATGCTCTATTTTGTAAAATAAAACAGAGATGAATAGAGAGTAGAGAAGAAGAGCAAGACATAAGGATTTATACTGGTTCGATCCAACCTCTTGACCTACGTCCAGTCCCCAGACTCTCTGGGTTTTTCACTATCACAATTGATTACACACTCTGTACTCAAGAGTAATTCTCTCACTAGAACTTACTCCCCCTTACAAGTTGCAATCAATGAACCCAATCTCCAAGTCCCCTGACTTGAGATTCTTAAAATGAATGATTTACAATAAATGAACTCTCTCTAAGAGTGAATAAATATGAACACCGAAGTACAAATGTATCGATACTTTGCTCAAGAAAACTAAAAGAGTCGTTGATAGCTTTGATGATTTTCGTTTTCCAGCAGATTGGTTGTTGAGAAGACTTGAATGCAGCTCTATTTATATCAAGATAGCATTAAATGACCGTTGAAATCCCTAATGTAACCGTTGGACACATTCAGCAAGGATTAGGGAGTGCTTAGGTCTTCTTCTCTCACTACTCTTTGCTTAATCCTAGTTACGAAGTTTATGGTTGACTTCTTGAATATTAATCCGTTGGAGGAGAGCATCTTGGATGTGGAAAGCGAGACATTAATCCTTTGGTAACGTGTGCAGAATGATTGTCCAAAAGCATGCAAGCTTTCTAGGTTTTGCATTTAATGTGCTGATGTCACCTTTTTGCTTTTGCTTTTAACCTTCATTTAATATCCTTTAAAACATCTAAAACTCACTAACAAAGTGGTTAAACATAGCTAGGAATATTAAAGAATGATAATAGGAAGTATTAAGATCAAACAAGAAGGTTTCACAAATTCATCAGATTTGAATTTCAAACTCGCAACGAAAACTCGAGTTTCCATATCAAAACTCGAGTTTTGGACTTTTGACATGTTAAATCGATTTTAGTCCAAAACATCAAAACTTGAGTTTTCATCCAAAATTGGTGGTTTTCAAAACATTGAAAAAGAGCAAAGCTCTCGGCTTGGCCAAAACTCAAGTTTCCAAATCAAAACTCGAGTCTTGAGAAAACTTTGCTAAAACAAAAGCGGAGGTTTTCATGAAAACCGGCGGTTTCAAAATTTGGGTAATACATAAACGCTCTGCCGAGTCAAAACTCGAGTTTTCAAATCAAAACTCGAGTTTTCATTTAATCATGAAAACATTGAGAAAAACTGTGCTAAGTCAAAACTGGAGGTTTTCCCAAAAACTCGGTGGTTTTCAAAACTATGTAAAACTTGAAAGTTCTCGGCCAAGTCAAAACTCGAGTTTCCAAACCAAAACTCGAGTTTTCACAAATCTTAGGAAAATTTAGAAAACTCATGGCAAACTAAAAACCGGTGGTTTTATACCAAAAGTGGAGTTTTCACAATCTTAAAATGTTAGAGACTCTCTATATGACCAAAACTCGAGTTTCCAAATGAAAACTCGGAGTTTTGTCTTTTCCAAAATATTGAGAAGTCTCCGTATGGTGAAAACGGAGTTTTCTCTAAAAATTGGCGGTTTTGCTTAGATCGAAAAGCCGAGCTCTTCTCTCGTAAGGTCAAAACTCGAGTTTTGAAACCAAAACTCAAGTTTTCCTTTGACATTAAGTTTTTCAACTTACCAAAGAAAAACTTCCCATTTTGTTTACAATTGTCGAGTTATCATCAAAACACATAAAGAACTAACACGGTGAACGCATTTAATGAAGCAACAAATAACCGTAATCAACGGATTTCATCTGTGCCTAATGGAAGTTTGAAGAGACACAACAGCTACTTTCAAAGCTTCACAACGGCATTAATGGAAAATTGGTATAAATGATCACCACATTCAATTCTGCCAACTACCGAAACTCTGCACAATCAATTCAACATTATTTCAATTTACTGTTTCATTCACTTCATTTAATATCTTTGAATATTTTCTGTACTTCGTGTTTATCATATATGTACTCAGTGAGGAGTTTAAACACTTATTTGATTACTTGTTTAGTTGTTAAATCTTAAGGTTGTGGAACATTAAGTGTGAGTTTACAATTATAGCTCGTAAGGGGGAGTGAGTCCTAGTATAATAGGATCATCTCGAGTACAAAGTGCGTAATTGTAACTATGATTGTGGATTAGTGAAATACCCAAAGTGTTTGGGGACTAGACGTAAGTCAAGGAGTTAGACTAAACCAGCATAAATTCTCTATTCATCTCTCTATGTCTCTTCTTTGTTCTCATTGCTCATCGTCTTTAATCCAAAAAAAAAAAAAAAAAAAATTGAAATCCCCTATTCACCCCCTCTCTAGGTGATATTCTCTCTTCATAAGTCTATTAAAGAATTTGGTAGAAAATCAAAACAAGACATTGTCGAGTGCTCACCTTGTCTGGAGTAGCTAAGCAAAGAATATATGAGATAAAAACCATGAAGAACGATAAAACTCTTTCACTCTTCTCAAACAAAGCATTCAACAAAGACCATCCTGAAGAGAAATACATGAAGTTATCTAAATCTATGGTTAAATATGCAAGAGGTCTTCTATTGGCACTTGAAGTTTTTTGGTTCTTTTCTTTGCCAAACTAGAGTGAAACTATCCTAATGAGGTGAGATAAGTTAAACACTAATATTTTGAGAGTTCACTTGTGCTTCATTCTAATATTTTGGATTGTGTTGTTAGCTAATTTCTTTGCATCGCTTGACTATGACTAGTATTGGCTTGAGAAATATGATTATTAATCCATTGCTTTCTAATTACGAAATTTCTCATTTTTGGAATACATTGATGATTTGGAATTAGAAAATTGTAGTTAATTGCCTTTGTTCAGGAGTACAAAGGTCTAAGTGGTTGGGATTTTAAATGTATTTTCTAGGACATTATTGCATGATTAAACACTAATTTGAGTTAGGGACATTTGTATTGAATTAAATATAATTAGGGGCAACATGGTCATAATTTGTTAATTATTCATGTAAATTATTTTTTGACTTTTGATGCTATGTTGTGTTTAATCTTGCATTATAGGTGTTTAAGAAGAAAATTGGAGGTTTTTGAAAATGTCAATTGGGTCAAAATTAATATTCTTTAGGATTGGGAAAAATTACAGAAAAGTTCCCTATAATTTCTTGAAATTGCAAATCAATGAAGAAAAAGAGCAAATAAAATTACGTAAAAGTACCCCATGTATTTTGGAAATCATAGTTCTGCATCACCAACATTTTAAAAATGTTTACATAAGTACCTACACAAACTTTTATATATTTTCAGATTGGTCCCTAGTCAAAACACAACCCATTAGTAAGTACCTACACGAACTTGTGCTAAAACGAAGGGCTAATTCCTTTTCTTCTTGGTGACAAGGATTTATGCTTCATCTCAATGCACTGTATAGTTGATTTTTTTTTTCTATCATTCCATTAGTCTAAAGTTATATATTTGGATTGCCTAGTTTTAGGAATTATCATGTATGATTTTGAAACGGGATTAATGTTAATTGTCTTTGTCGGGTTGATATTTGTAGTTGAAATTAGATTTTCTAGATTGAAAATTATATATGTTTGAATTTCTTCATGGATATAATGAGATTAAAATAATAATAATTTAGCTTTTAATTAAATTGCATTAATTACTCTTTTAGTTATTAATTTGAAAAACCAAAATTAATTTTTCCATGTTTTATTGTATTTGCATAACATTTAGATTACTTAGGAATCAATAAAATGCTCTTTGAGAAAAGAGAACGATCATAGATTTGCCTATATGCAATTCTTGGTTAATTTTTTATTATGGACTCCAAAGCTAACAACAAAACATCCTTATTAGAGTGATACTTCTATAACCAGACTTCACTTCCTGAATCACTTGAATCCTTGACTAATCTTAGATATTTGAATTTGGATTGTTGCAAAATTTTTAACCTTGACAAGTTGTGGAAGAGTCACATAACTCCCTAAATTTATGGCTTTAATGTAAAGCCATTAACAGAGTTATATTTAAGCTAGTGTGGCTTAAATGATGAATCAATTCCTGATGATTCTGATAGTTTAACATTACTCATTGTATTGGATCTAAGTGGTAATGATTTTGTTAATCCACCCACTAGTTGCTTCTCTAGTCTTTCTCGACATGTCTTTCTTTCATTGGATTGTTGCAAAAGGCTCAAGTTATTGCCAAGGCTTCCACCACAATCAATTCAATTAAATGCATCGCGTTGTAATTCAATAGAACCTTTATTAGATAGATGTTATGGAATTTGGTTGCTGCACTTGACCATGAGGTATGTGTGTCTTCCTAAAATCTATCTAATAATTTATGTGTATTTGTTTTAACTAAATATATAACATGACTAATCTTGTATTTCAGTATCGTGGACGAACCAAATATGTATCTCTTATGGGAAATATGATGTTATCCCACTAGGGTGTAAGTACGTTGAGTATCTAATTTTTGTGTCATTCTCTCACATATATGCTCCCTTCATCGGTAATTAATATTGTTACTAACTCATATTAGTATGTTGTTTACAGTCAGCTAAAGAGGATATAAGAGAGTATGTGGTGCAATCTCAATCATTTCAACCAACTCGCCCAACTCGAATGAGCTCAAGCTAATTCCCAGGAGAGTACTCGCCTACTTTGGGGAGGTGAAGGATACATTGCTCATTCAAGGATAAAGGTACATAAGTAAAATGCCATTGTATTTTGGTAAAATTAAAGATATTTTATTTTAATTAGCTTTCATAATTTGACTGCACCCCAATTGTTGCCATGAAAGTGGAAAAAGTGTGACCGACCGATGATATTTCATAAATAAGAAGTGAGATTATTGATTGATATTTCTCATTATTTTCATGATTTTATACACTCAATCTTAGGTTTTAGCACTTTAAATTGGCTAAATTAAGTCAATTGTGCTTAATTTTGTCCATGGATTTTTTAAGGAATTTAAACACTTAATTCTTATTTTATTCTAATTTATGGTATCACATTGTTACAACTTCATTTGTAGGTTTCAATATCTTGTTTCTTATTTTTACTTCATACTAACTGTTGTCATGTATCCCATGGAACATTTTCATTATTAGAATAATGAATATCATTTAGAATTTTTCCACACAAAGGAAAAAAAAACAACAACTTCATTTGCAGGTTACATTGACGTCATTCCCCTCTTTCACTTACAGATTTTAATATCAATTCATTTACTTCCCTCCATCAATTACATTAGGTTTCACTTGTTCCATTTGTGTAGCCACCCTTGACCCCTAGCTAGGAGTGGATGAAGGATAGGTCTATTATCTGGTCATACAACTCCATTCAAAGTGATTAATAATTTCTAGGTTTAGGAATTATGATTGGAAGATCATGTGAGAGTGTTTGGTTAAATACCTCTTTGTTGTAGGCTTGAATTTGAAACTTTGATAATTATTTGCTATGCTGTAGTTTTCTAATATGTTGGCTTTTACACTTCAGTTTGCAATTTAATTCAATTTTAGTTAAATCAAACCTCTGTTTTTTCACTTGTCCTTATTTCCGTAATTGAATTAGAGTAACTCAATTATGAAGCTCCAAAACCTTCAATTTATATAAGCCCTCCTGCTGAACACTATCCCCCCCCCCCCGGCGGGGTTTCCAACTTTGAAAGTCAATTTGATCCAAGTTTCATTACAAGTTTAAGTCAGCACATATATAAAACTATAAGACCTGGCTAAAAAAATTAGATGAATTGATTTGATGTGGATATCAAATAGCAATAGAAGATTTTGGCATATAACATTATGACATATCTATTACAAAGAAACAGAGCATACAAAAATGCAGAGAAATAGGCTCAGCTCAATGTGCGAAAGCAATTTATTTCCATATTTAGTTCTCTACGTTGATACTAAAACGAAAAAAACAACAATTCCTGCATATCATAAGGATATGGTTAGACAAACATACTTGGTGCTCTAGTAATGAAACCAAATTATTCCATAACTGCCTGACGCCTTGTAGCGTCTTGGCATTAGTGCCAAGCTTTAGAGCTTGGCAACCCTCTTGTCTCGGGCTTGAGCCCGCTCCCCCCTCCCCCACCTACTGTATCAAAAAAAAATTATTCCATAACTGTCTAAATGTATGTGTATATAAAAATCTGTGAATTATCTCACAGGTAAGCAATTCCAAAGGTCCTTTATTTTGTTCCCACACATTTGAATATCAGCAAGTTGATCCGATAGAATTTCAAGGGGAAGAGATCAATATATATATATATATATATATATAATAACACATCCCAGCCATCACATAAACGGCTTATGGACAGCTTCTCTCACATAACACTGTTCATAAGCCGATCCACAGTTTCTCGGGCTGCTCGCATTAGCTGTTCCTGATTTGCAATTCCCCGCCCATTTGAAATTCAAATTCAAATGACTCATCGATATATGTTGGGTATTGATGTGACATAAAAAACTTCCCTTGACATCTTCTCTCACCAAAACGCCTCTTCCTTTGTCCTCTGTTTGAAATTGTCTTGACCAGAGGGAGAGCGAGACCAGGAGAGGAGAGAGAAGACGCCAGTTAAGGTACTAAGTCTTTCCTATTAGAGCATCTATTTTTACTTGACATTCGTGATCCCATTTGCTGTTGCTCTTCTCTTGTCTATTCTTTGCTTAGCTTTCCGATAGGAAAGACTACCATGAAATTTCTGTATAAACCAAAGCTATTGAAGACAACGATTGGAGCGGGATTTCTTTTTGATTTGAGCTTTCTTTTCTTTTCTATATAAACCAAAGCTATTGAAGACAACGATTGGAGCGGGATTTCTTTCTGATCTATTGTTACTTTTTTTTTCTCATGGCTAACAGGTTATGTTTCCTTAAATGTTGATTCATCTTTCTGGATGCTTTTTTTTTCTGTACACAAATTGTTTTTGAATTGTTTTTTTCGATTTAATCTTTTCCTCTGTTTTCATGCATGCAAGCATCTGATTTATTGTTACTTTTCTTTTCTTTTTTTTCCATGGCTAACAGGTTATGTTTCCTTAAATGTTGATTCATCTTTCTAGACGCTGTTTTTTTCTTATCGTCATTTCTAGACCCAACGAAGAACTGGATATGGCTTATGGCATATGAATGTTTAGGAAGTGCAGGGAATTTTATTTTGTTCCGACCAGAGGCATTGGCATATGAATGTTTAGGAAGTGCAGGGAATTTTAATCCGTATCTTTTATTTATATTGATGTTTGAATCCATATCGGTTAGGATTGTGCTTTCCTCTTCAGTTTTACAACCTTTTAAGCCCAATAGAGTGTTTTTCAATTTCAAATGTCTATGAGGTTTCAGCAGTTTTCTGAAATTATGAATCCATACTTTAATAGCCAGGAGAGCAAGGAAGTTTTTTGTAACCTCTTCTGAAATTATCTCTCCTCTCTATTATCTGTTATAAAAAAAATTGAATAACAAATATACCCATTGTTTGTGGTCTCCTTCCCTTTTTAACATTTTGGTTGCTGGTGTAAAGAATCTTAAATTTCATTTGACCTCATAGGAGACCAGGGGAGACCATATCCAAAGGGCATAAGAACTATGACCTCATGCGGAATCAGCAGATAGGAATTATGTACTGATGATATAATTAAATTCTGTAATTTAATATGACATTTTAGGTTCAGTTACGCTTTCGACCTTCATCTTCTTTCATTAACTTCTGCTCCTAAATTTTGGAGTGATAGCTTGTATTTGCTAAAATGGGTTTTTGCCTATGAAACCTATGGACAATACCATGGTGTGATTTAAATGAGAGACTTTTTCTTGTATGATTCTGATATTCACTACAATGTTTTTGCCTATGATTCTAATACTGACTACAAGGTTATTCTGATATAACACTGGACATCCTCTTGCAAGACGTGCTCCAATTCCTCCACTTGATTTGAAGCCTTCTGCATTTGATCCCAATGAAAAAGTGTGTTTAAATATCAATGACTGAAGAATATGTTCTATTTATAGGACAAGAATTAAATATTCTATTTACTCATGAATTTCCTCTTAAATATCCTATTATTTACTTTCAAGGGGGGGTCAAATATTCTTTGACTGGAGAGTGTGCCGAGGTCATCATACGAGCTCATGTTCCAAACCTACCATATACATGTTTTGCCGTTTGTATTCTTTTGGTTCTGAAGATATTCAGGGCTTGCTATGTTTTCTAAGATCTGTTTTGGAAAGTGGTGCCAAGGGATTGTTAGTTCTAAGACATCATTTTCCTAAAGCCCATGAAGTTAAAGGTTATTGTTACTTCTAAGACATCATTTCCACTTTATTATTGTCAGGTTATAATTAGGCTGTAAAAAGGTGTTGGGGGTTGTGAAGTCATTGGGTGAGGTTGAGCATTCAAGCATGAGAGAAGAAAAGCCATGGGCTTGATCAAATAAGAGCAAAAACAATGCTTTGTTTCCATATTTGTACCTGTCATGACCTAAGAGCAAAGAGGTGTATTATTCATGCTTTTTAGAGGTGTATTATTCATGCTTTTTAGAGCTATATTATTCTTGCTTTTTACAGCTGTGCACTCATACATTTAGGATTGCTCTACTTCTCTATGTTCTATGAAGAACCAGAATTTACCAATGTAAGCATATTGTTCAACATTCTTTTTTTTTCCTGCTCTATTTTTTGCCTCTTTCTTTTTTATGATTTTAAAAAGGATATTTTGTTAGAATGAATCTGATATGGAAATTTAATGAATAAAGGGCTTTAGACTGCAGCATGTTCAAAATGATGATGCAGTATTTGGTGCATTCTCTCTGATTTTTTGTACACTCTCTCAGTCTCTCTGATATCATTGTTCAAGTATGTCATCATTGTTCAATTTTCATCTGTTAACTCTTCCGTTGTTCTTAGATTTCAGAAGTTACCAGGACTTAACCAAGAAAGGAGTGTATCTATCGCTTCTGGGGTAGAAGGTCAAGCTACCAAAGCGGCAGAAATTGGACTGTGAGCTCTTACGCAAGGTCCACAAATTGCTACTCTCGTCTCTGATTTTGCTGCTACTTGAAGAAGCTGCTTCTCAATTTGTCTACATGTGCCTCTTAGATATATGGCCATAATTGATTGTGATTGTCAACTTATGTATCTAAAATGCATTAGAATTCTGCCAGAGTGCAGAACATTTCACGGGTTATGACTGAAATGAATTATTTAAATTAGATGTTGGAATATTACAGCATATTTTTTTCATTTTCAGACCCTACCATTTTGTTTTGAATATTGCATGCCTCTCAAATACTCGGTTTTACCACTCTTATGTTTAACAGTATATAATATATAATAATCAAGCAAACCCAACTTTCATTTTCCCCTTGCAATGATTATTTTCCCTTTTTGTTTCTCTGTTGCAGTTTCTCCAACCCAGGCCAATAAAGTTGATATCTACTTCGTATATAACATAGTTGCTCTCAATTTTCGCAGGGTCAATTTTCGTTGCTGCACCATTTGACAAGTCTAATAGAGGTGTCCATCAACTCATTTTAGTTTGAAAATCAGTGAAAGTTAAAAATACGGCGCTCAATAAGAAGAATCTTTCTAGATCAGTGAAAATATTTTAACGAGATCAGCATAGCACATATTCATCCTCAAACTATCTATATTTTCTAGATCAATGAAAATATTTTAAAGAGATCAGTATAGTACATAGATCAGTGAAAATATTTTTTATATTTCAAAATATCTAACAAAGATACTCCACAGCACAATTCTCAAATATTCTCAAAAAAAGATACTCCATAGAACATGGATATTGTTGCTTAACATTGTTGAGATTTCATTTGTAATATATATTTTGAATTAGGGGATATTTCTATTTATCATTATTGTTGAGGTTTCATTTCCAACATATAGTCATTTATTGGTAGTGATATTTTAATATTCCTTAAAGGCAAGAAAATTGCATCATTTAAGAAGTAAAACATGTTTAAGTAACCTGTAAAATATTATCATCCCATGCAACGCACGAGAAAGTACAAGCTCGTTCTAAAGAAAATGAAAACCATCAAATAACTTGTATCGCACAACTAAGATATCTGAGACCATTAGACCATACCTGATTCTGTTTTTTATTTTTAAGAAAAATTATTCTTTTGATCCTTGAAGTGTTGACTCAGTTATAACTTAATTTCTAAGGTTTAACTTATATACTGAATTCTCCGTATATAAGTATATATGACATTAGTTATTTCCTATATTGGTGTAGTCTTCTTGTCAAAGTAAATGTGTGAATACATAGATTGAGCATATTGAGATATGTCAGTCTCTTTTTGGCTATTTTTTGAATAAAGATGATCGGGATCATCATATCACATAATTGCCTTCACAGCAAACTCCGCCTTCGTCATTGGTAAAATTATGAATTTCAAATATTGATAGTGGCATAATTATTATTTTATAAATATTAAGATAATTTTTTTTACAAATATTAAAAAATTTACTATTTGAATCAAATATTTATTGGTTTCCTAACATACCTCATTTATCATGATCCACATTTATGGAATCTCTCTTTAATATATATAATTAATAAAGATGATTTGAGAAAACAATTTATAAATTACTAAATTAGATAGACAAAGTAAATTAAAATCTTATATTTAGGACAAAATTCAACTCCTAACTAGCTTTTGTATTTGAGAGCATTGGGAGTAATATTATAAAGCGCAACCGAGTTTAGAGAAATAATATCTATAGGGAGAAAACCCTAAAAATTTGAATTCTTTCTTCTCTACCTCACAACCCTCCTTCATCTCTTTTCGCCGTGACTTGTGACACCATCACAAGCCGCCGCCGAGTATCATTCTATGCCACGGCTACGTCGAGTGGTAGATCGGTTCCCGAGATCTTTGATCTCGTGGCCTTCTCCTCCGATTTACGGGGGTTGTGGACTTATCTTGTCCTTGTGGCAAGTTTTTCCCTCTTTTTTCTTCGGATACGTTCACGGCGGTGAGAGCTATTTGTCTTTTGTTTCTTTTTTTGTGGTGTTGGGTTTTGTGATGATGTTTTTGTTTTCTCGGGAAATAAAAGCATTGTTAGTTCTATATGTGTTTTGATGATGTTTTAACAATTGTAAACAAAATGAGAAGTTTTCTCTTGCAAATCGAAAAACTTTGCCGCAAGGGAAAACTCCAGTTTTGAGTTTTCTCGAGAAAATCTGAACAAAGCAAAAGCGGCAGTTTTCGTTAAAGCGCAGTTTTGAGATTTGAGTTTTCAATGAACATATGAAAACTCGAGTTTTGGATGCAAAACTCGAGTTTTGGTTTGGCCGAGAGCCTTTGGATTTTCGAAGTCACAAAACCTCCAGTTTTTCAAAGAGCACCGCCGATTTTGAACATTTCAAAGAAAACTTCATTTTTCTCGAAATAGTTCAAAACTCGAGTTTTGGGGTCAAAACTCGAGTTTTGGTCTGTTGGTCGTGCACTGATTTACAACATATGAAAACCGCCATGAGTTTTGGGTCAAAACCTCGTTTTCATTTTACACAGTTTTCATTAAGTTTTCATTGAATATATGAAAACTCGAGTTTTGGGATCAAAACTCGAGTTTTGGTCTGGCGAGAGAGCACTTAAGTTTTCACAATGCAAAACCGCAGTTTTGAAGCAAAACCGCCGGTTTTTGATATGTTCACGGGTTTTTCGAGTTTTCATGTTTTAAGTGAAAACTTGAGTTTTGGGAGAAAAACTCGAGTTTTGAGCAACCCGAGAGCATTAGTATTTTCAACATTTGAAAACCGCCAGTTTTGGATGAAAACCTCCGGTTTTGATGTCCTACAGTTCAAAACTCCAGTTTTGATTATCAAAACTCCAGTTTTGGTCGTCTGGACAGAAAAACGCATTTGAACTTAAAATTACACATTTTGATTAATGCTTCAAGTTTTAAGTTGCGAATTGAACCCATATGATTTAAATACTTCCTATCATTATTCCTAACTTTGTCTTAACAAGTTTGATTATAAGATTTGGAGGATTTGAATCTTACAACATTTGAATTATTTTAACTTATCCTCAAAGACAAAAAGCAATGGAAGACAATTTGGAATTGTGGGCAGAACTTTTACTTCTTCTCAATGTAGTCAACAAGCATTCACCAACTAAAGCTGGACATCATCATACTTCAAACAAGACCACATGGGACACTTCTTGAAGAGCCAAAATTCAAATAATCAAATCTACAAAGTTCCCAACTGCTATATTCAGATAGCAAGTGGCCACAGCAGCTAGATTCATGATGCAACACCCATAATGACTATATTTTCGAATGGGTTGAAGCCTCAACGGATCTATAACGTTCACAAGCTTCAAATCACTATAAATACATGAAGATTTGAAGTTGGACAGCAAAGAAGACATACACAGAAAGCCTACACGAATTTATCAGTCTTTTCTGTTTATTCATTAGATTGTATCTTTGATACATTGTACTTCAGTGTTTATCATATCTACTCTGTAAGAGAGTCTATTTCCTTGTATATCATTCATTGTAATAATCTCAAGTCAGGTGACTTAGAGATTGGGAAAAATCAGAGTACAACTTGTAAGGGGGAGTGTGTCCTAGGTTGAGGAGCATCCTTCGTTTATAGAGTGGGTATCGATTACGAGTACTGACATGGGGGAGTGTGTCCTAGGTTGAGGAGCATCCTTCGTTTACGAGTGTGTATCTGTTGTAAGCAATTACAACTTGTAAGGGGGAGTGAGTCCTAGAGTGAGGAGCATCCTTCGTTCTGAGTGTGTAATTGTTCTTGAGTGATAGTGGAAAATCCTAGAGTATTTGGGATTTGGACGTAGGTCAAGGAGTTAGACCGAACCAGTATAAATCTTGTGTGTCAAGCTCTTCTTCTCTATCTCCACTTTGCCTTGATATTATCTGTTGTGTGGGTGATCCGAAAAGAATTTTAAAATCCCCAATTCAACCCCCCTCTTGGTGATTTCCTTCACTTTCACAGATCTGTGAGATCTGAATATAAATCCTCTTGGTTGGATGGTTATTCGAACGTTATTAGATTCGACTATCTCTTAGTGGCTTGGATCTGCATTCTTGGGGGAAGATTTCAAGAGGTGTTATTCGGTGTGTGGTCGAGGTCACCATATTTGCTTGAACGGAGGAGCAGAAGTGTTGTTCAGGATATCATGGGTTTTCTTCCTTCTGAGGTTGGATTTTCTTTAATCTTTAGCCCAAGTCGGGGTGTCTGTACAGCTGCTCTAATTTCAGCTAATGCTTATAAGAAGGTGTGCCCGTTAGGGTGGGTTTTACAACCAACACTTTCTTTCACGTCACTGCTAACCTTGGATATCGAGGAGGCCGATTTTGTCCATGCTTCTACTTCTACTCTTAAATCTTTAATGTACGGTGATTGGTTGTTCTTTTATTTAGCTTATTTTGTTGTATTTGATTTTGCTTTGTTTGTATTCCATGTTCAATTTATTTTCATGTATTGCACTAGTTTCGGTAATAATATAAATAACTCTTGACCAAAAAAAAGTAATATTATAAAACTTAAAATAATAAGGAGTAATAATATATTGTTGCAAAAAAAAAATAATAATAATAATATCAAAAGTAGCTAGTCGAAAGGAATTTGTGGAAAGATTGCCACAAACTCATAAAAGGTCAAAAAAAAAAAAAAGCACCAAGCTCCCACAAACGTGGGAATGTGAGCTCCCTCTATTTGTGGCGTAATCTACTTTATATTTTATGGATCCTGAAAATTTTCCGGGAGGGTGAATTTTTGTGACTCGAAAAAGCCCGATGGGTCCCGCGAGATAGCAAAACCCAAATCGAGCTTCGGAACTCGGCTTCGGCGTGTGTGCAAGCTCCCACAACGTGGGAAGGAGTAGACGAAGGAAGCATCGAGCGAGGAAGCATCAAAGAAGCTTCAATCGAACGAGTAGCCAACGAAGATCGATTCGAGGTAAGAGAAATGGGTTATGTTTGTTCAATATGCGGTGTGCGATGGAAAAAATGACGATGGACTGCTTGTGCCAGTTGGACGCAAGCACAAATATGAGTGGGGAACCACTTTAAACTGCCTTTTGCTTGCAATTCATGCCTAGTAGGGGGTGTCGGGGTTGCGTTTTGGTGAGGAAGGGAAGGAGGAAGCCATGGGTTTTCGACCGTGGCAGACAAATATTGTTCTTCTTGTATTTAGGAGGTCTACCTGTTTAACGCCACATGAATGTTTGGTTTTTTAATAAATGATCTGTTTAGGTTAGAATGGGTAACTTTTGATGCCGTTGTTGAAGCATGTATGGTGTATTATATTGTTTGTCTAATGTGGTGTATGTCTCTGGGTTGGGAAATGGTGATGAAGATGTGTGATTACGTCTTTCCTTTCCATTTACACTTGTTGTGTTGTTGTGAACAATAATGTGATGATATAGTTTTGTGTTATATATGTGGGGTGGTGGTATGGTTAAGTAATATGACATTTCACTTATAAAGGTGTATAGCTATTTTAATCAGGTAGGGAAACCACCGGAGTGAGAAAAATTTATTGGACATGTTACTTGTTTTCAGTCAAGAAGAAAAGAACATATGTTTCAATGTAATAAGTAGACATAATAGTATATAAAGAGGAGTAGTAGATGACATTGAAAAGCAAATCGGTGTGGAAAAAAATTGTGTAGGTATGGATCAAGAGGAAGAGCAAATGGTTGCAGTGTTGGCTGGATGCTTAGCTTTGCTTCTAGCGGTGAGAACGTTGGTTGTCAATATGATAGTTGCAGTGGGATCGAGTAGACCGAGGCACTTACCGGATAGGTCATATAGATTAGACTTTCATGCGAAGAGAGCGAATTTGAGGGCAATGGTATACAGTAGTGATACGACTTGCTTCAACCAAATTAGGATGTATCGGGCAACATTTGATAAATTGTGTCACATGTTAGACACAATTGGGGGATTGAAACCAACTAAACATATGTTAGTTGACGAGCAAGTGGCTATGTTCCTTCACATCCTAGGCCATCATGTCAAGAACAGAGTAATCCAATTTGAGTTTGGAAGGTCCGGTGAAACTATCAGTAGATACTTCAGGCTTGTCTTGAATGCAACCATTAGACTGCAATCATTGCTTCTTAAGAAATCGGAGCCTATTCGGGAGGACTCAAATGATAATCGATGGAAGTGGTTTAAGGTATGTAGCACGTGTTTTTATGTGACATGTTTATTTTTGAAATGTTAAACAAATTATTGTTTCACCACATGCCTAGTAATTGCTTATTTTTTGTAATTGCTTATGTTTGCAGGGGTGCCTTGGTGCATTAGATGGGACCACATACGAGTACAAGTCCCTGCTGAGAAAAAGGGGAGGTACAAAAATAGGAAAGGAGAGGTAACAACCAATGTGTTGGGTGTATGTTCACCGGACGGTCAATTCATATATGTCTTGCCTGGATGGGAAGGGTCAGCTACGGATGGGAGGGTGTTGCGAGATGCTTTACGAAGGCAACATGGTCTGCGAGTACCACAAGGTAAAGTATTAAGTATGTATATTTCCCTGTTAAGATGTAAAACAAACATAATATTGAGGGCTCATTTGTTGCCACAGGGAACTACTACCTGGTCGATGCGGGGTACACAAATTGCCAGGGTTTTTTGGCTCCTTTTAGAGGCCAAAGATACCACCTTAATGAGTGGAGACATGGAAGCCAACCGCAAACTCCGCACGAGTGCTTCAATATGCGACATTCGGCTGCCCATAATGTCATTGAAAGGTGCTTCGGCATACTGAAGTTACGTTGGGCAATCCTCCGAAGTGCATCATATTACCCAGTGAAGATCCAAAATAGATACATCCTCGCATGTTGTCTCATCCATAATTTGATTCGTCGTGAATCCGTTCAAGATCCTCTTGATGAGCAGCTTGAGACATATGACGCTGGACCTCCCACTATGGAAAACACCCCCACGATTCCAATGGAAACTAGTGACTTGTGGAATAATTTTAGGGAGAGTGTTGCAAATGACATGTTTTCTTTGCCTTTGTGACCCGTAATGATAACGATGATGTTCAATATTGTTAATCATTAGCCTATGTTGTATTTCGTTTGGTTGGTGACTATGAACACTAATTTCAGTTGTGAATTGAATGAAACAATTGTGTTTAACTTGCTGCAATGTGTTTGAATCTAATTTTAGATGTTTATGTTGCACCTAATGCAAATTAATATACTTTGTGGTTTGCCTATGAGTTTTATAGATGGAGCAGAATGATCAAGCAGGAAGGGGGAAACAAAAAATGTGGACGCCCGAGGAGGACAAGGTTTTGGTTGACTGCCTTGTCAGTCTGAAGGTTGACCACAAGTACATCGCTGATAACGGCTTCAAGTCGGGATTTGCCAATGCGCTTCAGACTATGATGGAACAAAAACTTCCTGGATGTGGGATCAAGGCATGTCCGCATATAACATCCAGAATTAAGACATTGAAGAAGTTGTGGCAAGTCGCTCACGACATGGTCTACGGGACCAACACATCGGGCTTTGGTTGGGACCCTGACACAAAATGTGTCACTGCTGACAAAGACGTGTGGGATGAGTATATAAAGGCATGTTCTTGCATTCCTCATTCCTACATCAGCCACTTTATTTACAAAGTCTTAATTTATATGACTTGTTCTCACATATATGTTGAATTCACAGGTTCATTCAAGGGCGGGACAATTTCGCACTAAGCCTTTTCCCAACTTTGAGTCCCTTACCATGGTGTGGGGTAAGGACAGGGCTGTGGGCGAGGATGTCAACTCTCCTGTTGGAATGGAGGAAGAGATCAACCTAGAGGACGATGAACTTCCCGAAACACCTCAACATGTTACCGCTGAATCTGTGTTCACACAACCATTCAATGCAACTCCAACAACTGCATTAAATGGAGCTGAACCATCGACCAGTGTGCGAAAGAAGAGACGTTTGAACCACTCTGAAGTCATGGTTGATGCATTGAGGGACACAGTGACCTCATTGGATAAGACAATCAATGGTGCGTTCGACAAACTTTGCAGTCACATGTCTACTCAAAAAAGGCAAGCTGATATTGATGCAAAGGGTGATGATCTTTTCAAGGAGCTGCTGGAGGTTGAAGATTTGTCATGGGATAAGAGGAATCAGGCTCATATCAAGATACTTGGCAGTGAGAAACTCTTGAGGGCGTTTGCAAAAATGCCTCCAACGTACAAAACATCGTGGATCCGTACCCTTCTTCAACAATAGAGGGTACTATGTATAGATGGCATTGTATTTTGGTAGATGGTCAGGTTTAAGAGAGTTATGTCACTATATTTTGGACTGAACTCTGGCTTTTGTGTAGGAGACTAAACTTTGGACCATGTTCATAGTGGTAAATGGGGTTCATTGAACATGGGATAAAGTTTGGTGTTGCCTCTGTACATGTAGGATTATTTTTTTTGTCCTTGTCATCTGTATATATGCTATCATATAGGTACCATGTGGGTGTTTGTCACTCTAGCTGATATAGGTTTTTTGTTGTAATCATGGGTTGGCAAATGTAAAGTGTACCACCATTTATACTTAATGGTGCTTTTGAATAGAAATATATTGTTACCTTTGTGTCTTGTTTCTGCTTCATTTAAATTTTGTTTCCAAGCCAGTAACAGGTCTGTTTGTGTGCGTGGATTATTTTCACAATGGCTCTACTGATATGTCCATCTGTCACATTAATCCGTTCGAACGTAACGGTTACGTTCGAACTTCAAAATAAAAAATTATGTATCCCATAACATAGACACACAACCAGTTGAAGTTCGAACTTAATGTTTTGGTTCGAACGTGTCGAAGTTAACCAGGAAGTCCAACGGTTCCCACTAACCGCCATTATTTTAAAAATTAAAAAGGGAAAAAACATGTGTCAGCAATTGATAGGAAGTTCGAACGCACATACACTCCTATTGGAAACCGTCATCCACTTCCTCTGTTTTCTGCAGAGTAGCCATAATACCTACGCCCGTCAGTTGGAAAACCCGATGGAGTGGACACTTTGAAGTCTTGTCTGAGTAAGCGAACGGTTTTAACTCAGTGAAAACCCTAGAAAATTTCCAGTCGCTCTCTGTTTGCGTTAACAAAATGGCGAGGGTCAAAATGACGGATGATCGACTGCAACAACTTGGAATCACAAAGGACGATGTCATCAAGTACAGGGCGCATGTCTCTACAATCCACCGGTGTGGTCGGGAGAGGGGGTCGAAGTACAAGTCGAGAGAGGTTGGTGATGAGTACGAAGAAGCTGCAAGGTGGAAGCGTGACAATGAGGCGAAGGAAGCCAAGAAGAGAAAACGTGCTGAGAAGAGGAAACGCGGGCCAACTGTGTCGAAGAAGAAAAAGGGCCACACCGAGGTTGACGGGGATTCATCGGAGTCATCTGGTTCACTAAAAAAGCGAAAGATGGAGGAGAAGAAACAGGGGAAAGCGAAGGTGGTGATTAGTGATGGTTCCGATGGTGAGGACAAGGCATGGCAGCCAAGTGAATCAGACGGTGCATCATCGGAGACAAACCAGGAACACGACAACAATGGGGGAGAAGATAAGAGGAGGGACAAGTTGTACAAGAAGCTGAAAAAAGTTCACCGGAGATCAAATGTCGTGCCTGAACCAAAACCAGAGTACAATCAGTCAAAGCTTGAGGATTACGATATCAGGTTAGTTGGTCAAAGTCTGTCTAAAATGAGCCCTATTAGGATGGACACATTTGATGAGGATTATCCATTCGGCCTAACTGACATCCTTAGACCATTCAGGGGACTGCTAGAGTTATCCCTGCCTTACTCTGACTCTGTTGTAAAGGTTTTCTACAGCAACCTGAAAATGTCTAGGGGGTGTAGTTTCTTCAACTGTCAGGGGGCAACGGGTAGAAGTTAATGAGAAGATTTTGTTGCAGTGGCTAAATGTTAAGGCTCCCCAGTCAAAGGACACCACATTCAGTGGAGAGGAAACAAACAATATCCTCCTCGAAGGTGGGACAACAGAGGATGGTAGTGGTCTGTGTAGACCCAAACAACTTCCATATAAGTATCGGGTCCTACACTACTTGTACAGTAGGAATTTTGTCAACAAAGGGAAGCACTACACATCATTGAGCATTGAGGACAAACAAATCCTCACTTGTTTGATTAAGAGGAAGCCTTTTAAGATGGGGAAGAGGATAGTGGACGCAATGCTCAGAGCAGCTGCAATGGGGAAAAAGAACACTGACCTACCTTATCCCTCCCTTGTCTCCCTCATATTGGAGAAGAACAACATATGGTATCTGCAGGATGGTGAGCCTCCAATTTGGAGTCAAGAATTTGATGATGAGGCATTGCACCGAATGAAAATTCCAGTTCAGTCCAAAAGGCATTCAGGCAAGTCTGACACTGAGGAGGAAAAGGGTGTTAAGAGAAAGCGTGAGGCACCCCCACCTTCTACTGGACCAAGTAGACGTTCACATGCTGGTCAAGATGCAGCCGTGGAAATGGCAACTCTGTTTGGCGACGTTTTGGATGATAAACTTGGTGCTATGAAAGCTGAGCTGCAGTCTATCATTGAATCACATGTAGGAAGATTGGACTCGCGGTTGTCACAGATGGCCCTTGAGTTTAAGGGGCTTCAAGAGTTTATCCACCTATATGGTGCTGAGTTTAGGGAATTTTCATCATTCAAGGCGGGTAAAGGTGATTGTAGTGATCCCTCATCAAATGCTGCACATACAAGTCCCAAAGATCAAGGTCGCCAATCCAACACACCTGAAGAAAATGATTCATCGGATGAAGTTCACTTAGATGACAAATCAGCCCACAATGAAGAAGATGATTCTGCAGAGTTCAGTGATGGCACACCATCTCATAAAACAGTTCAGGATCATGAAGGTTTGTACTAGATTCTGTGGCTCCCTTTTGAGAGATCATGCCAGTGTTTCCATTTGGCCAACTGACTATTATATGACTTGTGTGTCCTTTTACTCTGAATGTATATTGTTTAAGTTACTGAATTTAGGAGGGTTTATTTTCTTTGTGAACCTTGTAAACCCCAAGTTTTGTTAGCCAACTTGTCCAACTCATTTTTGTAGTAGGCTGTAACTTATGTGCATGAATTATAACTCACAATTTCACAAATTCCTTTTCCAGTGACATTTTGCTTTGGTTGTTTTCTATTTGAATATTCCAATGCATCGTACTTGGATTTCATCAATATAATGATTGTCATTTGATAATTGTTTGTTTTAGTCCTTGTTGGTGCAAATGTGAGTGAGGAGGACACGGGTTCAAGGGAAGAGGAGGAAGAGGATGGGGGTGGTGATGCAAATGGAAGTGAGGAGGAGAGGGGTTCAAGGGAAGAGGAGGAAGAGGATGGGGGTGGTGATGCAGATGGAAGTGAGGAGGAGACGGGTTCAAGGGAAGAGGATGAAGAGGATGGGGGTGGTGAGGCAAATGCAAGTGAGGAGGATACAGATGAAACAAAAGAGGGGGAAGAGGAATCTGCAGGTGTCACGGGCAGTGAGGGAGAGACAGACTCGAAGGAAGAGGAGGAAGAGCATACTGGTGGTGCCAATGTGAGTGAGGGAGAGATAGATTCCAAACAAGAGGATGAAGCGCCTACTGGTGGTGCAATTGGGAGTGAGGGAGAGATAGATTCCAAACAAGAGGAGCAAGAGCATACTGGTGAGTCAGAGGAAAAACAAGGGGATGAGGAGGTTTGTGGTGGTTCCAACGGGGGTGAGGGGGAGAAATATACAAAAGAAGGGGATGAAGAGGTTTGTGATGGTGAAACACGGAGTGAGGCGGATGCGGATTACAAAGAAGATCAAGAGGAGGCACATAATGGTGGTGGTGACAAGGGGAGTGAGGGTCATATACACATGAAGAAGGAAAGGTTGAAGATGCTGGCAGTGGTGAGAAGGGGACCGAAACTGAGACAGCTGAAAAAACAAGTGAGCAAGAGCATGGGAGTGATGACAAAGTCAACGAAGGTCCCACCGCTGAAAAGAAAATTCAAGAGGATAATGCTGGTGGTGACAATGCGAATGAAGGTCCTACAGATGAGGAGTTGGAGCCAGCAACCCCACTCTCCCTTGTAACTCTACCTAAACCTGTCAACCCTCCTGCTGCACCATCTAGGAAAATAATAGATGCTATTCCCTTGAGGTTCATACCTGCTTCAAGTTTCAGTAGCACCGCGGTAGCTCAGAATTTGCCCCACATATTCTCAGCTGAACCACCTAATCCTCCTCCATCCACAGGGCCTGCAACCCCCATGTACATCCCAGTCAACCTCCCTACTTCACTCACTTCATCGCTAAGTCGGGGCACTAATAGGAAGTCACCAGCAAAGAGGAATACAAAGAAATGACAATATTTTATTTTTGATGTTTACATGTTTTTGGTACTGATTCAGCAGACTTGGTTGCCTAAAATTATAATGATTACTGTTGCTGACCTTTTTTTGTTGTGGCTGACAAAATGTTTATAAGTTCGAACTTCCATGTTTAGTTCGAACTTTCACATATGGTTTAGTTTTTCCTGTTGAATTGTGTGACAGTGGTTCATTGATTAATTAGGGGGTATTTTGGAAGGTGTTATGCGGGTATTATGTCTTTCAACCTTTTATTTTTGAGTTGACACTGCATTTAGTAGTAGATTTGTACTTGCAAATGGTTGGGTCTGCTACATGGTAACTTTGTGCATGCTATGTGCATTTGGGTTTTAAGCTAATGCTCGCTTTCATGCACCAACATCTCGTGCATGTTATATCGCAACTCTGCAACATTTCTGTGATTGTTTTCTTTGCCCCAATAAAAGGTTGTCTTCATTATTGTACAACATTTGAGAAGGCCAAATTTGATTTTTTTTTTCAAAATTTTGCAGAACTTTTGTCCAACCATCATCCTTATATAAATATTTTACACGTCAATGGTTATTATTGATTAATTCATCACTGGTTCCTCATTATTTCCTAAGTTATAAGCTATATTCATAGATGCCTCAGGTTTTCTACATATATCTAATTACTATTATAACTACTACTTCCTGGATGTAAACCGCAAATTTTGTTGTTCATCGCAAACCTTTTCAGCAGCCACATGGTTTAAAGGTAACAGGTTTCAATTCATATGAAATTGCTCTGTCATTTCTGAATTTATTTTAATTGCTGCATTTATCAGAGGGTTAGCCTAGCTTGATACAGCACTTCATCTTGCATAACAGCAGTTGGTAATTTCCCTCATTAACTTGTAAAAAGCTTTCTTGTTCTCGTGTTAAACAGCTTCCCAATTGCTTTCAACCTATGCATCACATTCCTTCACTTGTACTGACCTTTTCACACATAAACCAAACAATTCTCAGTCCTTTCGTCAGTTTCATCAGTTGAAAGCTCTTTCTTTTGCCCACATGGTATTTTGTTTTCACCGACTACGTCAAACCAAAGCTTTACCCCTGCTTATAATCACCATCAATGTGTTTTTTTTTTCCAATTCAGCGTCTGGGTAATTTTCGACGCTTTTCTTCCCCCATACATCTTCAAATCGACACGTTCCCCAACAGATTTCATACTTTCGTGCTTTCCCCCTCTTAATTCGTCCCATGCCTGTCGTATTCCAATATCCCGTCCTCGTCTAATTTCAATTTCGATCTGAAGCACGCTGCGATTTGGTTATAGGGTTCGTTTTTCTCCGATGGTTTCGTAAACACAAAATTTTTTTATTCCGTTTTTTTTTTCCTGCGATTTGGTTATAGGGTTCGAACTTCCCACTTAACCAATCACCAATTCTTCTCACCAAACAATTTATCTTCCCTTTCTCCGATGGTTTCGAGAAACATCTCGCTGGAAAAAAGTTCACTATTTTTTTATTCTGTGGTAGTGGTGGTGGTTTTTTTTAGATTTTTTTAGAAGGGCAATCGCAGGGAATTTTGCATGAACTTCCCACTTAACCAATCACCAATTCTTCTCACCAAACAATTTATCTTCTCTCAACTTACTTATATTCCCATGAAATGTTAACCGTGAAAACCGCTCAATGTTTTTAAAGATAAAATTCCCTCTCAATCTTCCCTTCCCTTCCTTTCTTAATAATACACCAGTATTTCAAGTCATTTCTCATATCAATCAACAAGAACATTATTACACAGCCAGACTTGTATCCTAAAGCATTGGTGATCAAATGACAATCTGTATACCAGTTCAATTATTTTGGTCAATTTGAGTAGAAGAGCATCTTACACACTAGTCTCAGCATGATGACTGGTGTTTCAATTGGAAGATTAGATAGGCCACCAAGCTAACAGTGGATCTCTCCTTCCTTGGTTCTGTTGGTTGTGCTCGTGTCTGCTTGAGCCATCAAAGTTGTTGCTGTTACGGACATTCCTTCCTCCACGCCTTTGGGAACGACCCTGTCCTGTAGGTGGCAGCTCAAGAATAGAGTTATGCTGAGCACAGTCAGAGTTATAAATATGGTTACATGGCATTTTCCTAGCCTCAGAGGGTAGCTTGAAATCATTGTTACTGCTGCTACTGACATTCCTTTCTCCATAGGAACTACCCTGTCCTAGAGGAGGCAATTCAGGACAAGAATTATGCTGAACCAAGTAACGAACAACACAGTTAGAGTGATAAATATGGTTATCGCAATGACACACCATTATAAATTAGAGTATGAAATTACAATAACAAAAAAAACAACAACAGCAGTATCATTATGACAGAAATAAAATGAAAATAAAATGAAAATTAAAAATAAAATGTATCTAAAACTGTAAAAACAAGTTATCACAATGATAGAAATAAAGAAAATGAAATGAAAATATGGAACACATCTCAAACTACTTCCTGTATCAGATTATATTTATCACAAGTTAAAAACATAATTATCAAATGCTTGAGTAAGAAGAATTAATATTGCATTTCAAAGAAGATCAAGTATACAACACATGCAATGATTGCTTGAATTTAAAACAAATAGGACTATAGAACCACCAACCTCTGCTTCTGTTAGCTTGTTCAAATCAATGGTAGTGTTGCCCGATTCATGCGTCTCTTCTTTACATAGTGCCCACCATCCATATTTCAATTCTGGACTCTTAGAATATGGACAACGGACGCTATGTTTGATGTGAAGGCAATGGTTGCCTCCTCTTAAATGTTGCTAGCATGTTTTCTCATTGAAATCCAAAAGCATTAGGCAAAGGCGAGGCTGCCAGGCATACGCAAGTGAAATTTCATTTGCCCAATCTTTGCAAACATAATAATCTTCAAGAGCTTTACAACTCCATGAAATGACAAGCTTATCACAGGTGGAGCTGTCTTTTATTTCAAGGCATACAGCAAGTCCAGACCAGTTACTAGCACAAAAATATGGAGGAATTTCCACCACTAATTCATATTCCGAAGTACCACTTTCATTTGAAGAAATAAAACCTCTGTTGGGAAACCATGAAGATATCTCAGATTTTGGCATTATTGCGAGAAAATCTGCCTCAGGTACATATCCTGACTGTAACAACATTAATTAAACTTTCTTTGCCTGTAAATACTTTGAAAATAAGAGTGAAAAATATAGACAAAGAGATCATCAACATTTATACCTGAATGGGCAGGAGCACCCTTTTCTCATAATTAGTTCGATGGCGATACTAAAACATTGAATAAACAAATCAAGTTATACGTTTTTAGTTAAAAGAAAAAGATACATAAATCATAGTTAAACATACCTCATGGTCAAGTGATGAAACTATATTCCACATTCCATCTGATGATAAAGGCTCCATTGAGTCACAACCGGTTGCATATAATTTAATTAACCTTGGTGGCAACTTTGGCAGTGACTCAAGCCTTTCACAATTATTCAAATAAAGATGAAGTAGTTGAAAAAGATTGCAGAAGCAACCAACCGGTAAATTAGCAAAACCATTTCCTTCCAAATTTAAAGTAATTAATGATGACAAACCCCCTAAATCTTTAGGAATTGATTCGTCACTAGTGCCACAGTAGCTCAAGTCTAACATGGTTAATGATGTTGGATTAAATATAGACAAAAGAAGAACAAGTTTTCGGGGACCCCTGAGGTTCAGATCTCTAAAACCAGACAAGAATCCAAGTGACTCTGGAAGTTTGGTTATGGCGGTTTTCCTTGCATCAAGCGTTGTTAATTTTTTCATACATTTCCCAAACTCTGGAAGAATTGAAAGTTTATCGCACCAACTAATATCAAGCTCAGTCAGAGAGTTCATTTCCAATTTTTTCGGAAGGATTTCAAGATTTGTGCAATATGACAAGTTCACTTCAAGAAGCCTTTTCAACTCTCCAAGTGAATGATGAACCACAATAAGAGAGGAGCACCCTTCAAGATTCAATTTTTCTAAGTATGGAATTTCTGAGAAATCTGGGGTGTCAACCAAACGTTTGGAATTGCTTAGATCAATAAACTTCAACTTCTTTATGAGCTGATCAAATGAATAAAAATGTAGGAGAATTAGTCTCACAAAATAATTGTATTAGTATCAACACAAATATGCAAGAAAACAATGAGGTATGAAGTGTTTTACCTGCAAGCCATTCCAAAGTTTTATTTTGCTAAAAGGCATTTGAATGTCAACAAGTTTATCCAACTCAGATCCAACCGGAAGACTTTCTAGAGGATAAAACCTCCTTGAATAACCTTCAATGCATTAGGAAAGCATTTGAGACCCATGGGAAGTTTCACTACTTCACTTGATATAATGAGTAACCTGAGATTACACATATTTGAGAAAGCTTCACAATGTACTTGTATTTTTCCATCTAGGTTAAAAGGCAAAGCAATAGCCTGTAATCCTTCAGATCCCTAACAAAATGTGCATTGCAAGAAGAATAACATGAGAATGGTTTCAAAGAAAAGTGTATCCAAGGCCTTATAATTATTAAAAGAACATGTAAGCATTTAGAAATAAGGCACTCACTTCATCATTTTTCAATACTTCATCGATGTCTTTTAGATTCCACAACCTACTTCATCCGCAAACATGCCAGGAGATTCTTGAAAAACAATACTCCTAGCTAATTCTTGAAGTAAATCATGGACCTCTAATATGGTTTCTCCATTCAATGTTTTCTTTTCGATCAATAGAGCTCTTTCAATCAAAATATTCATTCCAATAGTTGGATGAAGATCACAACTTTTCAAAATTTGACCTACTTCATCTCTTTTCCATCCATTAAGAAACAGGCAATATCTAAAAAAAATTGTCTTTTCTTCATCATTCAATCCAAGATAACTTACTTTTAGAATTTGAAAAATATCTTCATCTAGAATTTGTGTCATCCTCTCTAAAGTTTCTTCCCACTCACGGAGACTTCTTCCACACAGTAAGGAACCTAAAACATAGAGCGCCAAAGGAATACCTCCCGTGTATCTAACCACAGCTGCTGACAATACTAAATAATTATCTTCAGGATAATCTTTCTTAAATGCTTTCTTGGAAAAGAGCCCAAGAGATTCATTTTTTTCCATGGGTTTGACCTCATATATTCTATTCACACCTTGTGATTTCAACAAGTGCAAATTTATAGTTGTTATAATTACTCTACTCCCTACCCCAAACCATTTTGGACTTGCCAAATTCTCTATTTGGTTCACATGATTTACATCATCAAGGACTAGGACCCTTCTATTCTGAAAAAGTCGATTCAGAATGGTCTTTCCATAATGCTCATCATGTATCTTTTGCCCTTTATTGAAATGTAAAAGAATATCATTTTGCAATCTTGCTAGGCCTTTTCTTTTTGAAATCTCCCTAACATTAGCAAGGAAGCAAGACATTTCAAATTGGCCCGATATTCTTTCGAAAACAAGTCTAGCAATAGTTGTCTTACCAATACCTCACATGCCCCATATCCCTACATAACGAATGTTATCCACATTTATCTCTAAGAGTGAATTTATCTGAACCATCCTTGCCTCAATTCCAACTAAATTATCATCATAAGATGGCAAATTCGAGCATACGATGTTCCATATTGCTTCGACAATATCTCGGATGACTTCTATTTCATTCCTAACCTCAAAACCAAAAATCCATGAGCTTATGAATATAAATTATAGTCATTCACCAAAAAAACAAAATAAGAACTATAGGCACAATAAACTAGAATACTACTGCTATAGTTTTTGATATATTGTTGAAAAAAATATTATAAATCGATGTTGATCTTTAATTGGGTAGGGGTGTTAGATTTGATTATACTGCTAAGTCAATTTTGAAAGCAATTTTGGCTTTGGTACTTTATACATTGGGAGGGGAAAAAAAGAACTTACCGACTCCTAGAATCCCACCCAGAGAGGTTGCTAACTGGTGACAAAGCGTCTCTCCATTTCTGAACTTTGTCTTTGCTTTTGATGAATCTCTTCTCATGTTTGGCTAAAGCTTTTCCGAAACTTTTTCTTTGATATCTAACATCAGATGGATCAACACTGTCGCAAAAGACAGGAAAAACATGTCCACCGAATTTTTTCTGAGATTCAAGAATCTCCTCAAGTTCATCCAAACACCATTTAGAATTTGCATAATTCTGGGAGAGAACAACAACTTGAAGGAGTTTTTCTTTAATAACATCCCCTCTCTTTATTCCCTTATCATCCCTAAAACATCTCATGCCTCTTCTAACGAAGGCTTCATATAAGTGATCTGTGAAATTCAAGCGAGTGTCTTTTCCTGCAAAACTCAAGAACACATCATACTCCCATTTTGAAGTAAAGAAGCTTGGGGATGATTCTTCTTGGGCAGCATAAGACATTTCTCTTGGATGCATGTTTCCAAATAGTAATCTACAACAGCATCATTACATATAGTACAGAGCATTGAACGATGGACATAGGGAAGTTGAAGCATCCCAAGCATTTTCTTGGAAGGAGTCGTCAAAGAATATTGGAGTCCAAACGCCCGATGAGAAGAAACAAAAGGAAAGAAGAAGAGTCAAGACCTGTCACTATGCGACGGCAGACAAACCGAAGAAGAGTCCAGATCTGTCACTATGCGACGGCAGACAAAACCCAACTCGACATTTTGGATTGACCAAGGATACTAACAAAGTAGGGGATATCCTATTCGGACAAAGTCTATAATTGAAGAAATGCTTCATGCTCCTACTTCGTTAAGTTCAAAGGGAGTATTAATTATTAATCATGACTTCAAAATTTAGTCAGTTTTTATATTTTCTTTTGTTTCATTTTGGTTTGAATCGTTTACTTTGGTTCATAATCGATCCTTTGCAGCTTTTATTTGTGGTTGATATCCCATAGATCGCTTCTTTCATGTTTTGATATTGTATTAGGATTGTTTGAAAATTCTGTAAAACCTTTTGCCTAACTAACAATTACTCTTAAGAAACATATTTTCTCTAGAATATATCACCACAGAATATTAAATACAACCGTGATGATATTTAATTATTTTCTCTGTAATATATGGAATCTTGTCGTAAGAAATTTTCTTTCGCATTTCACTTGAGAGACAATTTATTTAACTGAAATTCTTTAACTTCATTTACTTTTGAAGACGAAAATTTAGGAAAGAGATCAATAAAACACCGAAAATGTAAATTTGGCTTAGCTCAATCATAATTCTCCAAGAAGAAGAATATAGATTCCATTTGCATGTGTTCACTAATTCATCCTAAAGACACTTTATAATGACAAGAATAAAAAATACCGCTGATCATCATCCTAAGGAAGGAGATCATACACTCAACTTCTCGTGTCAAATTTGCATCAACTGCAACAATCTATTAAGATCAGTATTAAATCGCTTCATTCGGCTATCAAACACTTTAATTAATTTGATGTGTGTGTGTATATATATAAACAATATCTATATACAAAAACTAAAAAAACACGAGTTTCATGTAATTTTCCATACATTCATTAAGAACATTATTAGAGAGACGGACTTTACTTATCCGGAAGCATTGGTGATCAAACGACAATCCTCTATTACACATCCTATTATTCTGCTCATGATTAGTAGAACAACTGCTTACACACTGGTCTCACCATAATGACTGGTGTTTGAACTAGAAGATCAAAACGGCCACCAAGTTGATCGTGGATTTCTCATTCCCTGGTTCTGTCTCCTTGAGCTATCACGGTAATTGCTACCACCACCACGGGAACTATCCTGTCCTGGAGGCGGCAACTCAACACGGCAAACAGGACAAGAGTTATGCCGAACCAGCCAAGGAACAATACAATCAGAGTGATAGATATGGTTGCAGGGCATTTGCCAAGCCTCGGAGCCAAGCTCGAATATTTCTTGACAGACCGGACAGTGTGAATCAGAGCGAAGATGTGCTCGTGTGATCTTAATGGTAGGCAATTGAAGAATGGGAGGCTGGAGGAGGACCTCTATGATCATTCATGGTGAACTATCCAATGAATGCTTCTAGTCCAGGGGCCATCAATAAACCACCAAAAAAATCAATTGGCCTAGGTTCCACTCCAATACCATGAAACGTGAAAGAAGGGCCAGAATCGAAAAAATCTTGACTCCATTTAGGAAATTGCGCGTTAGTAGACCTTTGTCTAACACCAACGTTGGGGTCTTGCCCAGCTATCCTCTGCCTCAAGAAATTGTCAAAAGCACCTATGAGCCTAAAGCTTGGTTCAGAAGCTCTCTGCGCCATAAAGGCATGTACAACATCAAAAAATTCAGGCATATGATGAAACTCTTCAAGGGCATTATATGGTTGAAACTCATACCTCTCATTGAGATTAAAAAAAAAAACTAATGCTTTGGACTAATATTGGTCCAAAACATTAATGTGCCCTCCCTCCTCTCTTATTCTCTCCCCTCAAATCAAACACACGGTTAGGGTCTGTTTGATTTGAAAGAAGGGGATGGAAATGAGAGGAAATTGAGGATTTTACCCCTCTCCCCTTATTTAGTTGATCATATTATTTAGGGGTGAAAATTTCCCCTCCTCTCTTCCCTCAAGAGCCTCCCTAAATCATACAAAGTTGAAGGGATTATAAAAATGGGTGTGTCAATGAATTAAAATACCCCTAGCCTTTTTCTGTTATTCCGAAAATACACCTAAGCCGCTTTTAACTCAATGTAGCGCTGGGAATCCTCCTATGAAAATGAAGGAATGTTTGGTATTATAGTTTTTTTGGTGCTCACATCACAACATCAGAAAGGTCCAAACTGGTATCAGATTGCAGTACAAATAAATAAAAGGCCCTGATGCTTCTTTCATCATCGTCTCCAACATCGCGGCTCTTTGTAATCTCGTCCTCTTAAACGCAAGAAGCAATGCGTTCAATTTCAGACACCAGCACCTCTTAAAGCTTGAGGTATTGCGCACATTTTCCGGCAGCACCACCAGCTTCTCTGTTCTGCGTCACTTTTTTGCCGTTTTAAGCTAATCTCCATTTGCTTCGCACGAGATTACCCAAAAAAATGAAACTTAAAAAATATATCTAGTATGGCAGAAAATTTTAATGAAATTTCAATATAAATTTCTAGATTAAAAAAAAAAAAAATCACAAAAAAAAAAAAAAAAAAACCTCATTTTCCACAGTTCCAAGCTTCCAGCTTAGAAACCCATTTTTCCCAAGTTTTTGAGGAAATTTATTTTCCGTTAACCCATTTTCATGCCAATCAAATCATGGAAGATGAGGTTTCTATTTTCATTATTTTCTAAACACAATCTCCAGGGAGCCAAACGGGGCAATGCTATTACCTCTACCAAGAAGTTTAATCCAGTAGAAAATTTGTTATTATGAACATAATTTTCAATACCCTAATGTTAACAAACTCAGAGCAGTGATTCAATGCCCCCTCCTGTGCACAAACAAGTTATTATGAAAATGGTTTTTAGTGGTTTAGATTAGTTCATTTGCTTAGAAAATAAATTTGAAAGATATTTTATTTTGCTTATGATGGATGTCTTTTGATGCCACCTTACATACTTTAATTTAACTTGTGATGGATGACATTTGATGCCACCATCCATATTTTGGTATGATGAACTTCTTATTTTGGTAAATGAATTATATTCTAATTGTGTGTATTATAGATTATCATTTTGTACTCTAACCCTAAAAATAACAAATGTAAAATTAAATCAGCGATTGTAACATTTTTTATCCATTTAAAAATATTTATGTGTATTTTATTTTTACACTTAATTTGTCAAAATTATGGTGTCATATGCATGCCAATGCTTAGCTTTATGGTTGGTTTGTATATTTTGATAAAATATTGTCTTAATTTGCAATATATATATATATATATATTATATAGGTTTATGGTTTATCATGTCACTTGAAATAAAGTTATGTCAAATCTTCCCAAACTTGTCGTTTTGGGACCTAAGTGGGAATTAATGAAGGATGTTTTAGTCATTTTTGTTTATATATTTATTATATAAATTTTACCAAATGACCCTCTATTAATTCCCCTAACTCCCAAAACGACGTAATTTTGGGGTGACTTGACAAAACCTTATGTTAAATGACATGACAAACGATAAACCCTATATATATAAAAAAAAATTTGTATTAGATGTTAATTTTAATTTAAGGCATAAAATGTTATTTATAATCAAAGGCTTTTTGACCAATTTGCCCCTTATTAAATAACTATTTATCAAAATGCCCTTGTCCGGAAACTATTCACCCATATGCCCATGTTTAGTCGACTACATCCCTCTTGTAATCGACTAAAACGCAGGGTCATTTTTTTTTTAATATCCCCGTGATTTAGTCTACTAAGCCACAGTGCATAGTCGACTAAATCATGACAGAGGGGTTTTTTGAAAATCCCAATCGCGGCATTTGGAACCCTAATCGACTAAGCACCCCTTTCCCCTTTCAATACTCTCTGTTTTCTCAGTTTTGGTGCGGCCCATCAAGGTTTAATACCATCCCACCTTGTTGAAGGTATAATTGTTGTGTAATCTTTGTCGTTTCACTTTGTTAAGCTTTTGTTTTTGTTTGTAACCTGAAACCCTTCCTTTTGCAGCTCTCAAATTCTGGTGTGAAGGATGAATTCAAGTCCAAACACGCATGTTACTGTAATCTACCATAGTGGGAGGCATTTTGCAGGTCCCAATGGTGTTCAATTTGAAGGAAAAACGAAAATGATGAAAATCAAACGGGGCACTACGTACAACGAGCTCAAAGAAAGAATTTATCAAAAATTGGGGCTACATGGAAGCTAATGCATTCATTGGTTAATTGCCAAAGTGGAGACTATAGTGGGTAAGGATAGTGTATACTACATTAGTAACGATGTATGTGATGATGAAGACGTTGAGTGTGTTATAGATGCATTTGCTAATCGGAAATCACAAAATTTTATTGAGATATATGTTGAGCCTGAATTTGGTGAATCATCATCTGTACCCATGCATACAAGATATCCACAGTGTTTTGGTCAAGAAGACAGACACCGGCTTATCTGAACCTTCACAAGTCTTAAGTCAGATAACATTGACGGAAGAAGAGGAGGATGAGGAAGATGAGAATATGCATAGCGATGAGGAGGACGAATTTGAGAGGTTTATTCCACTAGGTGACACCTCAGACACTAATGTGGAGGATGATTTTGATGCTCGCACGAACCCAGTAAACCCGAGTAATGCAATAATGTCACCGCTTTGTGTTGACCCAGTTAGAAGTGGTAAGTTAGTCAACTTGTATTTGTATTTGTAATTTTTATTTAGTGGTTCTGACAAAAAAAATCATCTTGACAGATGTAGGGCCTGAGATTGAGCCATTTTGGAATGAAAGCTCGCACTATTCCTCCATTAATTGGGCACACTGTAATGATGACATGGAGATGTTGTATGGTGATGATGAAGGGCAAGGTGGTTGGCATTTAGGTGATCCATTATATCTGTATCAGCATTTTGGTTCTAAGTTTGAAATGCAACATGCCGTGAAATTATATTGCATGAAGTCTCATCGTATAGCCAAAGTTGCAAAAAGCGATGAGCATAGGTTTGTGATGAGGTGCCGAAACCATGCTGACGGTTGTCCTTGGTATATGAGGGCAATTCTCCCCAAGAATGGAAATAGTTGGGTGGTGCGTAAGTGGGGTAAAGATCACACCTGCCTGAACCAAAATCTCGCCTGGGATCATAAACAGCTAAACTCAGATGTTTGTGCATCCATTATCAGTAGGTTTTCCATTTTTTTTAGTTACATTCGGTTTGTTTATTGACAATACATTTAGAATTTGTTTTGTTTTCACTAGGTATATTAAGAGAAGATCCAGCTTTAAAACTAGTGCTGATACAAGAGAGGATACGTATCTCGTATGGATATAATGTAACATACAGGAAGGCTTGGAAGACGAAAATGAAGGCCATTGTGAAGTTATTTGGTGATTGGGAGGAATCATATGCATTCTTGCCCAATTGGTTGACATACATGACGCAGTGTAACATGGGTTCTGTTTTCAGGCTAGATATAGATGAATGTTTTGACGAGCGTCATTTTTATAGCGACAAACACATCTTTCGTAGGGTTTTTTTTGGACATTTAACCAGACCATTGAAACCTTCAAATACTGTAAGCCCATACTGCAAATTGATGGCACCCACTTGTACGGAAAAATACAAAGGTACTCTTTTGATTGCGACTTCACAGGATAGGGATGGGAAGGTCCTGCCCATTGCCTTTGCTGTTGTTCCTCCTGGTGAGAAGTACGATGATTGGTGGTGGTTTCTTTGTCTCCTACGTGATCATGTGATGCAGAGGTGGGGTATTTGTTTGATATCTGATCGTCACGCCAGTATCATAAAGGCAGTTAAAGATCATCATAATTGGCAGCCTCCATACGTCTATTATGTGTATTGCCTACGTCATGTCGGGAGCAACTTTAATACTAAGTTTAGGGAAATACAATTGAAGAAAACAGTTATGAAACTAGGTATGAAATTTCACATTTTATTTACTTCTTGCACATATTTGTAATCATTTATTTGTTTCCATTGTTATGAGTTTACAATTGCTGTTTTTTTATGTGTTAGTTCTCTATATGTTTTGATGATAACCGAAAATTGTAAACACAAGCTAAAGTTTGTTTTTGGTAAGTTGAAAAACTTACTGTCAAAGGCAAACTCGAGTTTTGGTTTGGAAACTCGAGTTTTGGCTTTGACAGAGAGTAGCTCATTTTCATTAAACAAAGCAAAACTCCAGTTTTAATGGGAAAACTCTAATTTTGGGCTTACAAAGAGCACTCAGTTTTCCATCTCAAGACAAACTCGAGTTTTGACTGGTAAACTCGAGTTTTGGATTACACAGAGACTTCTCATTATTTTCTGACAAACACAAAACTCTAGTTTTCATTTGGAAACTCGAGTTTTGGCCATACGAGAGAGTCTCCAACATTTTGAGCATATGCAAACTCAGTTTTGACTTAAAACTCCAGATTTTCACTTTGCCATGAGTTTTCTAAGTTTTCTCAAAGTTGTGAGAAAACTCGAGTTTTGTTTTGGAAACTCGAGTTTTCACTTGGCAAGAGTTTTCCAAGTTTTACCAGTTTTGAAAACTCCGGTTTTCACGTAAAACTCAAGTTTTGACTTTTGAGATTTCTCAAAGTTTTCATACTTAAATGAAAACTCGAGTTTTGTTTTGAAAACTCGAGTTTTGGCCAAGCCGAGAGCATTGCAGTTTTTCAATGTTTTGAAAACTCAAGTTTTGAATGAAAACTCCAGTTTTGGTATTTTGGACTAAAACTCATACTTCACATTAAAAGTCCAAAACTCGAGTTTAGTTTTGGAAACTCGAGTTTTGAGTTTCATTCAAAAAATATGTTCCAAAACTCAAATCACGACTTTCCTCTCTGGATGGAGAAAACTCGAGTTTGATTATGGAAACTCAAGTTTTGCTTAAGTGCACAGTTGAAAACTCGAGTTGAGAAAAACAAACTCATCTCATGTAAAAACCCATCCTAGAGTCGAGTGCGAGATGTAAAAACCCAAAAAGTGACTTTCGTAACTCATCTCATAGGATTTTTTGTAACAATTCTATAGCAACCCTCGTTCTCATTTCTCTCTCAATTCTAACCAAACAAAAAGTATATTCCCTTTTCAAGTATATCGCTAAGTTACTAAAAGTGATCCTAACATTCCCCAAAATTTTCTGCAATGTGTGTGCGTGTTGTTCAACTATCTTTTCAGCATTTTCTCTTAGAGCCAAGGTAATTAAATCGGACCGGTCAATGAACCGGTCGGATCGGAATACTGAGTTAAGGGTTAGTGGGTCGATCGAAGTCAACCCGGGACCAAACCGGTGAGGAATAAAAAAAAAAAAAAGAGAAATAATTTAATTTCTTATCACATAATCCATAATTCCAAATACTATATATTATTTCAAGATTTTAAATCACTAGCCAAATAATTATATACTTATCAAATATTCTTTACAATTTTCTTTACAAATTGATATCAAAGCATCATATACCATCCGATGACACTTGAATTTGTAATGGAATCACAAACATTCATCATAACAAAATATCAAAAACCAAGTATATGACAACAAAATATTCCCACCTACATCATAACAAAATATTCTCACCTTCAATCATAAACTAATAATCATCAAACATGATAATCATCATTAAGATCAATCAACTCCCTAGGAGTTGAGACATTAGGAGGTGGAATTGTAGGAGGAAAAGTAAAAGAAGTAGGAGTAACATGATCATCATTTAAAGATGAAGCCCCAACAACATCATCATTACCTATATATGAAATGAATAGAATTATTAATAGTCATGTAAAAAACATAGTTATATTCTTGTGTGTAGAAATATAATTTTAAATAATAGAAGAGATAGTTAGAAACCTTCAAAATCCTCGCCATTTGTTCAAGTTGAATATTTGTTGATTCTACATTATCGAATTCGGGAGTTGGATCTTCTTCAAGCACCCAAAAATCTAGTCTATCAACTGATTCATAATCAATGAGATCATAATTCTCTTTCTTCTTTTTCAATTGATTCCGTAATGCCAACATGATAGAAGATCAATATTAATGAAATGTATATTACTATATTTAATTAAGCTATAAAACAACCGTTCAAAAAGTCATGACTTTTAAGATTACCTAAATTTTAACCTCAGATTGTAGTTTGTGAAAACCAAATCATCAAGCATCGATGCTCCAATCTATTTCTTCTTTTATCGTGGATACGCTCAAATATGCTCCAATTTCTTTCACAACCAAAAGAAGAAGTTTGGCTAAGAATATGTATAGCAATTTGTTGCAATTCGGTATTGAACCCCGTAGTATAGCCACCATTCATCTGCAAAATAAAATAAAAGACATTTAATATGTATTAATAATAATAATAATCATAATACGTACTTTAAAATCTGAAATTTAATATACTTACGAGGAACTAGTTTTTGGGCTGTTTTTTCACATGAAACCTTGTCAAAAGATCCTTTCTGTTCACGATAGGTAGCAACTTGTTGCATCATTGTAATATAATGATCAACATTGTTAGGTGAGTTTTCCTCAAACAAATTGACCACAAGCATCCATTAGTCTATGCTTTCTAACGAAGTCAAGACTATATAAGAATGCGGATTCAACATATATGCCGCTGCATGAAGGTCATTTTTCAGATGTTTATCCCCACGACTTTGAATAATATTCATGTAGGGCTTGTATAATTCCTTCTTCCTCTAAAACATGTCCTTGATTACATTTTTAGCTCTTTGCATGCCTTCATAAACACAAGGCATTGAAGGTTTCTCATTAGAATCAACAATCCTCAACAATTTTATCAACGGAGACACTAGTCTCACAACTTCAAAGCAATCTGTCTAGAACTGATGATCTAGAATGATTTCATTGAAAATTTTCCCAGCTTTAGTGCTTGCTAATTTGTGGTGCACAAAATGCTGATCAACAACCAAAGCTTGCAAGTCATGTTTGTGCGAATGTATGTTATGAAGGATGATAAATGTGGTAGCAAATCTTGTTGCACCAGGACGAACAATTTCCTTCCAACCCTGTCTTTTCCTTAACCATGACAATAAGACTAAATGATTATATGCAAATACAGTGATTTTAGATGCATTCTTTGTAAGGTCTGACACATGAGGCATGGATGCAATGTCCTTCAAAATAAGATTCAAATAGTGAGCTGTACAAGGCAACCAATAAATTGTTTTATATTTATTTGTTATCAATCTTCCACATGCCACATAATTAGCAGCATTGTCAGTCACCACATGGACTATATTTGTAGGACCTATCCACTCAATGACTTCACTTCATGGAATTAGTACCATCTGTTCTCTGAGTTCACCATTTTTTATCATTCTTCTGCAAAGAGTCTCTCTTCACTTCATGTGTTTCTGGATCAGTTCTGCCATGCTCAATGGTCATAGTAACTCCCGCTTGATTGATGTCTTTCACATTTGTTCTGTTTATATTCTTGTCTAGGCTGTATATAGGAAGCCTCATGCAGAGTATTCATTGCTTCTATCTTGTGGACTTCCATCTATTGCTGGGCTCATCACTATCTTCAGTTAGTTATTTATTTACTTTTGAGGTAGCTTGACATGGAATTTGTACAATATTTGTTCTAAATGCATCTTCCCTATTATCTTCATGTTCTAACTTATTGCTTGATCTAATTGATTTAAGAGCTTTGTGTTCGTCCTCTGGTATAAATTTCATATCAGCTTTCTTATGCTAAATTCTAGTTAAACTCCAATGTTTGGTAGTTTCTATGTCTTCATTTTACATTAAAGACTCTACATTTGTTAGGAGATGTAGCTTAACTAATCTAGCTTGCCCAACGCTATCTCAAATGTTCTTGTAATTTGTTCCTTACATTCCAAATTAGCATCTTTTACTCTCTTTGATTCTCCACTCTTCGAGATCCCTTCAAATGATGCATGTTGATCTATCGGTATTTTAAGATGTTGGTCAAGGTTGTCGTTGTCAATAGAGATATCCTCTTTAAGAACCTTGAGATTTGGTTTCTCATCACTAGCAAGAGTTGATCTTTTGCCTTATCATGTTCTGTCACAGTCGAGTTCTTCTATGCATGCCATTGATGGCTTTAGCTATGTCTGCCTGAAATTGCTCTGATTTAAATACCTTCTGTTTATGACTTTTCAAGATAGGACGATTCTAATAAACTTTCGAATTCTACTAGAGAATATTTATTTAGATTGCTTTTTAATTGGGCTAGTATTGAGTGTCTTTCTTCTGCTTTAGTAATCTAAGATAGAACCTTATTAACTGAACATTTTTTTCTTCCTCCAAAAGAATCATTTGTTTTTCTTCCTGAAGAAAGCATTTGTTGTTCAAGTGTACAAATTTAAGTTATGCCAAATATTCAAGTGATAAGACAACATGCTTGTTTATGTGTGTGTGTGTGTGTTCTGTAGTGTTAAAATACAATTATGGAATTTATAAATGGGCAAACTGAATATTTCTCTACGGCTTGATGATTGAGATGATGCCTTTGTGAATGTCTCACCTTAATGATCTCAACCGGTAGGCTAATGTTATATTGTTTCCCTTCTCTGCCTTAGTTTCCTTTTCATTGTATTGGGACCTACCTATTCTTCCTTTAGTGGATCCTTCCATTTTATATTGCCTATAAATATTTTCTGCTTGTAGCTTTGGATTCCATAGAAACTACTTAAGAATCAAAACAATACTCGTGGAAAAAAAAATTAATAACTAAACAAATGTGTATGCATGTTTGTGTGAAATCATAAGTGTGTGAAAGTAATTATGTAAGTTTGTGTGTATTTATTTTCAATCTTAGTTTTCTCGGCCCACTTAAGATGGATAACCTTAATCTTCTCTTATCATTACTTCCTGCTTTGATTCTATTAAAGATGTAAGTTTTTAAAATGTTTTAAAATTCAATTAAAGCCATCACAAATTTAAATTTGGAGGAACGAATTTGGGGGAGAATATATTAAAGACGGAAAATAATATTAATTTGAGTATTAATTTTTTGTTCCTTACTTATCCCCTTTTCCTATACCCTTATAGAAATAAATTGACTTGACTTGTGGATGTTTCACCAATTTTAAATTCCGCATAAGCCTGTTGTTCTCTAGTTTATATATGAAAATCTTTCATAAGTAATTAAAACTAAATAAATAAATTACTTATATTTTGAAAAAATATCCTTAATTAAATGCATCTATTGTAATTCTTCTAATGTCTCTTAATCCATTTGTCCATCGTGATTTTTTAACAGCATTCGTACTATATATTACTCTGGAAAAAAATATTTTTAAAAAATAAATTTTGCGTATTTAATAACCTATGTATAACCGTATAAAATGCTTCTAGAAAGTAGAAAGTGACCCATAAAAAAGGAGGAGGAGAACATTGCATCAAGCCAAACAAAATAAGCACTTGTATATTCCTTAATTACGAAATTCATTTTACTCCACACATATACTAAGTAGAATAATAACTCTTCTTTTATTATTAATGCAAGATAGTCAGCCTCCTAATAGTCAAGGCTCTAGCTCATCCATGCCATGAAGAAGAATGAAGTCCCTTGTTTTGCAGAATAACTAGCCTCCTATTATCAAAGAAAAATCTCATATAAGGTCGTTTGAACTAAGGTATTTCAAATTCAGGTTGGTAAATTAAATAAATCCTTAATTAAGTTATAAACTCAATTTCAATTTAGGGTTTTAAAATGCGGGTGAAATGACTTTTACGAAAGGTTAGTCCTCAAAGCTGTGTCGGTTTCTTCTCAGACCAAATTCTTCGCTCAACACCAAAATAGGGTTTCTCAGACCAACTTCTCAACTCAACACTAAATTTGGTGGCCCATGTTTGGCCCTGTTATAACTCAAGAGGAGTAGGGGTTATTTTGGGCTAGGGCAAAAAATAACCCCATTATATGGGGGTTAAAATTAAGGGGGCTTAATGCAGGTCAGCTCGTTTTAACACCTCTATCATCCTTCGTCCCTAATCTCTAGATATTTCCCCTTCTTTTCTCTTTTTATGGCTCTCTCTTCCTCACAAGTCACAACAACCTCAACTCAATTCTCTCTCTCCCACATTTTCCCCCCTGCTATAGTCGTGATGGATTAAAAAAATAGAGAAAGACGTTTACGACTAGTCTCCTACATCTGACACAAGAGGCGAGATCGTTGAGCATGAACTCAGGGCTTCTTAAGCTAATACATCTGCAACTGTATCTGTATCCCTGCTGCAACTTTTACATCGATTCACAGTTCTGATTCAATCATTTTCTATTTAATTGCACAAAGTATAAATTAAATGTCCTCAACATATGGTTCTTATTTCACTCATCTCATAATTTTTTTAAAATATAAATAATTAAGCAATATATATGCAATTGATGTGTTGTTTTTGTCGTTAAAGTAATCAATTAAACTAGGAACAACTAATAATGCAGTTTAGGGTCAATCTAGATCATTTTCCCAAAGAACAATCTGTGATTTTTTCTTTAAGTTGAATTTAGGTGATGAAAAATGCAATGAAATGAAACTAAATTAACTAAATGCAAGATGAAAATAACTCTAAAATCTATATGAGAATGGAACTAATCTAAATGTGGATGCAAATTTTGGGGGGAGGGGTTGTTATGAGAGAATAATTAAAATCCTAAGAAAAAAAATTAACTAACTATTAAAAAAATCAAATAACAAAAGACACAAAAGGTTTAATTCAGGTGCGGTGAAGGGGACAACTTAGAATTCACATGGAGTTAACTTTCTTAGCCCAAATCAATTAGTTAGACCAAAGGGAGAATAATGAAAATTTGGAATTAATCCTAATTAAAACATGGGAAACTCTCAAGTTCAATGACACCCAATCTACTAGAAAACTCATAATGAAATGAGTGCTAGTTAATTAAACTCATTAAAACCCAAGCACAATTAATTCCTAAATAGTTTTGGGAATTGTGTTCACAATTGCCTAATTAAACAACTAGATATTTAACCATCCTAATTAAACATTAACAACCAAGAGGATAAACCTAAATTGACAATTAAATCAATAATGAAAACTCAATTATTAATATAATTGACAATCAAACAGTTTGCAAATAAAAATCCCAACAAATATCTTAATATTATTCAAATCCAAATTATCAATTTAATCCAAATTAAATAATATGTCTACAATATAAAACTAGATTGTTCTCAAGAAAACAACTCAAAATTATCTAAAACTAAATAACTTCAAAGTCTTGAAACAAATAGACAAAAGGAAAAACATTCCTTTGTGATCTTCAAATGTAAGCTTATAGACTTTAGCTTCCTCTATGCTCCTCCCAAATTACTTCCTAAAGAACCTTAAGCTTCCATGACAATGCTTCCCCCTCCCATTATCGTGCAACTCACGACCATTTGAATTGGTGAATTAATGAATATTGGCTTGGGCACACATTGGTTGTGCGTGAATGGATGGGAGGAAAGAGTAATGGATGGTGGGGTCCATGTGGATGAATGAATCAAAGAATCAAAAACTCCTTTGCGTGTTGCGTGTTACGGTGTCTCCAGCCACGTTGTGTTCTGCATGCGTCTCTTGGCTCTCAATGAGAGTGTATCCTACTAGGCGTCAGCTAGGTTAATTTTATGAGAGGAAAAGAAGATTTTTTGAGTACCAACTTGAGCCCATTAAAATATAAGAAGCCCAACAAAATTCTATGATTGGATTTTCTTTTAGCTTCCCGAAAAATTCTGCCTGACCGTTACGGACCGGCCCAAAAGCCCCCAAGTCCATAGCATGGCCCAAGCGGAGCCGAGGGAGGCGTAATCCGCTAATCATAGCGAGGAGATCCGGAAATCTCGGCTAGGCGTAATCCACCCCTATCATATCGGCTGTCGAGATACACGCCCCATTAATGACACGTCCCATTAATGGCACATCCGGATATCCGCCCCATTAATGACACGTCCCATTAAAGGCGTATCATCGATATCCGCCCCATTAATGGGCCACCATTAATGACGTGCCCGGATATCGCACCGACACCTCTATAAATACGGAGGGCGGGTAACAAGGTGCACACATTCTAACCTAGACTATTTACATACAGTCTCACCGTGCACACACACCACCCCTTTGTCGTGTACGGTGATCTTACGCTCTCCGGTTATCTCCTCCATAGATATCCAGGCCACCCTATCCATCCAAGATCAACCTACCTGACCTTCTACTGGACATCTCGTGTTCTATATCGAACATTGGCGCCGACCGTGGGGAACCTTAAATTTCTATCCCCGTGACCACTAATGGCTAACACCGAAGCCACGAGCAAAGCCCGATCGGACCTACGAACGAGGAAAGCATTGTACCTCCAAATCAACCTCGGGCCGGACCGAGTCGACCGCGCAGCTCATGATCAACCCCCTTGAGGAAAGACTCCAGAGGGACACGTTACCGACACGGAGAGCACCTCTCCTTCCCTCGACGAATCTTTGCACGAGGGGCCGCCAAGAGTCCAGGCCCAGACGGCCCCGGCTCCGGACGCTCCGGTACTAGACACCGACGTCCGCATCCTAAGGAGAACCCAAGAGTCGATGATTCAGAGGTTCGAAAACAAGGAAAAGCTAGACCACCTCCAAAGGCAAGAGGATTTTCATGCTCTAGAATTGATGATAGAGGAAAAACTTGAAAACCTCTTTCAACGTGGAACCCGCAGAAGCCCTCGTAGGGGAAGGAGGTTGTATGCTCGGATAGCAATACCGCATGCGTACCACCGGAATCGAATCGACGCCCGTGACGGGGAATGAGGGGACGCGTAAAGGAGCGAGAACGCCAACCGACCCCCGGGAGGAACAAGGAGGGACCTTTGCGGATCCGGGATGCGGAAGACCGAGGCCGAGTAGACTGCCATGATGGCAATAATGACCAGGAAAACTGAGACCGTGATCAGGACTCAGATGAGCTACGCGCGGCGGTCACTACGCCTCGGACACGAGGATCCCTGCGGCAGTATAGGATGAAGTACTTGGCCGGCGCAGGTGGGACCCCATTCTCTCGAGTAACGGCCACAGCCCCCTACCCGAAGAATTTCGACCTAGCCGATCTCCCCAAGTATGATGGGACCCAGGATCCACGTCATCACTTGGAGATATTTGAAAAGTTGATGTGGGTAAGGTCAATAGAGGGTCTGGTCATCTTAAGACTCTTCTCGGCCACGTTAACTGGGCCGGCCCACAAATGGTTGAGTTCATTACCCAATAATTCCATACGGAACTTCGAAGACCTCGGGCGTAAGTTTGAATTGCACTTTGCCACCAGCAAGAAACAACCAAAATCTCAATTCACGTTGAGTGAAGTAAAGCAAAAGAAGGGCGAAATGTTGCAGAAGTATCTGGATCGGTTCAGAGATACGGCAATACAGGTACGATCATTATCCGAAGAGGTCCATGTACATTGCCTCGTCAACGGACTGGACCCAACGACACGCCTGGCCAGACATCTGTGCAAGAATCGAGTATATTCATTGACGGAATTCTATACCGAAGCAAAGAAGTACCTAGACGTCGAGCAAATGGAAATTGCCAATGCAGATGAGCCTGAGAAGGCGAGGAATTCATCGCCTGAAAGAAGGGATCGACGGACAAGAACAAGGCGGAACCCGCGACGCGCGCGAGAGAGAGCCGACCCGACCGAGAGAACGGACAATAAGGGGAAATACGGCAACTACACCCCCTTGAATGTCCCGCGTTCATACTGTAGAGAAGGAGGTAGCCCAGACCGAGATGAAAAGGGTGACCAAGCCGAGGCCTCTCAGAAACCGGTCCAATACAGACCAAGGAAAATTCTGCACGTTCCACGACTGCTCCGGTCATACCACCGACGAATGTTATGAACTCAGGGATGCTATTGAAAAGTTTGTAAGAGAAGGGAAAGCGGGCCAATACGTCATCAAAACTCAAGGGAAAACTAGCGAGGCGGAATAGTAGCCGCCGAAGCGGGAGTCCGGCCACGAACGCTCCGAACTCCGAGAAGAAACGAAGAACCGGCCCTCCCGAGGGTTACCCGGATGCGATCTCCAATGCAATGGGATCAGTGGCGGCTTCGGAGGAGGTGGAGATACTATAAGTCAGCGCAAGAAATACCTGCGGGAGGTGTTGACGGTAAAAGAGGTACCGAAGTTTAAGGGCACGTCATCGAAACCGAAACCACCCCCGTTGGTCTTCACGGACGAGGAGCTCAAGGAGGTTATTCCCGGCCACCAAGACGGATTGGTCATCACCGGGATCGTCGTGAACTGCCGTGTCAAACGGATATTCGTCGATGCGGGAAGTTCGGCCGACATCATAAGCTGGGATGCATACCAGAGGATGCACCTCGATGTTGAAGACTTAAAGCCGTGCAAATCTACCCTAATCGGGTTTAATGGAGAGCGTTCCTTCCCAAAAGGATATATTGACCTCAGATTAACCTTGGGAACCAAGTAAGCCTTCAAGTCAGAACGGGTAAGGTTCGTAGTGGCCGACTTCCGCTCTCCTTACAACATTATAATGGGCCGACCCACTATACACAATTGGGACATGCTGGCGTCCACTAAGCACCAGAAATTGAAAATGATCAATGATAAAAATCAGGTGGTTGAAGTGTCCGGAGACCAGAAAGCGTCACGACAATGTTACTTCGAGACTCTCCGTGTTGAGGAGGAAGGACCGTCATCCCCGCCGCGCTCCGAACCAACGAGGTGATGACCGATGTCAGAAATGAGGGGCGGTCCGGCAATCGGTTAACATGATAGAGCTGGACCTCCGTGAACGGAAAACCCACGCCCGAGCGGAAGGGGAGTTGGAGGAATTAATCCTCGGGACGGATCCCTCCAAGACAACTAAAGTCGGTAGGGACATGGACGCAGATATAAAAGCGAGACTGATCAAATTCTTAAGACAAAACCAGGACATCTTCGCCACGGACGTCACCGAAATACCGGGGATCGACCCACACTTCGTTGTCACAAGCTAGCCATATGGCGGGGGGTCGAAACCGGTGGCCCGAAGAGGAGGAATATCTCGGACGACAGCGAAAGCCCTTGAGAGTCACATTGAAGAGCTCCTTGCCGCCGGATTCATCAGAGAAGTACAATACACGACTTGGCTCTCGAACGTGGTCATGGTCTTAAAACCAACCGGTAAATGGAGGGTGTGCACTGACTACACCAATCTGAATAAAGCATGTCCAAAAGACTCCTATCCTATGCCCAGCATTGATCAGCTAGTGGATAACTCGGCCGGGTACCAATTGCTTTCCTTTATGGATGCCTACTCTAGCTACAATCAAATTGCCATGCACCCCGAGGATCAAGAAAAAAACGCCTTCATGACGGACAAGGCAAACTATTGCTACAACGGCATGCCATTCGGATTGAAGAATGCCGGAGCTACATACCAACGAATGATGAATCGTGTCTTTGAGGATCAAATCGGACGTAATGTGGAGGTCTATATAGACGACATGATCGTGAAGCCAAAACAACCGGAGGAGCATATCCGGGACCTAGAGCGAGACATTTGACAAATTAAGACGATACCGAATCGGGTTGAACCCGGCCAAATGTGCATTCGGAGTGCTTTGGGAATTTCTGGGTTTTATGCGACCAACCGAGGGATTGAGGCCAACCCGGACAAATGCAAGGCCGTGCTAGATATGCAAGTCCCCAACTCCAAGAAGGAAGTGCAGCAATTAACAGGTCGCTTGGCGGCCTTGACAAGATTCTTACCGAGGTCCGCCGAGAAAGCTTTACCTTTCTTTAAATTATTGAAGAAAGAAACCCAAGGAGGATGGAATACGGATTGTGAGACGGCCTTTGAAGAAATTAAGAGATGCTTGGCAACCCCTCCGGTACTAACGAAGCCGGAGCAAGGGGAGACCTTGTTCTTGTACCTCTCGGTGGGAGATGAAGCGGTAAGCACCGCCTTGGTAAGAGAAACCGAGGCCGGACAGACACCCATCTACTTTGTGAGCAAGGCGTTACAAAACGCTGAGCTCAGATATCAGAAGATGGAAAAAATGGCGTTCGCATTACTCACAACGGCAAGGCGGCTTCGCCCATACTTCCAGGGACATCGGATTGTAGTCCGGACCAGTCAGCCAATCCGGCAGATTTTGCACAAACTAGATTTGGCAGGGCGAATGACAAGCTGGGCGATTGAACTGTCCGAATTCGACATCACTTTTGAGGCCCGACAGGCGATCAAATCACAGGCATTGGCGGACTTCATCGTGGAATTGACTCCGGTTATGGCTAACGAGGAATTTTGGAGGGTATTTGTTGACGGATCTTCCAATTCAAAAGCGGTGGAGCGGGAGTCATTGTTGAAAGCCTCGAGGGAGTCGCTGCTGAGCATTCCCTCCAGTTGGAGTTCCCGACCTCCAACAATTAAGCCGAGTACGAGGCCCTCTTAGCCGGATTGTCTCAAGCAAAAGAAAGCGAAGCAAGGCGGTTTATGGTGTTTACCGACTCACAACTCGTCGCATTTACGGATCGATGGCAGCTATCAAGCAAAAGGCCCCTTGTTGGCTAAGTACTTAAACAGAGCAAAAGAGGTAATGACGGAGTTCGAAGAGGTAATTATCTCTCATATCCCGAGAGAAGAGAATGCCTGGGCCGACATTCTCTCCAAACTCGCAAGTACCAATGGTCCGGGGAGTCATAGAACGGTCATCCAACAGAATTTGGCCGAGCCCACATGCATCATGACTATCTCGTCCGCCTCGGACCTGGAGAAAACCAATTGAAGATTACCGGAAAGGGGGATCATCCCAACAGATTCACGGAAGCAAAGAAGCGATAAGAGAAGCCGTCATCTACACTATGGTCGATGATCACCATACAGAAAGAAAGTACACCTTTGCCCGATGATGCGATGCCTCGGTGAGTCCGAAGCAAGGTATATGCGACCGAAATACATGAGGGATGCAACGGCCAACACATGGGGGCAAGGCTCTGGCAAGGAAGGCATTACGCGCCGGCTATTATTGGCCCACCATGAAGCATGACGCCATGGAAGCAGCCAAGCGGTGTGACGGTTGCCGAAACACGCCGGGATCTTATGGCCGCCGCCTACAGAGTTAAAAGGGATGCCGGCCGGCCCTTCTATAAATGGGGAATGGATATTCTGGGACCATTCAAACCGGCACCAGGACAGCTCAAATGGCTCATTGTTGCCGTAGACTACTTCACCAAATGGATTGAAGCGGAGGCATTAACTACGATCACGTCGTCCAGGATTATGAGATTCATTCGTCATAATATCTTTGCTCGCTTCGGGATACCTGCTGAAGTCGTCACTGACAATGGAACCCAGTTCACGACCATAGATTCCAGGCCTTAATGTCCAACTTGGACATCCAACAACACTTCTCCTCCGTCGAACATCCGCAGTCTAATGGCCAGGCCGAGTCAGCCAATAAGATCATTCTTGACGGGTTGAAAAAATGCATGTTAAAGGCCGACTCTAGCCGGACCGAACAACTCCACAGTGTTCTATGGGGCTACAGGACGAGTGTGCAGTCCTCGACCCGGAGACCCCATTCCGGCCGACATATGGATGTGAAGCAATGATCCGGTGGAAATCGGCAGCCATCATGGAAGAAGATCGAGCCGGACGGGAAGGACCCCGTCAAATGACGACACCTTAAAGACAAGACTTGGACCTAATAGACGAGATCGAGTCACGGCTCATTGCGGGGAACTTGCCGCAAGCGGTTACTCGCGGCAAAATATAATCGTAAGGTTCGACCACGATCCTTCAACCAGGGTAACTTGGTACTTCGCGGGCCGACATAGGTAACAAGAATTCTCGAGACGGAAAAGCGGCAAATTGGGAAGGACCATATCGTGTTAAAGAAAAGCTCGATCTTTGGGGCATATGTTCTCGAAACCTTGGCAAGGAAGCGGTTAGAAGGACATGGAATGCCGATAAGCTAAAGATCTATTACTAGGCCAAGGCTCAGCCCCGCAGATACCAAGGCTACTGCTCGGTCATTTCTTACTTTCTCTTATGTTTTTTCCAATTGCTTTCCAACTGTTCTTTGCTTTGCATTTGAATAATTTATGACCATTTGTACGCTCTTTAGAGCTGCTTTATTTAATGAAGGAATCCCTCAAGGAAAGGCGTCAATGTGCACAGTTATTTGCTTAAGCATGAAGCCGAGGCCACTAAGCCCAAAGAAAAAACCCGACTCCAAGGTACTTATACCGGTCAAAAACATAAAAACATCTAGATGTATGACACCGGCCGTTGTACTCCGACGTGCATTGGTAAGAGCTCGGCGAAAATGCCATACGTGGCCTTCATGAAATTGACGCGTCAATGCTCGCCCGATTTAAGAAGCAGGCTGTCATTCCGACCTTGATCAAGTCAAAATGTCAGATTTGAGGTAATAGACACCTCGGTCGACATGTGTCGGCCTCGCCCTTAATTCGGTTCCTATCACCTTTTCCGGCTAGTCAAGCCGGAATGAGGCAGTGCGGTTAAGTTGACACCCCCAGTGGTTAAGACGTACATCCCTGTCCCACACTCCCACACCTCAGTGTTGGTCGAGTAAACGACTCGTATCGATACGATCAATAAATTTCAACTATGGAATTTATAAAATGGCGAAGGGTGAAGCAATAATTCATCCATAAGTCATAAAAAATATTCACAGATAGTTACACAACGGCAGAGATGCCGGAAACCTTCAAAAGAAAGGGGCACAAACGCCCACTAAAGACCGAAGCCAAACTTAACTAGACGGGCCGGCCTCATGAGAGCCTTTGGATGCCTCGCTCTCCACACCTGAATCTCCTCCCTCTTCTTCGGATCGGGACGGATTGGCGGAAGGAGGTTGATACAGAACTAAGACTCCGTCCTCAACAAAGGCGTGAAAGTCATAGCCGTCCGAGGTTCGGCTTCGTCGTCGGATTCGGAACTGGATCTCGCTCCAGGGCATTGTCAAAGCAATCGCTGTTTGCTTTAAGAGTTCGTCGGACTCCAAGCGCGCCTGCTGTTGGAAATTATGCCCTAGGGGCAATTCATTGTACTTTGGATATTTAAGTTATTTAAAGTATTTTCTTTAGTTATCATTTTCGTTTGCATGTTCGTATTGATAAGCGCATCCCCTGGATACATCTTATAGATTATCCTAAATGTCCTGGTCGGTCATCTACGCGGAGCGAAGATGAATTAAGACCCGATATGACTTTGATGAGGTATGGAGATACAATCAAAGTCATGGGCACTTGTAAGAGTACAAGGTCTTTGGACCGACCCACTATGAGAAAGCCGCATGGATTAAGTCATAAGCTTATCTCATGTATAACCGTCACAACGCCCTATGACTGAGATCATCATGGATTCCTACATGATGAGTCATCGACCTTTGACCTAGTCAAAAGTCACCTTTGAGGAGTGATGATAAAGGCTAGGATCGGGATCGGTGATTTTCATGCGGAGGGATATGAATGGTCAAGATGGAATTTGTCCCTCACATTTGTAGAGAGATAATACTTTTGGGCCCTCGATGAGTGTGTCTAAGAAATGTATGGCCATCTTTGCGATGGAAAGGAGTTTCCATTTCACTTATTAGACTACTCGAGAATCGAGAAAGTAATGGTCAAGAAAAGGAAGTTGACTTTTTCCATGCCTCATCCTTGACCAAATTATCGCGTGACAAAAGGGATGTGACATGGTTGTACGATAGGTGTATCGTGTCATCGATCCCCATGTGAATTGGGTAGTCGCAATGTCTTGCTAGAGGCCGCTTGCGATTTATGGGCGACACGGTGTTGGCCCACCGCCAATCTCACATGGGCTCATAGGTCGCACACAAGAATAATCCAACACGGGTAAAAGTGTCCAGGTTCATTGAATCTCGATTAATGCGAGATTAATGAATATGCGAGTTTAATGCAGGGTAAATATATATATATATATATATTTAAATTCGAAAAATAATATAATGATATTATTTAATTGAGATTAAAATATTATTATTATATTATTTGTTTTATGTTTAATTTATTTGATAAATTAAATATCTAAAACAAACAGAGATATTGTATCTCATTGAATTTTTGAATAAAGATATTATTGTCTATTTAATTTAAATTGAGATATTAGTATCTCGATTTAAATAAATAGATAGATATCATTTCTCGGATTTAATTTATTGAGATAAATTAAATCGAAGGCTTTTAAATTTGGATTAAATAAATAGGTTGGATTAAATCTATCGATAGATTTAATTAATTATTATTTTTAATCTAGATTCGAAGTCGAAATTTCGGATCGGCTTTTAATTCGATTAAATAAATATTATTATATTAGATCTATCGGATAGATTTAATTAATATATATTTAATCCAGATCTAAAGTTTGAATTTAAAATTAATACGATTAATTTTGTATTAAATACGCTGAACAGGTTTTAGAAAACCTACGGGACTTTCAGTCGAGCGTATTCTGAAAAGCCGCGAGAAACCCTAGAGTGAAAAATAGAGAGAGACGCAAAAGAGGCGCTAGCACGCTGCCGTAGCGTGTTCGGGAATTGTTCGTGTGGATACCGGTGGAGGAAGCCGATTCTACGAGTCGTCTTCGCGATCGAGGAGGTAGCCCACTTTGTTCAACGAAGAAGAAACCGCGAACGAGTTCTTAAAAGGTAATATCCGGATTCCTTAGCCTTGATTTAAACGCACCGAGTGATCCTCGGGACGGGATTCGTAGAAATTTTAATCCGCCATTGCGTTGTACGGATCCCAACACTTCGCGCTACGGCGAGGGTCGCCTCACGTTGTAACCTTAGAAGACGGCGTATCATCTTTGTTTACGAAGGGTTCTCACCGCTTCCATACTCTCGCCCGGCGCCTTCGGGCCGGACACACTCGTAGGCCGACTTCTCCGCCCCTTCTCGCGCTGTTGCGAGATCTTTTTCCATCTTCACAAACGCGGCATTGGAAGCATCCGTTCAAGCGGGTGGCGTCCCGCTCCTCCTCCATAAGGTGCAGCTTGGCCTCAGCATCGGCCAAAGCCTTTTTTGTGGATGCCGCCTCCTCCAGAGCCTTTCGCTGGGCCACAACCTCTCCCTGAGACGCTTTCAGTCGTCTATTCTCTGCATCTGCCAAAGTGTACTTCTCCCTCACAATCACGTAGGCTTGCAGCAAACCAATAGATTTACACAGGTGCCGTTCCGCTGCAAGCACCTCCTCAGCGCTAGGCGAGGACAAGGCCCGGCTCTCCATAAATTCCCGGGGGGGAGGAACACGACGTCCAGCTCATCGGTCACCCCCTTGTCCCATATGAAACTGCGAGGAAGCAAGGAAGAAGGACGTAAGGGCCCGGTTGAAGGAGGAGGAGGAGGCGGAGTTAGCAAAGGCATCGGCAGAACCGATGCCAAAGGAGCGGTCGCGACCTCCGTAGATACGGTTTCACCGGCCGAGACAAAGAACTGTTTCCCTTTAGAAGTATCGAAACAACCGCCCGAGGTGATCCGAAGGGTACGGATGGAGCCGACTTGTCGACGTGCGAAACCTTAGCCTTCTTCGTCACTGAGAGGCATTAGCCTCGGGCACGATAGTCTTGACGGGGACGGCCCGTTTCCGAGACCGACCACTCGGAGATGCCGTGACCGGATTCACTTTCTTCAAGTAACCGGGGAAGGGCCTTCATGTCTTGAGCTGAAAAAGACAGTAAAGGGAAATCGGGAATAAACACAAAGTATGCCAACAATGTACAAAACATGACCAAAAGAATAAGGAACATGGCAAATAAGGGACTCCTACAAGTAGGGGATTGGCTAGATCCCTCCCCGGATATGAAAAAGGCCGCACTCGGATGCCATACTTCTCCACGTAGGCGTCCAACCTTGGGACGTGAGGGGCCATCTCGGGTAGGAGATCATCTTGCGAAATCTGCGGAAGGATGAGGGGGTGGCTTTGTGGTGACTCTCCATCCAATATAAAGGGAAACGCCACTCTACGTCGCAGCCTCGGCCCCCTTCAAAAACCAAGTCGGCTTACCGGTGCACGGCGACAACCTTGAAAAACACGTTCTTAAACCACTTAAATGAATCGGAGAAGGGCTTCATGAGCTTCTGGTCGGGATTAACGCAGAGAGACACCAGCCCTTTTAACTTATCACCTTCCTTAGGAGAGCCAGGGGTAAAGGGGCCGAAGTAGTAGAAGAAAAGATTGGTCGAGCAGGGAATTGGAACCGGGTAGGAGCGACACAGTTGCTCAAACGCTACAAGATAAGCCCACCCGTTCAGATGAAGTTGAGATGGGGCAAGTCTCAGGTGCATCAGGGCAAGCATTTGGAAATGGGTGAAAGGGAAGCAGACACCGACCCGAGTAAGATAATCCCGGTAAAAATAAAAGCAATTGGGACTGCCTACTTCCCGTTAAGCACAAATGAGGCTCGTCGGCCTCGGCGGCGTAGGACGCACCCCTCCATGGTTTGGTAGATCCAACCGGGCAATGTCCGTATCCGACATAATGGACCGGGTCTTCAAGACCTCGTGGGACACCCAGGGATACCTACAACACAGGGCCTTAGGTGGACTAGAAGAGTCCGATGCCTCAGCCTCGGCCTTTTTCTTTAAAGGCAGAGATTTCGGAGCCATTAACCTATATGCAACATAAAATGAAATTAGCAGAGTTGGAAATACTGGTAAAAGAATGTTAAAAGGCAAAACAGAGATGGCGGACTCGGACGAAAGGGCACGCCGGAAGAGGGCCCGAAGGACGCCGATGCGGCAAGAACCAAGAACCGAGGAAGCTGGAGTCTTCGCCGCGCGCAATGTGGAATGAACCCTCGGCCAAGCGGTCCCGCGGGGGCCGAGATAATCATCGAGGATAAGGGTCCAAGCTCGCGAGAGGGTGGACCCTCACAAAAGTTGAGTGGTTGGGCCAACAAGGCAGGAGACCGAGAGCCGGCAAAGGAACCAACCCCGGCCCGTAAGGTAATAAGGTAGGAACGTTGTATGCCGGAACTCGGACCGAAGAAGGCGACAGAACTCTAGCAGGTATGGGTTGGGGCCCGATTCGTCCAGAAGAACCATTCCCACCTCGAAGTAAAGGCGCCGACCTCTCGTCTCCCGAAGCTCGGTTCCAAGAACCCAATAAGAAGCTCTCGGGTAACAAGTATGAAGAAACTCCTCTTCCTCAGGGGTGAGCGTTGATCTGGGTCTAGCGAAATGCCTATTTCTATCCATCAGAAAAGGAACTAGAACCTAAGAACTACAGGCTTTACGTCGAAAGAGAGGAGCGTATAGGTCAAAGGCAACAAAACCCGGCGATCTTAAAGGGATACTCGAAAACCGAGAGGAATGGGAAAAGTAGATAAGAGACCGGAGGATATCTAAACGGTACGAAATATGCCGTAAAAGAGTAAAGAGAAGGACGGAAAATACTGCGTGAGTAAGAAGAAGGAGGCTTGAACAAACGAAATGGAGAACAATGGAGTTTTGACGGAAGAAACTCGGAGCAAGTTCACAAAGCAAAGTTGTAGGCGGGGAAACAATGAAATACGCAAACACGAAGCAAATACTTCATATAAGAAGAAGGAGAGGGAACGCGGGGCAGTTCGGTCTTTGAACACTGACACGATGTGAAATGCACAGAATGACGTAGGAGCATTAAATGTGCACGCAAATCGGCACTCGGAGGGGCGCGACGGCTGCAGACCCTTTCCAATCAAGACAAGCCAGGTGTAAAGCATCAATGATGGCGCCTACGGAAAGAAGACCAAACGACTTACCCACGAGCAGGGGACTAACCACGTAAATCCGAGGCCGCCGGTACGCCCGGACGGGCATGACCCGGGGCACCACGAGACTATCATAATAGGGATAAGCCGTGGCACCGGAAAGCCGGGTTGGCTGAAGCACTGGCCCCGGTCACAAACCGGGCCAGGGGAATCATACACCTCGGCCGCCCAGAAGCCTGAACAGCCGAGCTGGGGGGCAACTATTACGGACCGGCCCAAAAGCCCCCAAGTCCATAGCATGGCCCAAGCGGAGCCAGGAGGCGTAATCCGCTAATCATAGCAGGAGATCCGGAAATCTCGGCTAGGCAGAATCCACCCCTATCATATCGGCCTGCCGAGATACACGCCCCATTAATGACACGTCCCATTAATGACACATCCCGGATATCCGCCCCATTAATGACACGTCCCATTAAAGGTGTATCATATGATATCCGCCCCATTAATGGCCCACCATTAATGACGTGCCCCGGATATCGCACCAGATACCTCTATAAATACAGAGGGCAGGTAACAAGGTGCACACATTCTAACCTAGACTATTTACATACGGTCTCCGTGCACACACACCACCCCTTTGTCGTGTACGGTGATCCTACGCTCTCCTGGTTATCTCCTCCATAGATATCCAGGCGGCTATCCATCCAAGATCAACCTACCGACCTTGGTAACATCCGTGTTCTATATCAGAACATGCACCATAGGATCTTCAAATATGATAAAATTATAATCGATCATATTTTAAGAAATATTATTTAATTATAAGATAAGAATCAAAATATTAATCATTTAAGCTCAATAATCTCATAATTAATTCAGATTTATATTATTTCCTAAAATTGGTTAACGATCCAAATATCATCTAATAATTCCAAATTAGCCTAAAATAGTTCCCAAAATAAATGAATAAAGTGGAATAAAATGTATGAAAATTGGGATTTATCAGCAATCAAATTAAGTTTATTGATTTTATTCAGTTATAAACTTAAATCTGTGATTATATTGTTTACAAATGAATAGTGTAAAACAGAAAAACTGTTCAGTTTATACAGCATTCGCCGTGGGAAACGTACCTACGTCCTTTTTTCTCCCAACAACTTATTAAACGAGGTAAGGACCTACCTCCAGGCTAATTTTATTCATTTATAATTTATAAATTATTATTTGTTATTTGAAAGTATTTTTAAAATAATAATGATGTTATATTATAATATAAATAAATAAAAGAATCAAATTAAACGTGATTTCCTTGTTAATTAATTATTTTATTTTTGAAAAAAAAAAAGAATCAAAGGAAGGTAATTTAAGAGATAAAATAAGACACACACGAAGGAGAAATATATAATAGAAAACAAGAGGGGAGGGATCTGGTGTTGCTGTGACTTGTGGGAGAGGGAATAGAGGCGAGGTTGTTGCAGAAGGGAGAAAGCAATAGAGATAAAGGACGAGAGCCAAAATATCTAGAGACTAAAGAAGGGAGATGAGGACAGTAAAATTATTTTACTGTGATCTAATTAGGGTTCATTGAATTTACCAACCTAATTTTAAAATACATTAGTTCAAACGACTTTATATGGGATTTTCTCTATTATCAATGTAACCATTTAAATATTACTTTTACATTTAAAAATTTAAACATTCACGTTTATCTTTTATTAGCAATTCATATTTTTGTTGAATGAGATGTTGAATTTCTATCCCTATGTTTCTTGTTAAGGCGAATTTTGAAATATTATTTTTCTATTTTTCTCCATTCAAAAAAAAAAAAAAAATACTATTTTAATTAACAAATGATATATAGCAAACAAAAATTAATTTATTTATTAACATTATAAATTAAGACAATAAAATTGTTAAAAAGCAATTCTAATATATGAAGTACACAATAGGATCATTTGGAAGGTAATGAATAAGCAAGATATATAATTCGAACATGCTACTTTGATGATATAGTATTGAAAGTTCATTATAAACTACGGAGATCGAGTAACAAATAACCTTAATATAAACTCTTAGTATTTACTCATTTCAATATCAATGGAGAATTAAAATAAATCTCTGACAAATACTTCTTAATGAAATCGTATTTAAGAATTGTGGTAACTAAATAAAAATATTAAGAAGTAAAGATATTAATAGAATGTTATTCAATCACGTGTTGCATTCCTATTTATATGACTCTTTTCTAGAGATAAGCTTCCAACATATTCACTCCTTACCATCTTCTTGGGGGGGTTTTTGGGCACAAATCAAATCCTAACATTTTATATGTACACAAGACAGTTAACATTGCTATCAATCACATCGTAACTGAAGAAATTAACTATCAAATGGGCTGTTCTAAATCTCATATAATTCTCACTTCAAATCCGAAAATTGTTTTCCAGCTTTTATAACATTGTTCGACCCAAGGGCGGATCCGAAATTTATGGAAGGGGCACTATTAGTGGGGTGGGGGCTCGGGCGTGCCCCCAAATTTTTTTTTCACTTGTCATCAAAAGCACAAAAAAATAATACATAATTCAGAAGGTTTTCACTTGTTATCAGTTGTAATTTTTATCATCATCAATAAGAAAAAAAGCAAGTGTTAGCCATAAAATGCCCATGGCGAGAAAATTAGAAACCTACATCCTCCAAACAATTTTTTGTCTTTGGAAATATCCATCTAAAATACGAGAGAAAAGACAACAAAATGCTAAGAAAGTATCTCAAAAAAGGAAGCAAATCTTTCCCAGTTGAGGTCACAATATTAAAATATGTCCGCAAGTATTTTTATAAGGGAAAGAAGAGCAAGGAGCAAAGTGAGCGGTGTTGAGGAAGACATAAAAAAAGGGGAATAATTAATTTTTTTTTTTTTTTTTAAAAAAAAAAATCAAGGGGGGGCACGTGCCCCCCTTATAGTATACGTGGATCCGCCCTTGGTTCCAACATCATTTTCGGAGCCTTATACATGAGCCAAAACTTTAAAATACCCATCTAATATTTCAGGTATTAAAGAGTGGGTTTCTATCACTCTTGATTCAATAATTTGCACCTAATGACCTCCAAACGGAACACAAACACACACTTAATTATATATATGTGAGCGTGTGTGTTTGTATATAATAATGAAGAGAAATACAACCATTCCCAATTTCATCAACCAGTTTGGCCTCTTTGCAGCATCCAAATTTTTTTTCTCTATTCTGAAATTTTCTTTCAAGAATGCCCAGCTTGGCATAAACATTAACACCATCAAAGTAACCATACACACACACACATTGATACCGGCCTGTATGGTAAAACAACTTTATAGCTTCATATATGCCCATCAATTATACTCCCCTGTCTCATTCATCACATAGACCACAACATATATTTCTATATAGATCGAGATAGGGGCTTAACATGTTCGAAAAAGCTTTTCCAAACCATAAAGCTTCAATTTTTTTATTTTTGCAATCCAATACACACACACATACATATACGCACAGAGTTCATAATTTAGCATTGCAACTCTCTCACAAACTTATGATAGCAACCGACATCATACACCCAGAAACAGCAAACCTCTGATAAAAAAAAATCACATGCACTCGCATACACTCAAATGCAATGGCATTAAATCACTCACACAACTCCTGACTTAGCTCGGGTTAAAATTATTTCATTGCCCCTCGATTTTTGTGTCAAACAAATCTTCTTCCCTTCCCTAATTTATCCCAATTGACGAAATAGAAGACTTATCTCTATTTAACTTCACTCTTACATGTGCGATTCCTTCCCTTTTCTTCTTCCACCGTCAGTCCCAGTCTTCCTCTGCTTCTCTTCGTCGTCTCACCTTGTTCCCTTTTTCTCGGCTTGTTCTTTTTCTCCGTTGCTGAAGGAATCAATCGATGATAAGGAGGAAGCGGAATATCCACTTAGAGCCCGTTTGGACGTAACTTTTAGAGAATAATTTTTAAGATTTACGATATAAATATGACTTTTGAAGAATAACTTTTGAATAGAAATGATAGTGTTTAGATATTGTTATCGAATAGCTTTTTCATGGTCAAATTTACCAAAAAAAGACATTAGCTTTTGGTATAATTGTATATAAAGGATAATGTTGTATTTTAAATATTATAAACATTATATTTCATAATAAATACCAAAAAAATACATAAATTTGTGTACAAAATTAAAATACTTAAGGGTACTAATTGGTACTAAAAAAATACTTCATGATTTTAAAAATTTATTTCAGGATATTAAAAAATATTTTAGGGTAATAACCGATGTTGAAAAAAATATTTTTGGGCACTAAAAAAAGATACCTAACGATAGTGAAAAAACATTTCATGATCTTGAATTTTTTTTAGGATATTAAAAAAATATTTCATAGTAATGATTAATCTTAAAAAAATATTTCAGGGTACTAAAAGGTATTAAAAAGATACGTAAGGATATTGCCAGGTACTAAAAACAATGCTTAATGATCTTAAAAAATTATTTTAGGATCTTGAAAAAAATATTTCAGAGTACTTATTGATCTTTAAAAAAAAAAAAAAATTTCAAGTACTAATGGGTACTAAAAAGATATTTAAGGATATCGATTTGGTACTAAAAAAATATTGATTATGACAAATTAGAGAGAAAAATATGAAAAAAATGTAATTTTTCTAAAAACCTAGGTTTTGATACTGAGAATAGTTTACGGACAAAATGGAGTGTTTGACAAACTTTTGCCAAAATCTAGGGTTTGTTTCCAAAACCAAGGTTTTGGAGTTCTCCAAATAGGCTAGGGCTTTAATAGAGAAAGACTAAAATGCCCTTTGCAATGGATAATCAATAAATTTATATGGCACTTTGGTAATTTGAAATTGGGCAGAAAACAAAATAAAGGTATTTTTTATTATCATTATTATTGATAGCAATCGAAATTATAGAAAGAATTAAATGCAGCAAATAAAACTGAAAGATAATCCTAATATTTTCATTTAAATGTTTTAGTTAAGATATCCTATGATATTAAATTAATTAAGATACTTTAATCAAATATTATTAATATATTCCTAAAACTACCCCATTAATCCACAAATGATAAAATGGGAGTAAATACTACAAAAAAAAAAATAGACAGGATAACAAGTTTGTTAAACAAATAGGAGAAATTATGAATTTTCTATTTTTAAGTATTTAACATTCGAAGTTGGCATATTAAACGACTACGTAGCATCACATTGCTTGCAGCTTTGGCATACCAACTTGTCTTTTGTCGCTTATCATTTGGCCCACTCGACTCAAAGATATGAACCTAATAAAGTTTATAATAATAAATAAGACATAAAATATTTAAATTGTTCTGTGACCAAGTGGACGAAAATGACATTTGAACAAGAAACCTTAATCTTAATATATAGTAATAACTCTCTAGAAATCATTGACTGCAAATTTTGCCTCTACGTTACGTTACAGTTCATAATATGTTAATAAAACTAAATACTCTTTCCCAATTTTGACAATGAATGGATGCATTTGCTGAACTGTACAATACAACCCCACATGCGAAATGGAATCATTGGTTTTTTCCGAATCAAAATCTGCAACAACATAATTAATCATATCAGTAGGCTCCAAAGGAAAAGAAAAAAAATAATTAGATAAGAAATTAGAACTAGCTAGTGGATATACTGTACTGGAGGAGAAACAATTGTGCAGTATCAATAATCCAATATACAATGAAACATGCTATTATTGTTGTAGAGACCACACCTTCTCTTATGCTCCATGGTCTGAGCTGGAGTCAATGAACCATTCATATATATATATATATACACACATAGTTGGAAAATACACACACACGTATATATACATATATATATATATATATATATCATATATATAAAGAATACATAGAATATAATCACTTCCAACTCCAGTTTTATCTGTACTCTCTAATAATACAAATGACTAACAGGCCTAATCATTTAAAATTATGGCCACAACAGCCGAATTCTTACCAACTCCCAAAAATTATTTACTTTAATATAAAAATAATTACTTCACTCAATGTGAATTTTTTGCGCTGATTTGAACCCCCCAAAAAATAAAAAAAATTATAGTGCTGATGAGCTCCCTTTATTTTGTCTTGATTAAACTTATACATAATTTTACTAAAATAAAAAATTGTATTGGACATACCTCTGCTATAGTTTTTTTTTTTCCTTGAAATTTTTTTTGGGGTTTTTATGAGACTCATTTAGGTTAAAGGTTTATAGCTCACAGAACACTTCAAAATACTTAATAAAAAATGTCTTCACCTCAGTGATGGATTTTGAACCAACCACCTTTTTGTAATGACCCAAAAATCTTAAATAAGAAAATTTTGTTACAAAAGAAAAAAAATGATGTTAACATGAGGTACAAAGTTTCTTGTTAAATATAAAATTTTGTTGGTAATGCATCAAAGGGAACTTGAGGACAAATGGGAATTACATGGGTTTAAATAAGAGATCTTAAATTCGAATCCTATCATCATCATGGGAGCTTTATTTTGTTTTAGATCAACGGAAATTGCCAAAATGCCCTTGTTATTTATTTATTTATTTTTAAGAGAAGGATAAGATATTTTCACCCAAAACCCACGGACTTGAATGAAAATAAAAGGGCGAAGTATCGAATCGGGGCATATGAAAATCCCATTCTTACTTTTTCTTTTTTTTGTCGTTTTCCTCCGTGCTCTTTTCGCCGGTGTGCCAGTCAACGTGTGACATTGCTGTGAGTTTTTTCCTTTTCCCTTGCAATCGCCTATGTGTGAAGATGGTCCTTCATCTTTTCGCTTCCTCTGTTTTGCTGCTGTAATATGCTCTGCATGTGGGTACGCTTGAAAACACCCCCCTTTCTTGTCATTGTCTTATGCCGTCTTGTGTGATGTGTATGGTATTATTGTTCATTCTTTCTCACTATTGGGGCGCTGGAAACAGGTGAGTGTTGGAGTAAGGGTCAACCAAAAATATTGCAAAAAATGGAGCTAGTGTAGATAGATGTTTTATGGGTTGTGTACTGATCAACAAATTCGAACCATGATATGATTTTTCTCTTCCTTTTCTTTCAATGTTTAATCATACACTTAGATTGGGAATTTCTAGTTAGCCAATAATGGGACAGAGATATACTTGAATATGTATCTAAAGTATATTTTGTTAATTCTTCAAGGGGGAAATGTATTTGAGTTTTGTTTTATTATGATTATATTATTTGGATACTTGCGGATGTATGATTGGTAGTTTATAAAATGTAGTACTGCTTTATAACTTCTATTCCTCCAAGGTGTTCGATAAAATGTTTGATATGAATGAAGCCTAGATGAATATGTGCTTTCATGATATTCTTATGGTGAAGAAGAATTTAGATTCTATCTTGGATTGATTATGATTTAAATCTAGCCTAAAGATAAAATTTGGAAATGTTATTTTGAAATGATCTTGGAAATAAGATTCTCGAGAAACAATGGTATTATCTCTATTGGGTATTTTGGGTAATTGACTCAAATTTGGCGGTTACATGAAAATTGGTTTATAGTTGTAATGTATAAACATTTAGTGACTGTAATAGGTAAAATGAATATTCTTGAAACATGGTAGAGTGAGTGCATACAAAGTATTTGATAAATGCTTGCAAGAAAGAAAATGTATAAATGATCTGTAAGATGGTTACGATGACTATGGTGTTTGATAGACTTGGAAGCTTGCGATGTTGCATTTAATAAATCGTTTTATTAATGAACCATCAAGTTTTAAGTTGGTATGTAAGAATTAAGGGTCAGACTTGAAGCTTGTTGGGTATCCTAACTATGGGTATAACTAAGTTGCATTGAACTGAAGAAAATTTGAATTTATTGGATTAATATAAATTTGGGCAACCAAAAAATGTTTAAATAGAAGAGACATTTAGACTATATTAAAGTCTTTTTAGATTATTGGAATTCATGGTTAAAGAAAATTGAAAAGGGAGTGAATAGCGTTGCATTCTAATTTTTTATAAATGGTTTTTTTACTACTTACCATACTTTCATGTTAATTACCATTTTTACAAGTATGATTTTGCCAATAAAAGTTTATTGGATTTCTTTCACGCTCTTACTAATATTGAAATGGGTATAGATTAATGATTTTATTTATTGATATTTATTCTTTTCTTATTACTTCATAATATAATTTATTATTATGTATGAAAATGCTAAGGAAACTTTCAATTTTCTTAAAGAAATTTTCATGTTAAGGTAGTCTTGTATTTTAGAATATTTATATGCAAGTTTTATTATGTGGGAAGGGTTTTTGTCGACAAATTGAATTTGAAGGAAAGTTTTAAAATATTGTTTGTGAACTTTCATGCTCAGGTATACTCTTATATCTTATTTAATACGAGTTATCATGGTATTGAAGGAAGAACTTCTCATTATTTTAATAAATGGGCCCCAAGTATGTTTGAAAACATTTTTGAGAGGACTGCATACAAAATGCCATGGTAGTACTGTTAGTCTTTAGCGCTATGGTTAACCTTAGTACCGAAAACCAGAAAATATTTTTAGCCCGGACCAAAAAATAAACATATTGAACTATTTACTAAATAATATCGCATAACATTAAAAATACAAATAAATAATAACCGACAATTATAAATCAAAACAAGATATAAGATGATACTAACATTTTCAGTAGGTACCCCAAACAAAAATTTACTTTCCTCTTACAGCTCAAAGAGTAATGAACAAATACAAATAAATAATAACCGACAATTATAACTATTGAGCTCGCTTGACATTTGTGGGCATAATGCTCACACTTAATATTTGTGGGATTCATTATCATGCTTGTTATTTGTGGGTTTATACATGTGCTTGTTTTCGTGGCTTCGAGCCACGCTTGATTGATGTTGCAAAATTAACGGGCATCTTCTACTGTCAAGTGTCACCGGATGTAAGGGCAAAGGGATTATTGCAAAATTCTTTCTCTGAGTAAGTCCTACAATAGAACCTTATAAACTTTTCTTTCACTTCATTTTGTGCTGGATGTTTTATGTAATAGTATATCTATGATGTTGCCTTTTGGATATAAGGAGAATCTAAATGCTTTTAAAACTATGCTTTTAAATTTGAAAAATAGAAACAATCGTTTTAAATATACATAATCTTCGCCTTGGTTTGCATTTGGTATATCAGGCATTAATTGTTGTTTTTATTTGGCATTATTTACTTACAATGACTGATACATTTTCCCTTGAAATTATGATTGTTAATTTGCACACATATCTGTTTAGATTATCCAATAGATTTTGATATACATTGCAGCGTGACTTTATCGTGGAAGAATATCCATTAATGTTTTCTGAAATCTTAGAAGATGAGGGGAAGCTTATGTCAGCTTGTTCTTTTCTTGGTTTTCTCTTTTGCTTTGTGGATCGTATTTATTCTCATCTGCTTACATTGATGTGGGTGTTTGTTTTTTACGTTTACGTGATGAATCTGGGATTGCCATTTAGATCTAGGAAATTGATAGAGATTAGAGTTTTCCCGCATTCTTGTCTCGGTTGATAGAGGAGAACTTGTTTTATTCTATGGCTTTCCATGAAATTTTGTTACATTGTTTGAAAACGTGAAATTTAACACCCATTAAAATACAAGAACTTGAGGAAGCTGACGTCCTGTTTTCAAAGTCAGGAGTATCACTTTTGTTTGTGTCAACCACATTTGGATCATTTTTGTGAATCATGACCATATTGAAATGTAGCTACATCGGATGGACAATCAAATTCTCTAGTCTGATAGAGACTATAGAGAATGTGTAAAGAGGTAAAGTGAGTTTCACATGTTTTCATACTATTCTGTATCGTTCTTTCTTCAAATGCACAAGTTTACAATAGCTTTGTTGGGCATCCCATTTTCCTGGTGCATTGTTTGTTAAGTATTTCAAACTGAGTCTGATGGATTGTCTGAGTTTTCACTTTTACCTGTAAATGTTGGCCCTTTTTGATGGGGAGGATATTGAAATACCTTGTTTGTAATCTACTTTCCTAAGAAATGAGAGGATGTCATTGAATGGCTTCCTTTGGCACCTATTAAGCACTAGGTTAGTTCTGTTTATTAACATTTCAGTTAGTTCTGTTTATTAACATTTCAGCCTCTTCTTTGGGAGTGAAAATTGTTGAATGATGATATGTTGTTAATTGGGATCTTTGGGCCCATCATTTCTTATTTGTATTTGTCTAGTCTAGTTGACTTTTCTTTTTCTTTTTTGGCGAGAACTAGACTTGTAGCTGTTGCTTTTAGAAGTTTGTAGCGAAGTTGCCAAGGACGCCCTTCGGTATGCTTATTGAGCCATTACTTTCTATTTTATGTTTTTCATTTCTTTTATGGCCATAAGTTATCTGCATAATAGAATCAGTTTATTTCTTAGTTTAGAAGCTCAATTTTTGGTTTCTTGAGATTTAATCATTATGAGATCTAGTCATGCTATAAGTATGGCCGCTACACCACAAGTAATTAAATCCCGTATTTTCGTGTTGAGTTCATGAGGCCAACAGATTTTAATCTCTCGCTGCCTTCTCTTGTAGGCACCGCAAAGCAAAGGCGGGGACAATTCCGAGGACAAAAAGGAAAAGCGCAGAAGGTCCTCGGTGATGTTTGCGTAGTTTTTTTTTTTTTTTTTTTTTTCATCTTTGCTATTCTTAGTTCTCTTATAATATTTTGTTTTTGCTATGTAAATTCTTATGATTGTTACAATTTATTTTTAAGATATACAAGTCCTTTTATTTTCTAATTTTTAATTTTTTTATGTAATTTTTTTTATTTTTCTGATTTTTATTTTTTTTTTAAAATAAATTTAAATTTTGCGACGGAAAAGTTTTCCCTCGCAAAATCTTGGTTTTTGCGAGGGAAAATGTTTCCCTCGCAAAATTTGAAACTTTGCGAGGGAAAGGATTTTCCCTCGCAAAATCTAAGATTTTGCGAGGGAAAAATGTTCCCTCGCAAATTTAGAATTTGCGAGGGAAAAAAACATTTTTGCGACGGAAAATTGGTTTGCGAGGGCTTTTTTTGCGATGGAACTTTTTCCGTCTCAAATTCCGCCTCAAATCAGTTTTGCGACGGAAAAATGGCTTTTTTGCGGGAATTTTTCCGCCGCAAAAAAACTGTTTTTTTTGTAGTGTTCCAACATTGTAGTGTTGAACCTAAATTTAATTGTCTCACCGTTATCTAGTATCTTTTACAAATGTTCCCATAGAATTATTTGGATTGTGAAGTATATCATTTTGATACTTTATTTTATTAAAATTTGTAACTATATTCATACTGTATACTCTTTTTAATTATTTAATTTTGTTAATGGAATGGGACGTTGTTCACTTGAAAATATATTTTTGGCCCTCAAATAATGTAATTGACCTTGTATCTCCTCCTTCTACTGGTCATTGAGGGATTCTCCTATTGACTTGAGGTTGAAGCGCGGTTTGAAGAATTCCTATGTAATGTGATGCAAACTTTTGGATTTATGTATGTAATTTAGGGGCTCCACATAGACCATAGTTAGGATCCTCACCTTCTTGTTTCATATACCAGTTGACATGGAGCGGAGCTTCTTTATGATTGAGCTGTGCTGATTTTACTGTAGCATGGTTTTAGTGATGCTACATTTACTAGGAAGACACTGCCAAAATTTCTCAGGAAGTCTATAATTTTTTAATTATATGAATTATATTTATAGACTTTATTATATGTAGTATAAATATGTATATATGTAAGTATGATAAAATCTATATATTTCAAGCTTAAAGGATATGGGTATTCATACTCTGGGGATGTCACATTTTGAATTTTCGGGGCGTGACACTTTTAAGGGCATAAGTTGAATTTTTAACATCTCAAATCATTTTTGTTGGCTTAACAATTTTACTTTTATCAATCTGCATGTTAAGAGGGGTGTCAAGAGAATTCATTTAACTTTTTCTAGACAAAAAAAAGATGATTTTGCAATCTCCGTAACTATTGAAGCATCAATTGACCTCTCAAACTTGATCTCTCTCCACAAAGTTTTTTGGCTAACTCAGAGCACCTCATCAAGGCTTGTTGAGCTAGCAAGATGTGCCCGCCGCAGATCCACTTTTTTATATTTATTAAAATTAATTATTCAGTTAATTCTGAATGTTTGAATTTTATCATACACATAATTATAATATTTTATATGCAAATAAATGATGAAGTAAGAAGGAAAGCATAAATATTGAGATTTAATTAAATAATTGATTATAATAGGTATAAACGAATGGGTTTAATATGAAATTTCACAATATCATAGGTTCAAACTTAAAAATTTTCCACCAACTTCCTCAGGCGGCAAGCTCTTATTGGTGTGTGTATATGCATGTACACATATATATATATATTTATACACATACATAGACACACACACATATATATATATATATATATATATCTTTTCTTTCTAGTTTTCGTAGTTGAATGACATGAGATCATAGCAGTGAGTAGAGGAGCAAGCAAGAGTCCGTGTTCCAAATTAGTTTGATGTGTTTTTGAGTTTTGCAAGACACCCCAAAATCAAGTCCTCACACATATCTGACATTATAAATATTTAGAATATTTTTTTTGTTCGTTAGCATTATATTTTTAAAGTTCTTTTTTAGGGATTTTCCTTTAACTATTTAGCCTAACTAATACTTAAAACTACATTGAGTTATACTCATAAATATAAGACTTTATTTTTAATACAAATTAACCCATACATTTATGATAGGAGTACAACCTTTTTCAACCCAAATTTGTTTAATTTGATGGAGCTTCTTGTCAATTCACACCAATATTAACAGTTAATTTGATGGTAAAATTTTGTTACCGTAAAGATTAGTAGGCTTTTACTTACTTTTATTTAAGTTATATGTACTTTGATGTTATCACATTTCATAAAATGCATACTGAAATAATTAAAATGAAAAACCTGAATTATTTAAATTGTTCTCAGGAGCTTGATTTTGACATTTAGTAAGAACCCGCTAGAAATCCTTATAACCTACAAACTAATACAAATGGAATGGCATAAGCCCAAGCTGATTTCAAATGATTTGAGGATTTTTGGGAGAAGGCATCATAATTAATAACAGAAATATGAATGATTAAAGACTCAGATCAGACCGCACGTCAGCTAATGAGTCTTTCAACTTGTGTTTTTAAGTTGGCCCAAAAAAAAAAAAAAAAAAAAAAAAAAAAACTTTTGTTTTTCGAAGGTCAAAGGGCTTAGCTGTTTTTACCAATTGGACTGGGTCCAACCACTTGAAAATATTGGTGTTGGTCTGTTGGATTTGAGATTAAATTGCAAACGGGGATTGATTTTTAATAAGCCGGGGTAGCGGTGTTCAAAGTGTCCTGACCCAGAAATTTTGATCCCAAAATTTCTTGTCATGTCCGGGATCACCCCAGTCGGATCACCCGAGATTGGGGCAAGAACCAGAATCACCCTTGAGATCTCAATCTCAATCCTAGTCCTGGTTATTTTTTTTTAAAGAAATTTTACCCTATAAATTAAGTTATTCTTCGATAAAATATGTACCACATTTTTAGTTGGAGTATATAATATATAAAGATAATAACGAAAATAATAATAATAATAATTAATTAATGTTATTCTTCAATTCTAAATCAATTTATATAGTTAAAGGATGACTTTAAACAATAGAATATAGAGAATTTAAACAATATAATTATATTTTTTAAGCTTATTATTTCTTTGAAAAATAAACTGAGATTTCTCAGTCTGTCCCAGTACCATCAGAATACCGGGACTAGGATGCAAATTGCATCCGACTTTTTATGAGATTTTTCCGTTGAATATATATTATTTTATTTCTGATTGCCATGATAAAATATAATAAAGCGTGAAACAGTATTAATCATCCTCATTTCGTCTTTGTAATATTCAACGAAAGTGGATGTCCTTTCCATACTACCCCAACTAGTCTTTAATATAGGATATATTTAAGAAGTTAATCTTTACCCTAAATATAAGAAATATATTTTATATTTGTTAATATTTTCTAATTTATCCCTATTAATGCTCTTTCGACAATAATTAAGGAAGAGAGAGAAATAAGGAAGATAATTAGGTTATTTAAAAAATATATACGATATTAACTAACTTTCTAAATGTAGTAAAATTAGGTAAATATATATTATATTATTATATTAAAGATGGGAGAGAGCATTGTTGTCAAATTCGCAAGTTGATTCTCCGAGTTTTTATCATTTTTAGGATTTTAGCTTACAAAAATGAGTTGAGACATTTGTAAACTCGTGCCGGTTGTAAACTTAGTTAAATTCACGAGTTTAAATATCGAGTTTACCGTTTTTACGTTTCTAACTTACAAAATTGTGTTAACTAACTCTTAAATTTGTGTTAACATTTTTTATTTAATTATGCTTAGTGGCTTTAGGGCCCGTTTGGATAGGCTTTTAAAAAAAAAATTGTTTTTTTTTTGTAAGCTACAAATTGAAGCTTTTAAAAAAAAAGATTTTGGCTTTTTTTTTTTTGTGACTTTTACTTTTTTTTTTAAAAAAATATCATCGGATCTAAACACATAAATTAATAAAAAGAGCATTTTTTTTTGCAAAAAAAAAAAAAAACTTTTTCATCAAAAAAGCCCATCCAAACGGGCCCTTATATATAATTTTTATCGAAATTTCTTTGTTAAATATGATAAATGATGAATGTCGATAGATTTAATTTCAATTATTTGGATTTAAAATATAGTTAAATCAAATTTTTGTCATTTTTATATTTTAATTATTTAATTATACACTAGTGATACCTATTTAATAATAAAAGTAAACTTTTATGAGTTTACGACACGAGTTTACATTACTATCACGAGTTTACTTAAACTCGTGAGTTTGACAACATTGAGAGAGAGCATTCGTCTTTGAAATCAGTTTGCTCTAACATGTCGCAAGAATGGTCGGATCAGATCATATACAAAAATAATAATTTTGTTGCATTAATTTTCTATTATTTTCATCTGTGTCTATGAACGCCAATAATTTTGTTTACCGAAATTCCATAATTACATATTAATTATTAGGACACTAAATTTAATCTTGCTCGTGATTTAATTCATGATGAAATTTATTCATAGATCCGGCTATAAAGGGTATGTCTAGAATTCCTTGCTCGCCTCGGATCTTTGGGCACACGACATCGCAAACCGCGGTCAACGAAACAATTTGGTACTACTCGGGGTCTTTAAGACAAGACCCCGGATCTTTAAGGTAACTCGCACCAAAGGCAAAGAACGGCTAGTAAAGCCGAGTGGGCAAAATACATCTCGGTAGCTCAGAAGCCTGACCTCCTGAGCTGGGGGCAACTGTTACGGATCTATACTAAGGCCCAATGCTGGTATGGCCCAACGGAGGATATATTGAATATCAGGGCTCACCTATGATAAAGGGAGATCCTACATTATAGGGAGATTTGATCAAGCAACAATTTAGGAGTATCCAGACTGATATCTCCACGAGATACTCGCCTAGATACTCGCACCAAGGATCACGCAGGGCCAAAATACCCTGCCTACGGTAAACTCTATAAATACAGAGGTCAAATCCTAAGGTCCACACGTTCTAACTCAGACTATTTACATTCAGTCACACTGTGCACACACACCACCCCCATTGGCGAACAGCCTCGTCTGTGCACAGTGATCCACACCCTCCTGGATATCTCCCATATAAATATTCAGGCAAAGTCTATCGATCCAAGATCAAAACACCAGCCCAGGGCTGGATATCTGTGTTCTACACCAGAACATGTACACTTTTTGTTTCAAATCTTCCCAAATCTCAAGTTTCCGGACCCACCAATCTTCCCTTATATATAGAAAAATAAGATGCCATCAAAATTGGTGAAATGAATCTTTTGAACATATTTACCCCCATAAAATAATTTTTTATAATGCAAGAAAATAAAGTTAAATTCAAATTTATGCGATAAGTTCAAACTTACGAGATAAATTCGAATTTATGCGATAAGTTCAAACTTGAAGGGAGAATATTTTAGTCCAATTCGAACTTGACGGGAGGATATTTTAGACAAATTCAAACTTGACAATAGGATTTTTAAAAAAATATATTTTAGCAAAATATTATTTTTCTTTTTCATTTTGAATTAATTACTTTTGACAAAAATATGTTTTTCATGATTCTTTGCTAACTACTACGCCTTCATTTTCTTCCTATCAAACAAATTAAATCCATCAACATTCATAATTTTATATATTTAACAGAGAAATTTCTATAAAATTTACATTTAAAGTTATTAAACATGATCAAATCAAAGAAGTTAACAAGAGTTTAAATGTGAGTTAACATAATTTTGTAAGTTGAAAACGTAAAAACAGTAACATCGATATATTAACTCGTGAGTTTAATCAAGTTTACAACGATCACGAGTTTGCTAATGACTCGACTAGTTTTTGTAAGCTAAAAACATTAAACTTGAAGAGTCAATTTGTGAGTTTGACAACAATACTTATTGGTTTACATTATCACCTACATATTCAAACAAACAAAACTAGAATCACACATTCAAATAAAATAAATAGAAATTAATCAAGATTCACAATTATAAAAACAAAAACAAAAAATTTTAGCTCATATATTACGCTTCAACCCTTTAGGCCCCGTTTATTACAAAGAAGATTTGGGGGAAGGAAAGGAAAGGAAAGGAAGATTTGAAAGATGAGGGAAGATAGTTTGAGTTGTTTGGTAGGAAGAAAATGAAGAGGTGATAGTTGGTAAAGAATTATGAAATGTCTATTTTACCCTCAAAAGAAATTAATTCAAAATAAAAAAGAAAAATTTTTTTTGCTAAAATATATTTTTTTTGAAAAATGAAAAAAAAAAAATATTCTTGTTAAGTTCGAACTCGAAGAAAAAAAAAAAGCGCCAAATTCATGGAAAGAACTTTCCCGCCAAATTTGAACTTTCCATCAAGTTCGAACTTCGCGTGAGGGAGGACAATGACTTTTCTTTTTTTTTGGGAATTTCTAAGTCAAGGTAAATCTTCAAAAAAATACTTCTCGCTGATTGGGAAATGTGAAGCTTGAAAAGGTGAGAAAGGGACTAGACTAAAAGTCTAACCCTTAATACAACAAACTAGAAAAATAACTAGTAATGACAGGCTAGTTGGTCCTTCAAAACCATATATAGGCATCCTCCAGGAATTGTTGGAATTAGAACCACATCATCATTAGTAGAAGCATCATGGCCTTCCTTGGCCATATAGTCGGCACATGAGATGTTAGCTCTAGGAGTATAGTGAAGCTCCACGTTCCAGTCTTGGAAAAGAAGGTCTCTAGTCTCCATAATAATGTCTCTTAGCGGGTGATCAACAGAGAAGCATCATGGCCTTCCTTGGCCATATAGTGAGAGACTCTCATAAGGATATTAACGGGTGATCAACGTAAGGATATTAAAGAGAATCAGAATAGAGAAGAATTCTCTATAAACCCATATGTTGGCCCATTTCTAGACCTATCATGATGGCATATATTTCTGCCTCAATAACAGTATGAAGACCAAGGGACTTATAGAATCCCATCAACCAATAACCTTGGGAATTCTTGATAACTCCATGGCTGCTTGGTATTGATGCTGCATTGATATGTCCACGTCAATGCGGACCGCATTTGTAGGAGGTGGGGTCCAAGCCTTCTCCTTATTCTTGCCAAGATGGAAAATTTGGTGAGATAAGTTTTGATTAGCAACATATTCCATGAGAAGATAGTTACACAAGTGGAGCATCTCCCTGGTATCTTTGATTTCGCCCTAAAAGAGGAATTTGCATCTGGATGTCCAAAGGATCTAGCACCCCAGGCTAAAGACTTTTGGCCAAGAGAAGTTCTGAAACCTTCCTTTTCTAGGATTGCGATTAGTGTTCCAATTAAGCCAAACCTGCAAGTTACCTGTAAAAAACTTGGAGAAATAGTTAGGCTTTAAAATTTATTTCCATAAGTTTCGTGTTCTCTCACAATCTCTGATTATATGAATCACATTCTCCTCACTATTACAACGAAAAGGACATAGGCTCTCACTTGTAAGACCTCTTTTGGCTCTGAAAGAATTAGTAGCAAGTCTCTCATGGCTAACTTGCCACATAAAATATTTAACTTTTTCAGGAAGCTGTCATTGCCACATCAGGGACCAAAAGTTTTTAGTACTTACTCCTCCTTGATTAGAGAGATAGAGATAAGGAGATTTAACAGAGAGGCAACCATCTTTTGCAACTCTCCAAGTAAAACAGTCAAGAAAATTATTACAAGGTGGGTGCATCTTAGAGATAGTATTTATGAAATGAAGGGAAAGAATGCCCTGCCACCTATTAGCGTCCCATCTTCCAAGTGGAGCATCTCCCTGGTATCTTTGATTTCGCCCTAAAAGAGGAATTTGCATCTGGATGTCCAAAGGATCTAGCACCCCAGGCTAAAGACTTTTGGCCAAGAGAAGTTCTGAAACCTTCCTTTTCTAGGATTGCGATTAGTGTTCCAATTAAGCCAAACCTTCAAGTTACTTGTAAAAAACTTGGAGAAATAGTTAGGCTTTAAAATTTATTTCCACAAGTTTCTTGCTCTCTCTCAATCTCTGATTATATGAATCACATTCTCCTCACTATTACAATGAAAAGAACAGAGGCTCTCACTTGTAAGACCTCTTTTGGCTATGAGAGAATTAGTAGCAAGTCTCTCATGGCCAACTTGCCACATAAAATATTTAACTTTTTCAGGAAGTTGTCATTCCCACATCAGGGACCAAAAGTTGTTAGTACTTACTCCTCCTCGATCAGAGAGATAGAGATAAGGATATTTAATAGAGAGGCAACCATCTTTCGCAGCTCTCCAAGTAAAACAGTCAGGAAAATTATTACAAGGTGGGTGCATTTTAGAGATAGTATTTATGAAATGAGGGGGAAGAATGCCCTGCCACCTGTTAGCGTCCCATCTTCCATTCATCGAAAGGTGATCCCTCATAGTCTCATCTTCATTTATTAAGGATGGATTCAGAGCAAAGGTTATAAGGGGTCGATCTAGGGAAGCCAAAGATTAGAACATAATTTGGTCCCCGCCCCCATTATTGACCTTTTTCCCCACTCTACTAAGAAAAATATCCCAAACTTCGACAATTGCTTTTCATGCAAAGGATGAGTTTTTCTTTCTTGAGATAATAGGCATAGATAAGTCACCACAATTATACTTAGACCAAAGGCATTGAACCCACAAACCTTGCTTCTTCATCAAGAGACTCCAACAAAGCTTCATAATAAAAGCTTTATTTTGGCGAGGAAGATTTTTAAACCCAAGACCTCCTGGTGATTCTATCCCAAGCAATGAGATGCATTTTTTTCATATCTTCCTCTTGAGACCAAAGGAACTTCCTTGAGATCTTGTCAATTTCATTAATGGTACAAATAGGAAGAAGGGTTGACTCCATACATAAGTCTAATTTCATTAAAGGAACTTCCTTGAGATCTTGTCAATTTCATTCTTGATTATCTTCATAGCAGATGAAGATATTTCAACGTATGTAATCAAATAGTTATCAAAAAATTGATCTTCCATTATATTTCAAATCTTATTCTCGATTATCTTTATAGCAGATGAAGATATTTTAGTAATTAATCTGTAGAAATTAGAAAAGTGAGTATAAGTCTAATCACCTATCAATAACCACAGTTAGCTCCGTTAATTCTTGCCATTAAATAAGCACTGACATGTTAAGAAATTCTATTAAAAAGTATTGATCCACATCTAACATATTTACCGTCCAGCTTTTTTGGAGCTTCCAGTGCATCTACCTCCAACGCACCTGCACCTCTCGAGGCTCCCTCTTCTTCTTCTTCTTTCAGCGAAATCGCTTTCTTTCCCTCACCATGTCCCATCAATACCACCCATCCTCAAAGTAGCTCTGTTTTCCATTATTAAAACACAGATACTCCTAATACCATTCCCCCCCGGGCGGACTACAATAAAGTAATACTTCCTCCCATCTTATATATAAGTATTACCTTCTCTGACATAGGCTGGTTGATTTTATATAAGTAACATTTTGTGTTTGTTTAAAATTTAATGAACTTTTTTTCTTTTTACCTTCAGATAATCATATGTCTCTTCCAGATGTTGCCAACATTACTCACTCACGTTGAGGTACATCTGTTTATTCACACACATACGTATGTATCCTTTTTTTTTTTTCTCTATAATCAATACATCAATATGTTACACTCCAAAATTTTATACGGCTACTTTTCCAGGTTCACAATACAAGATGTTATTAACTAATTTACTGGAATCAAGGAATTTAGTTACAATACTACAAGAAATGGATATTATTTCCCTAAAAATGTCCGTTTTTCAAAAAGTGAAATAAAAAATAAAGAGCGATGATATTTTTATAATTTTGTAGAGAAATTTCGACATATTAGACAACCCAATAACAAAAACATTTTGACATTCCTTTAAAAACCAGAAGCCACAAATACACTTTTGGTGTTCTAATTAGAAAAGTGACGCCAAAAGAAGGGAATTTTGGTGTCTTAATTCTAAAGGAGACATGAAAAGTCTACATCCAAAATACATTTTTGTTTTGTTGCTATTGTACATAGTTTATATATTTTTGGACGTTATCTGACTTCTAAAGTACACAAATTTCTCCAGAATTTCTGTGAGATATAAGTAGTAATGTTGAGGTTTTGATGTTTTCCAATTCAATGAAGACTTTGAGTCAATCTATGAAACCCAAATATTTTAGACAAAGAGTTGTGATTTGTAACTGTATGATCACGTCCACCACTAGTTCATGTGTCTCATTTATGCGTCAACATTCAAGCTGCTCAAGTGTCCTTGAATGAGCAGCTACGCGTACAATCTTGATTGTCTGTTTTCCAATTTTGATCTATGACAAATCGTTTTTAATAATTTATATGATTATATGATACAAGTTTTTGAAGGAAACGGATTTTATTTAATTTCTTCTATTTAAGTTTTAACTTCTATATATGCATGGAAGGGATAGATTTTCGAAAAGGAAACACTTATCCAGTTTGTGTCATAAGTGATTTACTAAGGAGAATATGCCAACATTTCTACGAAAAAGCTTTAGTTTTTTTATAAGAAATGTGATTATATATGAACTAGAAAAGGAATATTCAGGTGCAGGAATATTATACACTTATTGTGGTAGTGCAAATGTTATTAAATTTAATATGTCAAGTATTCATCTTTATAATTCAAGGCTAAGGGAATATAAGATTTTCTTGTATTTTGTGCTAGTCATATTTTAATTTCCAGGGCGTGACACATTTTTTCATTTATCAAGCTTCATTAGGGCCTTATAAGTAATTTAGACATTTCTCCATTTATCAAACTTCTTCAGTCCGTTGCCTCTCTCATTTTGACCTTTCCCAAAACAGAAAATAGCGAAACACCAAGAGAGGAGAAGGCAGCGACACAAAGGAGGATGGAAGGGGAAGAAGAAGATGACTTGAAGGAGTATGTTAGCTTTGACTGGATGAGTTCTTCAAAATTAAATTAAGGATTATAATGAAGGGTGCAATCCGAAATTTTCTCTTGAAAATCCTTTTATTAATTATTTAGAAACTAAGGATGTGCATGGTAACGCTATCAAAATGAGTTTTTTTTTTTTTTTTTTTATTCCTAAGAATAAAAATGGATAAGAATTGTGTTTAGTAAATCTTTTTTTTTTTTTTTTTTTTGTTACTCCTAGAGTAAGTGTGATGATTGGCATGGAACAAGTTGGAAAAGAATTTTGGGTTTTTTTATCTCACAACTAAATTTGCAGTTAAAATAAAATACTTTAAAAACTAATGTTTTAGGATTTTTGGAATAAAAGTGGAGTGAAATGGAAATTAGTTTTGAAATATGATGAAAACCTCATATAACAATAAATTTTATGCAGCATTACTTCAAAAGATTATGGGAGTTTGCTCGTTTGACAAAAGTGTCAAAAAAATCCTTTGAGCTAACTTGACTTAGGTGAATTAAATTTCTCACATCAGGTAAGACTTAACTCCTCTAACCAAAACCCAATTCAAAACTTTAACTAAATCAAGACACTTGAATTACAAACATATTACAAACATAATATACTCATGGCAACTCCAAGCACAAGCTTAACTAAGTCAATACATAAAATAATGGTTACTAATTAAGTTCAAAGTGTCCAGCGTACAAAGTTAAAACCAAATATATATCTAATCTCAAAAAATGGATGTAACTCTAATGCAAAACTCCAATCCAATTATTTCAAAATCCCACCCATAAAAAAACACAGATTATAGTAACCAATTGGCACTAGATCAAGGAAACTTGGGGGCTGAATTTCGACACAGAAATCAGAGGAGCCACGGCTGACTATGTATCAAGAAGTTGAGGAGCCATGAATTGAGATTGTGGAAGGCAGAAGTTGAAGGTTTGGTGCTAGAAAAAATGAAAGACGACCGGCTATGGCGTGGAGCAGGAAAGGTGGTGGTTCCGAGCTCTCTTCATTCTCCACGGTACCTTTGTCCAGAGCTTCACCAGATCTGACTCTCTTTCTCGCCGGTGGCCAGGTGTAGAAACTTGCCGGTGACAATTCTTGGCTAAGGAAGAAGGTTGAGGGTAAAGATCGGAGGTAGGGCGACAGTGGGTCAGTGAAGGTGAAGAAAAGTGAATGGTGGCCGGCGTTGTTGGGGGTGGACTGAGGAGAGGACACCGGAGGGTTAGGTCGGTAAAGAGAGAGTGGAGGAGGTATGGTGGAGTCAACCGAGCATCCTCAGCTTTGTGGCGCTATCAGAACTCCGAGACAGACCTAAGCTCTATTTTTAAGGTCTCCGGAAACGATAGATGACGAAGGTGGAGAGTGAGAGCGACTGTCATGGCGAAGTTGTTGGAAAGCGAAGATGAAGGAAGGTGAAGGTGATTTTCTGAGGAAAAGGTCGAGCTGTCTCTGGCCAAAACTCTTGGCTGCCAATCCTTTCAATTGCACTGATTCTCAATCTAAAAACTCTGTTCTTCGCACGGCTGAAGGAAAAGGCTGGCTATAGTGAACTCGTGAGGAATGTGGCGGAGATGGTGAATGGTTAAGAAGGTAAATGATAGGCTCTCTCTTCCACTGCTCTGCTTCTAGATCTCGAATCTACTTCTCTGTCATGGCTGTGGTTCGGGATGATGTAGGTCCCCGGTGACAATGGAGGAAGGGGGTGGCCGGCGACTGAGAGGAATGGAGGTGGAGGGAGCGAGAGAGAGCATGAAGATGAACTATGGAGTTGTGGCTTCGTCTCACTCTGGCTGGTCGAATGAAGCTCTGAAACTGTAACCCAATCCCTAGTCAAAAGACTAGAAACTAATTTGAAACATATGAAAGTTGGGTAAAGATGTAAAAATATACATGTGTTTTATTTTCGGAAGTGTCCAGTACTAAATGTCTTTTTTGGGTGCAAAAATATACATGTTATTATAATTTTTAAGAGTAAAAGTCACTAAAATTTAACTAAACGGTGTTAATTTTGGGGTGGTGTTTTTTTTTTGGTGTAAAAATACACATGCCAAAGATTTTAGTGGGACAGTTCCGTTTGGCGCCCGGAATTTACAACGCAGATGAGATTAAGATAACCATGGAAGGCGGCCAATTTTAAATTTTAGGTTGTTGTCCTAATGTTTGATGCGTCCAATTGCCACATTCTATTCTCATTGATCAAATACATCGTGCCTCCTTATTTTTGGTCTAGGGTTCCTCTGTTTCCTTGGGCATTCCTTCTGTCTTTACTGATACTCCCTTTCGGAGCAATGGCAAAGAAGAGAAGGACACCTGAGAAGAAGAGCCAGAAGACAATCCCAATTGATTGTATCCCAAAACATTCTCAACAGCGTAGAAGTACACCACCAAAACGCCACACTGATTTCTCTATGTTTATGCGCAATCCTACTTGTCTCTCCAACCCAAGTTGCTTCCTATGTCTATTCTCAATTCTCATACCACATTTTATGAGTTTTCTTGGTTGAACGTATGCAAATTATTTGATTAACGGCTACAAGTCTTGATCCGTCGAATTGGTTAATTGCTGTTAAATATGTTCTGATTTTAAATTCGATTATGTTCACCACCTTGGGGTTTAGATCGAGATGTTTTTTTTTTGGGGTGGGGGGAGATCAAGACTGAGGCCGGGTGTTCAGATCGAGTTGGAGCAGAGGGTTTTTATTATTATTTATTTTTTGTATTTCTAGGGGCATTTTGATATTTTCATGAAAATAGTGTGGGTTTCACTCCAAAATTAACACTGTTAAGTCAAATTTTAATGGTGGTGTGACTTTTGATCCTAATCGTAAGTACATGTGTATTTTTACACCTAAAAAAAGTATTTGGTTTTGAGTGCTCCTAAGGGTAAAACATGTGTGTATTTTTGCACTTTTATCCTATGAAAGTTTGTAGAGGGATTAAATGAAAATTTTAAAAAGCTTGTACGGTCTAATTATAATTGTCAAAACCTAGGTACTTCTATGTAATTTTATCTTGTCCCTTTCTTCGTTTATTCACAGTTTCCAGAAATTATGAGTCTTTTCTGTAATTTCTCCTAAACTGATCTGCGAAGAAAACAAATCCAAAATGTAATATCTTATATTCCAAAACTCAATCAATTAAGGTAAATTATGAAATATATGTCATTTTTGCCTCTTTTCAATCTTAATTCCATGTAAACACTTTTTTCTTTTGTACAATTTCATGCAAACAATTTTAATCACAATTAATCACAAAAGATATATTTTAAGCTCACTAATTATGACAAAATCTTTCAAGAAAATGTGAAAAAATATAATAAAAATAGAGATTTGTCAATCACCCACATGCAAGCTTGATCTTTGACAGAGATGTGCTCCTCAAACACTCTTATACCAATTTTTTCTTCATCTGAGGTGTCATTCGGGGTGGAAGATGATGTTTTTGGAATCTGACTTCGGTAAGAAAAGTCAGCAATTAAGTAAGATGATGGTGCTTGGGTGTGGATTGAAGCTTATATAGATTATGTATGATGTTGGAAGCCATGAAATGTGAATTTAGAATCCAGAAACTGATTTGAATCTTGCTAGTTAATGCTTCTAAATACTGGATCATTACGATAAATCATTAAATACCAAATGCTGTGAAGGTCCGAACTATTGAGGCACACTTCCAAGCTTGGAAAATTTCAGATTTGCCATGGGCACTGTTTGGGTACTTGTTAAAGCTACGTAAGGGTATTTAGTATGTTTGGATGTGATGGAGCATGAATCATGTGAGGACTTTTTCTTCCATGTATTAGTCAATGAAGGATTCAAGAAAAGAGTTGAGTTTGTCTGAAATGTAATAATACACCTATAAGCTAATGGAAATATATTATCACACATGGTTACTATAATGTATGGAAAGATGATAGGGAGAATTGTATGTTATCTGATGCCTTCAAATTGTGAAGGCTGAAAATTATTGCTTAGTCATCTGTAGAAGTTACAAGCAAGTGAAAAATAAAATATCCTAAGTTCATAAGTTATACATTTAAAATGTTTAAAGGCTCTTATAATATGACATGAAACAACATAATGAAAACTCAATTTTTCCTCTTTGCCCTGTTTTGGACAGCATAGTACAGCTAGAGGGAGTTAAAATTTGGGTGAACTTAAATGCCCCAATGTACTTAAAAGAGGCATGAGGAAAGAATTCTAGTCAAGTCCAAGCAAGTTAGAAATCAAAGAAAAACAAATAAAGCTAAATAGTTACATATAGATTAGCGATTAGAGCCTTCAAAAGTTAGTTTTTCAATCGTGATTTACGATATACAAAATAAATATGTGAGATGAGTTTTCTTTTAATTTATGTGAATAAGAACTTTTGGAATCCCCTAAGATGATCCCAAACAAAACGGATTTTAGAGTTTGGGGTTATGGAAGATATTAATAATGCAATAAAATGTTCCAAGGTGTGTGTTTAAACTGTCACTATATGTATAATTTATAGGATTTGGCATTTGTTATCAAGCAAAAGGAGGAAGCAAGGTTAAAATAAAACAAGAAAGGAGAGCAAGTTTAAAGAATATTTCACATGAGGTAGTGAAATTTACTGTTGTATAGTTTGTACTTAGTTACTTGCATGTTTATTGTCATGTATGCCGTAGTTAGGCCTTTGAACATGTAATATCTTTGCTTGAGTATGTGACATGACCATGTGTATTTGCTTGTAAGGTGTTGTTCTTGGCTATTTACTTATAGTTAATTACCATTACACATTATATACTGAGTTGATGTTTTGCTACTAAGATTCCCTCGAATCTCACCCCTTTCTCTCATGTACCAACAAAAGGACAACTACTCCTAAAGGAGAAAACTTGCTAGTGGAGGAAACTTGAAGGTGGAAGCTTTTGAGAAGCTTGTTTTGATCTTTATGCTATTAAAGTTGATTTTGTTTAATGCTTGTTATATATTTTTATTCAAGGTTTTCATAAGTTAATTATATATTTTGGTATATATCTATTCTCCATAAGGAGGAGCATGAGAGCCAAGCAAAAGTCAAGGTAAGTGCTATATTAAAGCATAGCTCAAGTGTATGAAGAAGAAAATGTTAATTAGCTGTTGTTTTATGGACGAGCCATGATTTTGGGAGAGCAATTTGACAGAGCAAATATTTTAACAAAGTTATGAAATTTAGTAGTGTTATAGTACACATGCATGCCTTTAAAATGAGTCCCAGTACATAATATTTGGATGTGTAGGTAAAAGATATAATTTTTGAAAGATGACTCAAAAATCTGTTAAATGTCGTGAAAATCCCATGTCTAGATGTAATAAATGAGACCAAATGGAACATAAACAAACCAGAGTCTTATTATTATTATTATTTTTTATGAAAGATATTTCCAATAGCTAAAAAGAGAGTTTTGAACCACTAATATTATAATAAAGTCATTATAATAATTTATACTAATTTTATTTTAATAATCTTTTAATTAAACATAAGAGTACCATTTGGCTCATATGTGGTTCTCAAATGACTAAACAACTTTGATAAGTGACTCTAGAGTGAGGTGTTGCATTTTTTGTATCAGAACATATGTTATGACAATAGGCAAGAACACTCTGCTCACATGATAGAGTTGTTTAGTCATATCCCTAATTATTTATGATAGAAAAGTTATTGCTAGAATCCTGGTAATTATTCTTTGCAGAAAAGATAAATTAGAGAAAATTACAAGAAAACGAGTTTTACAGTGATTCCCTACAAGTAAATGAAAGTTAAAAGTTGAAAAACATTTAATAAACAATTTTAATATATGAAATGTTGTAATAAGAACTTTTCTTTTTCATTCTTCACTTAAAGAGATTATCTATTATACTTGAAAAGCCCCTATGTAATAATGCACAAGATTACTTAAATTTGTGGGAAGACCTGTAAAAAAATTGTGGGAAGAACTGTTTCCTTTGTGACACCTGATTTATTTATTTGGAGTTCTATGCCATATTTATTTGGTGGGGACTTCAAATAACAAGAAGTTATGTAAAGCAGATATCGATTAGCCCACCTACCCACGGACTAAGTAAGATGAACATGGAAGTTAAATGACAACTCTAGAAAGGCAGTAAGCCAAGCCTGAATCAAAGTAGATGTCACGCCAAATTATAAAAACCTTAGCGACCATAACTAATTAAGCTTCCAAGAAAAAGTTCGAATCTTCAACTATTGAAGCATTCAGCTATGCATGTCACTTAAAAAGCATCAAATCTTTCAAAAATAATCATCAGTGTGTACCTCTCCACAAAATGGCTTTAACAGTTTTGTATATATTAACTGAGTTTAAGAGTAGAAATAGGACAATAGAAGATGAGAGTCATCATAACCTATTTATCTCATATTGAAAAGCACAAAAATATTATAAAAGGGAATGGACGAATAATAATTTCTCAGCCCTACTTTCCTTTACATAGCGACCAAGTGTGCAGAGAGTGGTCCTGCCCTAGGGAATATCCAAGAGCATATTACATATTCTGTATTGTAAATGAGACACGTGTATACTTGATCGTGTCCTTTTGTATAATACAGACATGCTAATCACATACTGATCTCTATTGTCTAGCACTCTCTGTTTTTTCTTTTACCGAAAGACTTTTATTGTTCTGTCTAATGCAGTGTGAGGAAATCACACCTCAGAAGCATCAATTGATTTGAACAAATAATCATCAGTGCAAGTCCACTCTTTCATATCTTCTTTTCATATTACACGCCATCCACAACCCCCTATCGTAAGAATCTCTCTATATATCGACATGGACAATGAAAAGTAAATTTGATGTGAAGGCAATTGTTTTGACGACCTCTGAGATGTTGCCAACATGTTTTCTCATTCAAATGCAGCACCGTTATGCAGAGGTAAGGATCCTCCTAAAGAACAACACCAATTTCATACGCCCACTTTTTCCTTATGTACTCATCATTTTCAGGGGCTTTACTACTCCACGAAATGTGAAAACTATCAAATATACATGGCATAATTTGAAATTTGATGCAAACAGCAAGTCCTGACCATTCACTTTCACCAACATGTTGAGGGATGTCCACTATTAATTCATATTTGGATCTATATACATCTGAAGGAATATAATCCTTATTTGGGAACCATGATGGTATTTCAGATCCCTAAATAATTGCAAGAAAATCTCTCTGAGGAACATATTCTACTACCTGCAACAACATTCACCTATTATGAACTACACCTACCTACCCAGAACAAAAAAGCAACATGTAGAAATACACAAAAAGAGACTAATATACCTCAATGTGCTTGAGTAGTGTATTCTCATATTTGACTTGATGACGGTACTAACACAAGAAAATAGTCATGTGTACGTGGGTAAGAGAAAAGGATTCATAAATCGGTGGATAGATCGTAGTTAGGTGAATATACCTTATCGTCAAGTGATGAAACCATATTCCATAACTAACAGGTGTAACATAGCAAATTAGTTTTGTATTTGTTTAATTTGTTGTGTATAGTTATATTAGTTGTGTAATTAACATTCAGTTATGTAAACCAGTTTGTATAGTTTTCCTTTCCTATGTATTACATCAGTTGTGTATATAAACACATTCAGTTATCAATAATATTCAGAATATTATTTCCCATTTTTCCTATTGGTCACCTGGTATCAGAGCACTTTCTCTCTCTGTGCTTTTTCTTTTTCCTCGATCACTATTCCTTTATTGACCAATTTCTTGTTTCCTCCGCCCCTCACCAAATCGACCTTCCTCATCGACCTTCATCATCGGTTTCAATGGCTTCGGACTCTGCTTCTGATCCGTCCTCTCTTCACACTTCTCCGTCTGTAGCTTCAGCCGTCCCTATTCCAGCCACAGATCCGACGTCCCCTTTCTATATTCATCCAAATGAGAACCCAACGCTAGTTCTTGTCGCTCCTCCACTCGACGGAGCAAATTATCATGGCTGGTCTAGATCTATGTGCAGTGCCCTCCTTTTGAAGAACAAACTTCGCTTCATCGACGGATCCTTGGTTCCTTCACCGTCGACTGATCCCCAATTTCTGGCATGGGAACGCTGCAATAATCTCGTCCAAGGATGGCTTACTCGTTCTCTCTCCACAACAATCGCCAAAAGCATACTCTGGTTCAACTCTGCCTCTAAAACTTGGACTGACCTTCGCTCTAGATTCTCTCAATCGAACTTGTTCATAATCTCTGATTTGCAAGAAGAAATATGCAACCTCCGGCAAGGTGACTTCAGTGTGAGTGAATATTTTACTCGTTTGAAAATTCTATGGGATGAGATGATGAATATCCGTCCACTACAACCTTGTTCTTGCAGTTCACTTACCACTGCTCAGCGTCACAGAGATGAAGACTAGGTGATTCAGTTCCTTAAAGGCCTCAATGAGCAATATAATCCTACTAAGTCACAAATTATGTTACTCGATCCTCTGCCTTCAATTACTCGCGTTTTTTCTCTTGTTGTTCAACAAGAAAAAGAGCTTCATCCATTGGCTTCCGCTAATTCCAAAGTGCTTATGGCAAAGACTCCACGGTATACTTCCCCTGATTAGTCACACTCACAGAAACTCTATTCATATTGTGGTAAACCTCGCCACACTGAAGCTACTTGCTATCGCAAGCATGGTTTCCCTCCTGGATTCAAATTTCGATCCACTGGCTCTTTACTGGCTGTTAATCAGGTTAGGAATCTAGGTTCTGGTATTGTTCACTCAACTTCATCTGCTAAAACTTCATCTCCAGATTCCAAATATTCATTAGCCACTATTCTGCCTCAACTTTCGCCAGAGCAGTATACTCGTCTCCTCAGTCTCTTAAACTCTGCATCTTCATCACCTTCAGTCAACCACCTCTCTGCATCAATTTCCACTCCGGCTGAAGGTAACTCAGTATCTCAATCCTCTATCTCTTGGATTATTGATTCAGGAGCGACTGATCATGTTTGTTGTTCACTGGATTTATTTTCTGCTTATAAATCCATTTCTCCAATTAATGTTAGTCTTCTTACTGGTGCTAAGGCTGTTGCTAGCTTTTCTGGAACAGTTAGAATATTTGATTCTTTAACTCTTCATCATGTTCTTTTTCTTTCCAATTTTTCTTTCAATATCCTATATGTTTCTAGATTAACAGCTGCACATAATTGTTTCTTAACCTTTGATTCTCATTTTTGTCAGATACACTCAGTTCAACCTTCGCTGATGATTGGTTTAGCTAGACTGTATGAGGGCTTATATTTTCTCATTGCAGATATGTCTCTTCAATCCCAACCTTCTCAAGTTCTTATGAATCATATCAGATCGTTTCAAAATCCTCTCTCTGGCATTGCGTTTGGGCCATCCCTCTACATCCACTATTTCCATTTCAAATAAACTAGATTCAGACATTCCTGTAATCCCTACTTTTACATGTGATGCTTGCCACTTTGCTAAACATAAACGTTTATCTTTCCCTGTAAGCACAAGTTCATGCAATAAAACATTTGATTTGATTCATGTTGATATATAGGGTCCTTTCTCTGTACCTTCAGTTTATGGTCATCGTTTCGTTATACTTGGCTTTTTTATAACCAATAAATCTGAGGCTTAAACTCATATTAATTTTTTTTGGCTCTTGTTAAAGCACGGTTTTCATCATCTATCAAAATTTTTAGATCGAGATAATGGTCTTGAGTTTAATATGTCTCAATTTTTGACTCAAATGGTGTTATTCATCAAAAATCATGTGTTGCTACTCCTCAACAAAATGGTTTGGTTGTACGTAAGCATCAACATATTTTAAATGTTGCTCGAGCTCTCCTTTTTCAATCTAATATTCCAATTTGTTACTGGTCTTTTTTGGTTCTACATGCCACTTATGAAAATGGAGCTAAATTACCAAGAGGGGGTGAATTGGGGATTTTTAAAATCTTTTTGAAGGGCTCTGTTTTGAACAGCAAAAACAAAGATGAACAGAGTAGAGAGGAGAAAAGCAAGACACACGAATTTATACTGGTTTGGTCCAACCTCTTGACCTACGTCCAGTCCCCAGACTCTCTGAGATTTCCACTTTCTCAAATGATTACACACTCGTACTCAAGAGTAACTCTCTCACTAGAACTTACTTCCCCTTACAAGTTGTAATCAATGAACCCAATCACCAAGTCCCCAGACTTGTGATTCTTTACAATAAATGATTTACAAGTAAGAACTCTCTCTAAGAGTGGATAAAGATAAACACTGAAGCTTTGTGTATCAAAGGATACAATACATGTGAAAAACTGAAAGAATAAATGTAGACTTGAATGCAATTCGTTTTCAGCAGGTGTGTTGGTTAAGAAGACTTGAATGCTGCCCTATTTATACTAAGAGAACATTAAATGATCGTTGTAATCTTCATTATAACCGTTGCCTTCATTAGACAAGGATTTTGTTAAGCTTTGGTCTTCTTCTCTCTAATCTTCACCTAATCCAACTGTGCAGAAGTTCAGAGTTGACTTCCTGCAAATTAATCCGTTGGAGTAGCAGCTGCTGGATTTGGAAATCATTCTTTAATTCTTTGTAAGCATGTGCAGACGGATTACCCAAAAGTATGCAACTTTTTTGGATTTTGCATTTAATGTCTTGACATCACTTTTTGCTTTTGCTTTAAACCTTCAATAAACATCCTCTAATTTATCTGAAACTCACTAATAAGGTGGTTAAACATATCTAGGAACATTAGAGAATAATGATATGAAGTATTAAGATCAAACAAGAAGGTTTTACAAATTCGTCAAATTTGAAATTGAATCTGCGATGAAACCTCGAGGTTTGTTTCTCAAACCTCGAGTTTTGGACTTTAACATGTAAGGTCGATTTTAGTCCCAAACATCGAAACGGAGGTTTTCATCCAAAACTAGGAGGTTTTCAAAACATTAAAAATTGCAGGTGCTCTCGGGTTAGCCAAAACTCGAGGTTTTTGTGCAAACCTCGAGTTTTCACTTAAATGTGAAAACTTGAAGATTTTGCGCCAAACCAAAACTGGCGGTTTTCCGGAAACCGGAGGTTTTCAAAATGCGAGAAAAGCATGAGTTCTCTCGGGTTGGCCAAAACTCGAGGTTTCATTCAAACCTCGAGTTTTTACTTAAATGTGAAAACTTTGAGAAATTGCGCCAAATCGAAAAACTCGGAGGTTTTGAGGCAAAAGCGCGGTTTTCAAAACTGAAAAAAACATGTGTGCTCTCGCCGAGACCATACCTCGAGGTTTCATGCCAAACCTCGAGTTTTCACTCAAATGTGAAAAACTTAGAGAAAACGTGTAAAACTAAAACTCGGGGTTTTCTAAAACTGCGCTTTGAAAAGCGGTTAAAATACAAAACCTCTCTGTCAAGTCAAAACTCGAGGTTTCTTGTCAAACCTCGAGTTTTCACAAAACTTGGAATTTTCATGTTAAACTAAAAACTGGAGGTTTCGTCAAACTGGAGGTTTTCAAATGTTCAAAACTTAGGAGACTCTCAGCAAAGGCCAAACCTCGAGGTTTTACCGAAACCTCGAGTTTTGCATTTTCCGAAAAAATGCGAGAAGTCTCGTATGATGAAACCTTGAGTTTTCTCGAAAAACCGGCGGTTTTGCTCGGTTCGAAACCTTGAGTTTTTCTCTGTAAAGCCAAACCTCGAGGTTTTACTAGAAACCTTGAGTTTTGCTTTGACAGTGAATTTTACAACTTTTTAAAGAAAAACTTCATGCTTTGTTTACAATTATTGGTGATCAACAAAACCCTTAGAGAACTAACAACTTATATCAAAAATTGCTTACCTTCTCCAATTATTCAAAATCAAACACCCTTTGAACGTTTGTATGCTTCCGCTCCCTCTTATTCTAATTTTAAAGTGTTTGGTTCACTCTGTTTCGCTTCTACTTTGGCTACTACTTGTTCCAAATTTGATCCTAGAGCACGAAAATGCGTTTTCTTGGGTATTCCCCATGGTTCAAAAGCTTTTACACTGTTAGATATATCTACTAATCAAGTTTTTATCTCTCATGATGTTTCTTTTCATGAAAATGTGTTTCCTTTCAAAAATGGCAGCATTACACCACTTTCTTCTTCTTGGCTTGAACCCTAACCTTGCTCTCCTTCTTGCTCTCCTTTAGCTGATGGCATTTATGTTCTTGACTCTTCCTCTTCACCACCCTCATCCTCTCCTTCTTTACCTCATAATTCCTCCTCTCCCTCTCCTATCCTTCGTCGCTCTACTAGACTTTGTAATCCCCCTCTTATCTGCAGGACTTACATTGTGCTCTCAACACGTCTACTGATCAGTCATCATGTAAAGGTGTTCCTCGTTACCCTTTGGCTTCTATTCTTTCTTATTCATCAATTTCTTCTTCTGATCATTCCTTTATGCATGCTGTTACTGTTAATCCTGATCCCACTTCTTTTAAGCAAGCTGTGAAAAACTCTGTTTGGAGAGAAGCTATGAATGCAGAAATTCATGCCCTTGAATGAAATCAGACCTGGACCCTTACTCAGTTGCCACCGGGAAAGCAAACCGTTGGTTGTAAATGGGTCTTTCGCACTAAATTCAAGGCTAATGGTGACATAGAAAGGTATAAAGCCTGTCTTGTAGCCAAAGGTTATACTCAAACCGAAGGTATAGACTATTTTGACACTTTCTCTCCTGTTGCAAAAATGACTACTCTTCATTTACTATTGTCTATTGCTGCTGCTAAAAATTGGCATCTTCATCAATTAGATGTCAATAATGCTTTTTTGCATGGAGATTTACATGAGGAGGTTTATATGGCTCTCCCTCCTGGTTTCACGCCTTCTCAACCCAATCAAGTTTGCAAGTTGCAAAAGTCTCTTTATAGCTTGAAACAAGATAGTAGACAATGGTATTCTAAACTATCATCTACCTTGATCTCTTATGGTTATCTTCAATTAGCATCTGATCATTCATTGTTTTATAAAGCATCTTCCACTGCATTTACTGTTCTTGTTGTTTATGTTAATGATGTGGTGCTTGCTGGAAATAATTTGGATGAAATTAAGTTGGTAAAACAGCAATTACATTCAGCTTTTGCCATTAAAGATCTTGGAGAACTTTGTTATTTTCTTGGTCTTGAACTTGCTAGATCTAAGGATGGTTTATTTTTATCCCAACGCAAATTTGCTCTTGAATTGCTTGAAGATTCTGGTTTTTTGGCTTGTAAACCAGCCACTTGTGCTATGGATCCCCATTTGAAGCTTTCCAAGGACAATGGTACTCTTTTGCTTGATCCTCTTCCTTATCAAAGGCTGATTGGTCGTTTACAGTATCTTACTACTACTAGGCCAGATTTGAGTTTTATCACTCAGCAGTTAAGTCAGTTTTTATCCAGCCCTCGTGATTCTCATTTATCTACTACTCATCGGGTTCTGCGTTACATTAAATCTTCTCCAGGTGCTAGAATTTTCTTTTTAGCTCAATCTGATTTACAATTACGTAGTTTTAGTGATTCTGATTGGGCTGGTTGTTTAGATACTTGGAGACCTATAATTGGTTTTGCTATATTTCTTGATTCTTCTTTAATTTCTTGGAAAGCCAAGAAACAAGCCACTATTTCTAAATCTTCTTCGAATCTGAATATCATGCTTTATCTTCAACCACATGTGAGTTACAATGGTTGATATATCTCTTGAATGACTTCAACATTTCTCATGTTGCTCTTCTTGCTCAGTATTGTGATAATAATTCGCCATTCAAATTGCCAACAATCCTACATTTCATGAAAGGACCAAGCATATTGAACTTGATTGTCACTTGGTCCGGAAAAGTTCAAGCAAAGGTTATGTGTCTTCTTCTCGTTCGGTCCTCTAATCAACTTGCCGACATCTTTACTAAGCCTTTGCATCCTACTAAGTTCCATGAACTTACTTCCAAACTGGGCATCAAGAATATCCATGCTCCGGCTTCCCCGGGGGGAGGGTTGACAGTGTAACATAGCAAATTAGTTTTGTATTTGTTTAATTTGTTGTGTATAGTTATATTAGTTGTGTAATTAACATTCAGTTATGTAAACCAGTTTGTATAGTTTTCCTTTCCTATGTATTACATCAGTTGTGTATATAAACACATTTAGTTATCAACAATATTCGAGAATATTATTTCCCATTTTTCCTATTGGTCACAATAATCGTGTTTCGATAAAGGTTCCATTGAATCACAACCAACCGCATCTAATCAAAGTAACTGTGGTGGAAGCTTGGGCAGTGACTTAAGCCTCTTGCAGGAACACAGAAGAAGAAAGTGTAGTCGAGAATAATTACAGAGCCTGTTAGTATTTAGGTGTCCTAGAGACAATCTATAAGGACAGATCAGCACCATTTCTACGTTATAGTATTTCATTATTAATAAATGAGCATATTTTATCTTTATCATATTTATGTCTCGCCTTTATTTTAAGGTAAATATGTGTTTGAGGATAAAAGCCCCGGAATAGAACATGTGTTATTCTTGAGGATCAATGATAGAGATCATGATCATGAGGACTCGAGAACACCGGATATCTATTGCTTAAAACTTGTTCCTAGTCTTGAATCACCAAGAAAGGGCATTGGTGATCTCAATAAGACTAGTACGACATCGTCTACTTGTATAGAGATACAAGGTATGGACCTCATGGAATGCAGGCATGGAGATGCCTTAGGCGATGTCGTAGGTAGATCTATTAGAGAACAGATAGTAGATCGAAGACCCACCGAGAGACTCCACAAAGATTCATTGTAGAGAGTATCATTGGATATGTAAAGTCTCTCATCGTTTGGTAGTGTGGATCGTCTTGGACTTAAGGATATCATCGAACACTATGTCCTAGGGTTATACTTTGACCGCAGTACAACTCTATCCACTGAAAATGGGGAGAACAGTGTACTCTTGGGTGTAACTCGAATGTATGAGTATAGATGGACATGCTGAGAGGACTCACAGTCCCCTACAAGGGATTAGTCATTCACAAGACCAGTAGAGCTTGGATAGCTTTTAATTAACTCGAGAGTCTGTGCGCATAGAAAATGATCATGAAGAGTCATGATCCCTACAGAAGTTAATATAAGAAGATTCCTAGTTACGTGAAATAGCTACATTTAGTCAATTAAGAGAGATGATACTCTATCTTTGCTCTCGACTAAATGTGAATGACGATGTGAGGGATGATGCTTGCACGGTATCCAAATGTGAAAGGTAGATCACTTGATCAACTCAATTAGTTCGGGGGGCCGCAGAGCATTGCTAGTGTCTTATGAGGTCATTAAATAAATTGGGCCCGTTAAAGGGGTTTTAATTGGTCCAAGTTTATTTATGTCTGTGACTAATTGGGCCTAATGGGTCACACACAAAAGGTTATTCCCAATTGTTTAAATTTAGCAAACTTGGGCCAATAATTGTTATTGGATGTTATCAAGAGTAAAGGTGTAATTGGGTTGGAGTAGGACTCCAAGCCTAATGAGGAGAAAATGGCGTCATATATGGTGTCCGGGTGGGAAATCGGTTTCTCCACAAAGGGCCCAAATGTGTTGGAAGACTCAATGGGGTCTTAGGCCAAGTTGAATTTGGAATTCAAATTTTGAATTTAAGTTTGAATTTAAATTCAAGAGGTTAGGTTATAAAAGATAAGCCTGAATTATCTAATATATATATATATATATATATTAAGATCCAATGATGATTGGATGAAGATAGGAGAAATAATAAATGAGGATTGATTGAAATGATTTTGAATTTTAGTTTAAGAGATGAATGTGATTCATCATCTTAAATTATTATTCAATCAAGATATGGATTTAATTCATTATGATTTGGATTTTCCAAATAAAGTTTGGATTGTGCCTTTCTTGTAAGTACTTAAATTAGGGTTAGACTCTTATAAAGTGCTGATTTTTTAAGTATCCTTTTTATGGACGTTTTTTGAAGAAGAAAAGAAATAAATGTAATCCATCATCTTAAATGATTGATTCAAACAATCAATCAAGATATGAATGTGATTCATCATCTTAAATTCAATCAATCAATCAAGATATGAATTCAATTCATTATGATTTGGCTTGTCCAATTCAAGCTTGGATTGGGCCTTTCTTGTGAGCACTTAAATTAGGGTTAGACTCTTATAAAGTGCTGATTTTTGGTGTGCCTTTTTTCTGCACGTCTTTCGAGAGGAAAATAAGATCCTTATGCTCTCTAAATTTTGGTCTTTACCAAAGGTTTAGAGAGAAAAAGGCACCATCCATAGAAAGACAAGGTTCCAATGATCTTGCTCCTCCTATCTTTAACCGATCCTAAGAAACCATCATCTTCTTGAAAAGATAAAAACCCAAGGAAACCACAACTCAACATTGTCTTCGCCTAGCAAGCATTCAAGGAGTGGGAGGTTTCAAGAGAAGGAGTTCTCATTGCAATCGGAGGTTAGCTGTGTGGATCAACGTTAGAGGACATCAACAACCTTGAAGTCTTCGAGTGATCTAAGGTATTCTAATCTCCAATAATTGTTTCATCAAATTATCCTAAACCCCAATAGTTGTTTTAACGAGTAATCCTAAAACTCATGAGTATTATAAATTGTTATGAATTCTCATGAGTACCGTAAAGAGTTATGGATTAATAATTATTAACTAATTAGCGTAATGAGTTAAGGTTAATAATTCATGAGGACCGTAAAGAGTTACGGCTTTCCGCATCGATTAAACAAAATTTTTGTTTTCAACCTCATGAAACTTTACATGAAAGTCATGTAATAGGCAAAATAAACCAACAGAGCCAACCATCAGGTAGATTAACAAAATCATTTCCTCCAATATTTAATGCAATTAATGGTGAAAAGCCACTGAAATCTTCAAGAATTGATCCATCACTAAGGCCTCAACCGCTTAAGTCTATCTATGATAGTGACAATAGATTAGAGCTGAAGACTTGATTAATTAATGGAGCAGTGAGGAATTCATTTCCAATTTTTTGGAAGGAATTCAAGACTTGTGCACCCACACAAATTCAAGTTGACAAGCTTTTTCAAACGTCCAAGGGAATCATGAACCACAACAAGGGATGAGCACCCTCAAGAATTAAATTTTCTAAATTTGGAACTCCTGAGAAATCTGGAGTTTCAGTCATATTTTCGGAAAAGCTCATATCAATAAACTTCAAGTTTTTCATAATCTGGACAAAGTAACAAAAGATAGGAAAATTAATGTCAAAAAACAATGTCCTGATATACAACTTACTATATGGCAATATTCGCGTATGTGATGAACAATGGGGAATGTAGATACCCACCTGTGAGTCCTTCCAAAGTTGCTTTACACTGGCATGTTGCATTTGAATATCAACGAGTTTATTCAATGGAGTTCCAAGTGAAAGAGCTTCTAGAGGGCGAAATTGCCATTGAACAACTTTTAATGCAGTAGGAAGACATTCAAGACCATGTGAAGTTTCAATCTTCTTCGAGTGATGAGTAGTCTGAGATTTAAGCATCTTCAAAAAAGCATTACGTTCCCAATATAATTCAATTCCATTATGATGGTTTGAAAAATAATCAGGACCATCCCATCGTGAGGAATCTAATACAATGCTTTGTATTGTTTCATGTAATATGTACAGAGAGGCTAGTTTTAGGATTTGAATCCACGACCTCTGTATGTATGATATGGTAGCAATGTCATGTAATATCAATATGTATAGTATTTATACATATACACTGAGGGCATATGACTCTACAACTTCCGCCTAAATACAGAACCACTCAGCTAACTTATAACATGATAGTTGTCCTCTAATAGCCTGCGGTATACTCAACGTATCATGGACCTTGAGTTTAGACTATAAAAAACCAAATAGTAAGCTAGACAGTGGCTTAGTAAATATGTCTGCCATCTGAGTTATAGAAGGAATGTGATGAATAAGTACTTCGTTCTATACAACACTTTTTCTCCAACAAATTAAAGAATAAGTCAAGCTCCATTCGTAACATCCCAAATTTTCATTCATAAGACTTAAGACTTAGATAATCTTATGAAGGAAATATTTGGTGATAAATAGAATTTAGTGAATAATGGTTTAAATAAGGAACATAGACCTAAAATAAATCACAACATTAAATTTTAATGAAGTCTAATAAAAATATAATTAACAATTATTATTGTTGAATTATTTTAGAAAAGATAAAATAATAAAGTCAGTAGAGGCTAAATGAGAGTATTTAATTTAATTATTGTATATAAGTAACTAAATAATAAAATAAAAGAGACTAAGAAGTCTCACATCGACTAAATAAGGAGACGAGGGAATTCTTAAAGCCTATATATAGGAGTAGTAAGGTGGATTCGATGTGCAATTTTTTGATTTTCGCATACAACCGGGCAACCTCGGTAAAATGTTATTTGCATTTTTGTTAACCTTTGGATATCTTGTTCAACAAAACCAACAGTGGGATCATCAATTTGATACAGTAAGGTTTTCAATGCTCTAACTTAGAGAACTCCATGTAACGTGATCCTATCTATCTTATTTATCGATGCTGCTCATGGGATTTTTCTCAAATTTGTATTACTTGAATTATTACATGGGAATATTGTTTCTTTGCACTTGCTCTTCTTGATAGACTCAGTTAGTGGGATACCCTTTCAAAAAAGAAAGAAGAAGAAGAAGAAGAAGAAAATTAAAAACATCCAAACTTTTAGATTTTCTACAAGACATTATTCTATCTTTCCGCTTAAATTGATGTCTCCCCACTATTAGGTGTAGAAGTTTGTTAATTTTTCTCTTGTTCTTTGTTGTGACCTCCCTTAAACAAAGTTGATATTGAGACTTATACTAGGGAAAAAAAAAAAGATAACAGAGTGAGAATAACTTGAAAGCAGTAATAAAAGTACATCATGACTAAATCAGACTACAAGGATAAGATGACTTAAGATAAACACATTACACAGAACACTCAAATATGTGAATTACAATCAAAATAACATATACAAACTAAGAAGAAACATAATTCACACAATACAATATCATTTCAGACTCCCAGAACATACCGGGTTGCCAAGCTTTCAAGAGGTTAGCACTCTCCTTCCAAAGGCCCAAGCCAAATTTCTTCTTTGTCTCTCTTCACTTCATGTGTGTTTCTGGATCGATTCTGCTATCCTCAATGGTCATAGCGACTCCCGCTTGATTGATGTCTTTTACATTTGTTCTGCTTATATTCTTGTCTAGGCTGTATATAGGAAGCCTCTTGCAGAGTATTCATTGCTTCTATCTTGTGGACTTCCATCTATTGCTGGGTTCATCATTATCTCCAATTATTTATTTACGTTTGAGGCAGCTTGACATATGGAATTTGTTTAGTATTTGTTCTAAATGCATCTTCCGTATTATCTTCATGTTCTAACTTAGTGCTTGATCTAATTGATTTAAGAACTTTGTGTTCGTCCTCGGGTATTAATTTCATATCAGCTTTCCTATGCTAGATTCCAGTTAAACTCCAATGTTTGGTAGCTTCTATGTCTTCATTTTTCATTAAAGACTCTACATTTGTTAGGAGATGTAGCTTAACTAATCTTGCCCAACGTTATCTCAAATGTTCTTGTAATTTGTTCCTTACATTCCAAATTAGCATCTTTTACTCTCTTTGATCTATTAGTATTGTAAGATGTTGGTCAAGATTGTCGTTGTCAATCATATCCTCTTTAAGAACCTTGAGATTCGGTTTCTCATCACTAGCAAGAGTTGATCTTCTGCCTTATCATGTTCTATCACAGTCGAGTTCTTCTATGCATGCCATTGATGGCTTTAGCTATATCTGCCTGAAATTGCTCTGATTTAAATACCTTCTGTTTATGACTTTTCAAGATAGGATGATCTAAGAAACCTTCGAATTCTGCTAGAGAATATTTATTTAGATTGCTTTTTAATTGGGCTAATATTGAGTGTCTTTCTTCTGCTTTAGTAATCTAAGATAGAACTTTATTAACTGAACATTTATTTCTTGCTCCAAAAGGATCATTTGTTTTTCTTCCTGAAGAAAGCATTTTGTTGTTCAAGTGTACAAATTTAAGTTATGCCAAATATTCAAGTGATAAGACAACATGCTTGTTTATGTGTGTGTGTGTTCTGTAGTGTTAAAATACAATTATGGAATTTATAAATGGGCAAACTGAATGTTTCTCTACGGTTTGATGATTGAGATAAAGCCTTTGTGAGTGTCTCACTCTCACCCTAATGATCTCAACCGGTAGGCTAGTGTTATATTGTTTCCTTTCTCTGCCTTAGAGCTTGTTTGACACTCCCCAAAACCTAAGTTTTAGAAACAAAACCTAGGTTTTGTCAAAGCTCTGTCAAACATCCTAAATTTTGTCCAAAATCATTTTCCATCCAAAACCTAGGTTTTCCAAAATCCAACTTTTTTCTACTTTTTATTTTTTCAAACTCATTTTGCAGAATTGTGGGCCCCACCATAATTAGAGAAACCCCAAAATACCCCCTATTATGAATCACGAGCAGAGGGCAGAGGTGTTTACTGAAATGATGAAAATTGATGGTGGTGGATCTCGCCATCTCTTGAATTCAGCAACAGAGTGTAAATTCGCAACGTTGTATCTAATTATGCTTCTATCTTCTTTCATTTGCAGGTTTAGCTTACAATGTAAATTCGCTTCTTCCATGTCTCCTGGCAAGAATAAGTATATTCAATTATACCAAAATATTTTTACATGTTATAAATATGTTTTTTTACACAATCTATTAATACATATATGTTTGATCTAATTTTTATCATATTACATAATTTATTAATGGTAGAAATTTATTTTTTCTAACAATTTTATGTAATTTTGTGTATTTATTACGAAATATAATGTTTATAATATTTAAAATACAACCTTATCCTTTAAATGCAATTATACAAAAGCTAATGTCCTTTTTGGTAAATTTGACTCTCCAAAAGTTATTCTGATAAAAACATCCAAACATTATCATTTTTTTCCAAAATCATTCTCTAAAAACTATTCGCCAAAAGCTATTCTCCAAAACTTAGGTTTTACCTTATAAATGGTGAAAATCATTCTCTAAAAGTAACTCCCAAACGGCCCTTAGTTTCCTTTTCATTTTAGTGGGACCTACCTATTCTTCCTTTAGTGGATCCTTCCATGTTATATTGCCTTTAAATATTTTCTGCTTGTAGCTTTGGATTCCATAGAAACAACTTAAGAATCAAAACAATACTCGAGAAAAAAATAAATTAATAAATAAACAAATGTGTATGCATGTTTGTGTGAAATCATGTGTGTGTGAAAGTAATTATGTAAGTTTGTCTGTATTAATTTTCAATCCTAGTTTTTCTCGGCCCACTTAAGATGGATAACCTTAATCTTCTCTTATCATTATTTCCTGCTTTGAGTCTATTAAAGATGTAAGTTTTTAAAATGTTTTAAAATTCAATTAAAGCCATCACAAATTTAAATTCAGAGGAACGAATTTGGGGAGAATGTATTAAAGATGGAAAATAATATTAATTTTTGTTCCTTACTTTTCCCCTTTTCCTATATCCTTATAGAAATAAATTGACTTGACTTGGGGATGTTTCACCAATTTTAAATTCCACATAAGCCTATTGTTCTCTAGTTTATATATAAAAATCCTTCATAAGTAATTAAAACTAAATAAATTACTTATATTTTGAAAAAAATATCCTTAATTAAATGCAATAAACTCTAGCACAATTCTTCTGATCTCTCTTAATCCATTTGTCCATTTCTGATTTTTTTAACAGCATTCGTACTATATTACTATTGGAAAAAATATTTTTTTATATATATATAAATTTTGCGTATCTAATAAGCTATGAGTAAGAGCATAAAATGCTTTTAGAAAGTAGAAAGTGACCCATAAAAAAGGAGGAGGAGAACATTGCATCAAGCCAAACAAAATAAGCACTTGTATATTCCTTAATTATAAAATTCAATTTACTCTACACACATACTAAGTAGAATAATAATTCTTCTTTTATTATTAATGCAGGATAGTCAGCCATACTCAAGGCTCAAGCTCATCCATGCCATGAAGAAGAATAAAGTCCCTTGTTATGCAGAATAACCAGCCTCCTATTATCAAAGGAAAATCTCATATAATATCGCTTGAACTAATGTATTTCAAATTTAGGTTGGTAAATTACACAAATCTTTAATTAAATTGTAGACTCAATTTAGGGTTTTAAAATGCGGGTGAAATGACTTTTACGTCATCATCCCTCTTCTCTAATCTCTAGATATGTCCCTTCTTTTCTCTCTTTATGGCTCTCTCTTACTCACAACAACCTCAACTCAATTCTCTCTCTCCCACATTTTTTTTTCCTGCCATAGTCGTGAACTTTATTCTTGATGGAGTGATTAAAAAAAAAAAAAAAAAAAAAAAAAATAGAGAAAGAAGTCTACGCCTAGTCTCCTACATCTGACACAAGAGGCGAGATCGTTGAGGATGAACTCAGGGCTTCTTAAGCTAATACATCTGCAACTGTATTTGTATCCTTGCTGCAACTTTTACATCGATTCACAGTTCTGATTCAATCATTTTCTATTTGCACAAAGTATAAATTAAATGTCCTCCCCATATGGTTCTTATTTCACTCATCTCATAATTTTTTTAAAATATAAATAATTAAGCAACATATATGCAATCAAATTAAGTTTATTGAGTTTATTCAGTTATAAACTTAAATCTGTGATTATATTGTTTACAAATGAATACTGTAAAACGGGAAAACTGTTCAGCTTATACAGCATACGCCGTGGGAAATGTACCTACGTCCTTTTTTCCCAACAACTGATTAAACGAGATAAGGACCTACCTCCAGGCTAATTTTATTCATTTATAATTTATAAATTATTATTTGTTATTTGAAAGTATTTTTAAAATAATAATGATGTTATATTATAATATAAATAAATTAAAAATGTAAAATAGTTTAATATTAGAATTTTTAATAATTAGTTTTATTATTATTTTTCCTGAAATCTTTTTAATATTGAAACGTGATTGCTTTGTGATTTATTTTTTAAGAATCAAAGGAAGGTAATTTAAGAGAAATATATAGAGGGATCTGGTGTTGCTGTCACTTGTGGGAGAGGGAATAGAGGCGAGGTTGTTGCAGAAGGGAGAAAGCAATAGAGATAAACGATGAGAGCCAAAATATCTAGAGACTAAAGCGGTTCAGCTAATATCCTCTTCTATTCCCATCATCTTCCTCTCATCGGGCCGTCGGATGAAAATCAGAAGGCATGCGGTAAAAATTTAATTATTAAAAAAAAATCTGAGCCATCAGAGATTTTCATTCGACAAACCCAAATAAAGAAGAGGATGGAAGAGGATGGGAGTAGAAGAGGATGGTAGTTGGACCCAGACTAAAGAAGGGAGATGAGGGTCTGTGACTTAATTAGGGATCTGTTGAATTTACCAACTTAATTTTAAAATACATTAGTTCAAGCGATTTTATATGAGATTTTCTCTATTATCGATGTAACCATTTAAATATTAATTTTACATTTAAAAATTCCAACATTCACGTTTATCTTTTTTTTGGTGTAACATTCACGTTTATCTTTTATTAGCAGTTCATATTTTTGTTGAATGAGATGTTGAATTTCTCTATCCTTATTTTCTTGTTAATGCGAACTTTGAAATATTATTTTTCTATTTTTCGCTATGCCAAAAAAATACTATTTTAATTAACAAATGATATATAGCAAACAAAAAAGCTAATGAATTTATTAACATTATAAATTAAGACAATAAAATTGTCAAAAAGCTATTTTAATATATGAAGTACACAATAGGATCATTTGGAAGGTAATGAATAAGCAAAATATACAATTCCAACACGCTACTTTGATGATGTAGTATTGAAAGTTTATTTGATGATATAGTATTGAAAGTTTATTATAAACTACAGAGAGTAACAAATAACCTTAATATAAATTCTTACTATTTTCTCATTTCAATATGAATAGAGAATTAAAATAAATCTAACAAATACTTTTTAATGAAACCGTACTTAAGAATTCTGGTAACTAAATAAAAATATTAAGAAGTAAAAATATCAATGAGAAGTTATTCAATAACCTGCTGCATTCCCATTTATATCACTTTTTGCAAGATATCAGCTTCCAATATATCCATTCCTTACCCTCCTTTATCTTGCTCCCCTCTTCTTGTTCCTTGTTGGCATCTTCTTGGGGGGTTTTTGGGCACAAATCAAATCCTAACATTTTATATGTACACAAGACAGTTAACATTGCTATCAGTCACATCGTAACTCAAGAAATTAACTATCATATGGGCTCTTCTAAATCTCACTTCAAATCTGGAAATTGTTTTCCAGCTTTTATAACATTGTTCCAACATCAGTTTCGGAGCCTTATACATGAGCCAATACTTTAAAATAGCCATCCAATATTTCAGGTATTAAAGAGTGAGTTTCATTCACTCCTGATTCAATAATTGCACCTAATGACCTCCAAACGGAACACAAACACACACTTATATATGTGAGCATGTGTGTGTGTGTTTGTATATAATAATGAAGAGAAATATAAGCATTCCCAATTTCATCAACCAGTTCAGCCTCTTTACAGCATTCAAATTTTTTTCTCTACTCTGAAATTTTCTTTCAAGAATGCCCAGCTTGGCATAAACATTAACATCATCAAAGTAATCCATATATGTACACACATTGATATCTGTATGGTAAAACAACTTTGTAGCTTCATATATGCCCATCAATTATGCTCCCTTGCCTCATTTGAAAAAAAAAAAAAAAAAAACTCAACCTATCGTCTGATTCCGAGGGTCTGGGTCGGGGTCCGAGTCAGGGTCTGTAGGATCAGGAGCATAATGAGGCCGAGGCCACTTCTAGGGAAAAAAAGGGGGCACAGATGGTAAAGAGGACTTCTGGCAGATCGTCCTCGAGCGGGTGGATACAAGGACAGACCTAGGAGATTAGGGGTGGCCCCTGCCCCCTAAAATTACAGAATGACCCAATGTTTTAGGAAATTATATTTCAACCTTATAAAACTTTAACTTTTGTCATTTTAGTCCTCATTGGAAGTATGATAAAGGGACTAAAATGAAAAATTGAAATTACCATAAGGCTGAAATATAAATTTGTGAACATCTGGGTTCTATTCTATAAATTTCACCCCTCCGAATTTCAGTTCCTGATTCCGTCCCTGGGTGGATATGATTAGACGCGGATGTCCTGTTAGAATCAGGCGCATCCAGTTCTAACACTAATCCATCCTCAAGTCACCTAAGAAGATGAGAAGGACTCAAGATGAGATGCGAAGCGAAAGGAATTCCTTTCGACGACGGAAGAGAAGGTAGCCTCCAATACGGGGTTCCCTATGCCCACAATATATATTTATATATAGATCAAGATAGGGGCTTAACATACATGTTCGGAAAAGCTTTTCTAAACCATAAAGCTTCAGTTTTTTTTTTTTTTTTTTTTTTTTTTTTTTTTTTTTTTTTTTTTTGCAATCATAAATATATAGACATAGTTCATAATTTAGCATTCCAACTCTCTCACACAGTTATTATAGCAACAGACATCATACACCCAGAAAAAGCAAACCTCTGATAAAAAAAATCATATGCACTCGAATACACTCAAATGCAATGGCATTAATTCACACACACAACTCCTGATCTAAGCTTGGGTTAAAATTATTTCATTGCCCCTCGGTATAAGAAGAATTAGAAGGCTTATCTCCACTTAACTTCACTCTTACATGTGCGAATCCTCCCCTTTTCTTCTTCTTCCACCGTCAATCTTAGTCTTCCTCTACATCTCTTCGTCGTCTCATCCTGTTCCCTTTTTCTTGGTGTTTTTTTCCCCCTTGCCTTCGTTGCTGAAGGAATCGATCGATGATAAAGAGGAAGATAAATACCGCCTTAGGGTTTTAATTGAAAAAGAGTAAAATGATGCAATGGATAATCAATAAATTTATATGGCACTTTAGTAATTTGAAATTAGGCTGAAACAAAATAAAGATATTTTTATTATCTATTATTATTGATAGCAATCGAAATAACGGAAAGAATTAAATGCAGCAAATAAAACTGAAAAATAATCTTAATATCTCCATTCAAATATTTAAATATCTTAATCAAGATTTCCTAGGATCCTAAATAAATTAAGATACTCTAATAAAATATTATTAAAAGATGTCTAAAACTACCCCATTAATCCACAACTGATAATATGAAAGTAAATATTATAAATAAATAAATGAATGAATGAAATTATTAATTTAAGTATCTTAGCTTGGTGATCTAATCTTGAGGATCATACAACAAATTAAAACGATTACCGAAATAAAATAGAAAGTATCTAAATTAACTAATAAATATTTATTCCTAATCATCCATTAACCCATCATTCTATCAATTATTTTTTAACGGTTAAAACTGTTGTGAAACTGAAGAAAACGTAAGGAAAGTAGAGAGAAGTCAGAGAGAAATTCTAGAGAGATGGAGGAATTCTCATTTCAAGTGTATATTGAATGTTTACAGAAGACCTCTATTTATAGACCTTCAAGGGTTACTATGCAATGGACATCCACATAATAAATATATTCATAACACTCCCCTTGGATGTCCATTATGAATGTGCCTCATTAAAAACTTTAACTAGGAAAACCCAATGGGATAAAACCTAGCCAAAGAAAAGAGTACATCATCCATTGATACACTTTCTAATGTTGCCTCGTTAAAAACCTTTCTAGGAAAACCCGGTGGGACAAAAACCTAGATAAGGGAAAAAGAGTACAACGTGTATCGACGCTCCCCCTCTTAATTACATCAGATTTACTCCCCCTGATGACTACATTACATATCTTTGAGTTGGTGAAGAATTATCTCAAGCTAATAAGCATGATACATTAGTGCCCATCTTTAACTTCTTTGCTTGAGGTCGAAATTGTTCTTTATCAACCTGCAAATATTTTATAATAATTTAAGTACATAATGGATATGACTTATCCATATAAAATCGATCTAAGACCTTCTTTGTATAAACAAGATCTCATTCTTTATGTATTAAATCTGTAATCCAATATAGAAAATCATTCTTCTCAAGTTCTTTATTTCAAATTTTCCTTTAAACAATTAATTGCAGTTTTGGAGCTCTTTAGTGTTTCAATGATGTTGATATCATCAACATAAACTGCAGTTATAGTATCTACTTCTAGATCTTTTCATAAAGATGCATGGGCATATTGATTCACTTTCTTTATACCCTTCTTTCAACATATTTCTTGAGAAGATTATACTACGTGCCCTCGATTGTTTCAAGTCCTACATAGACTTCTTCCCCTTTAATTGATTATTATTCTCAAACATCTTGAATTAGATGTATTTAACATCGTGAGTCCTTTCAGGGACTCGTGTTTCAGGCACAATAAATCTTTTGGTGCTTCTATCACCTTAAGTCCTTCGGGGACATGTGCTTCTCGTACCTTAAGTCCTTCTGGACATGTGCTCCTGGCATCTTAAGTCCTTTGAGGACGTGCTACTAGCACTTATGGATCCTTTGAAGATTTTTCTGCAATCTTCATAATTTAGTGAGCCATATGCATAGGCTTTATAACAATATCTAATAGACGCATAATTTTTCTTTCATAAACTGCCAGATTAACAATATACAAAATTATTGTATCCACCACAATATCATATATTACATCATAATCATATTAGACTTTGTGGAAATCTTTATTTTCACATAAACATTTACATTTTCCAATTTGGACTTCGGGTCCATAACTATCATAATATGATTATATTGGCGTCTTTTCAGTTTCACTTATCCTCTTGGCCAATCATTTTTTTATGTCAACTTCTTGTGACATATCTTTATATAATATCCTCATTTGATCACGTGATATCATTTTCAAAATTGTTGTCGACAATTTCATCTTTTCGATTCCATTTTTCCAATTCGACATAACTTATCAAAAATATTATTCAGGTACCTGAACCTCTCTTGAGGTTTTTCAATTAGTTATCTCTCGATACTCTTCTAGAGTATCTACCTCCTTAATATGATCATCTTAATTATTGCCCCAATTTATCCAAAACATTTATACTTGGAACTGAATAGTTTCTCATGCTTCGAGCATGTCATATTCATATTTATACTTGATTGGAGCATCTTTATGGAGTATGAGATTTAATAAATCTCATTTAGGTCATTAATTCTATCCGGCAAATAATCATGAATGCATAACTTGATGAACTTCTGGTTCATCCTTTTTTATTCGAGGATATATACTTTGCTATAATGCATTCCATGTATTCACTTTTCCAGCTTTTCAATTTCTCCCCCTCATGGTAAAACAATGACAAACGACAATTGACTAATCATGCAGTATAAGTCTCCTAAATCCATTTGTTTCCTTTAGAAACATCTTACTGTTTCATATAGAGACAAACAAGAAAAAGAAGGTACTTATACAACATTGATCACAAACTTCTTTCTATATCCATCTATGTGCATTGTGGTGGATTTATAAGTATTGCACATTCAAAACTTTTGAGATGGAATTTGTCAGGCTTCTGACCAAAAACCAATTTTACCGGGAGAATTTTGTTGGCTAATATAAATGCTGCTATATAATATCAAATATATCATCATTAAATTTTGTTCTCATAAGCATTCATCCAGCTTATTTATGGAGGCTTTAATTATGGTTCTTGGATCATATAACTGAAATTGCGCGCTTAATTTATTCAAACATCAAACATTATTGCAAACTTCATGTTGCAAGCAAATAATCTCACATGTAACCATCTTATAGATGCATCTTTCAAATTTCTCATATCATTGTATGGTTTACATGCTATTTAGTGTAATAATACAACTTTAGCCTCCCAAAGTAGTGAATATAACTTGACAATTTGTGAAGACGGTTGCTTTCGGTCTCCATTATCTCAATTTCTCCTTATTTTACGGTAAACATTTTGTCTTCTTCTTCTTCTTCTTTTTTTTTTTTTTTTTTTGGCTCATACGTCTTCTTCATGTAAAATTAAATTTTGGCCCCCAACTTCTTCTTTTTTTTTTTTTTTTTTTTTTTCCCTCTTTTTATATCTTTGGGCTTATAATTCAATCTTTGTTCCATGTGGGGTCTTGTATGATTTATGTTAATCTTGTCATTCTTTTCTATATTTCATTCTAATTACATGAAATATTTAGCTTATTAGTGAAATTTACTTTTGTGGTGTATCCCTTACTATGCTTTTACCCATTCCACACTACACTTGTAAAATTCAATCTTTATAATTCAATCTTTGTTCCATGTGGGGTCTTGTATGATTTATGTTAATCTTATCATTCTTTTTTATATTTCATTCTATGTTTACTGGATAAATTTCTTCTTATGGTTTTCTCAAATATTTATGTTATTCTTATGACTTGGCGTGACTTGTTTGATCATCCAAGTCATATATAATACAAATTAGATTACGTATTGACATCCATTGAAGAATCAGAAAATTCTTCTTGAGCAGCTGCTTGTTCTCAAATATAAATGACTATGAGAATATCATAGGTCATAATTGAATTCACATACATCCACTTTTGGGAATGGAGTCGGGCCGTTTGGACAATATTCATGATTCTTGATTCTTGATTCTTATAATAAAAACTCATTGTTTTGTTTGGACATATGAGGTCAAGAATTAATTCAGAATATTTCTCAAAACCTCTTTCACAATATTGCTACTTTAGGAGCAAATTAGATACATCAATTTATAATGAACTTTTAGAAGAACAACCATCTTCTGGTGGTTATACAATCCCTCCAATTTGTTCTAAAGAACAAGGGGGTCTTTTAATGCCAAATATTAATTTTGAGGCCTTAATACAAATATTGGTGGCATATAAAAATTATAGATCCGACTTCACTCAGGATCCACTCAGATTTATCTCATGGCTTCAAGCCATTTTATGCCTCCAGGCCACCAATATGTTTCATCATGGCTTCACGCCAATTTATGCCTCCAGGCTGCCAATATGTATCATCATGGCTTCAGGCCAATTATGTGTCTTCTTTTGGCTTCTGGCCAACTTTATGCTCTCTTGGCATCTAGGCAATTTATGCCTTCTTTTGGCTTTCTAACCAACTTTTGTCATATATCTTCATGCCATTTAAATCAAGATGGCTTCCAACTGTTTATCTTCAGGATAAACAAAGGCTTCTTGCCATTATATATGACATCGATCATATAATGAAGAAGATATTAATAATAAGAATGAAAATAATAAATAAAACATAAACAATAAATCTTATGTTAGGAGCAATAACATAAATGTTATGTTAGCAAACATAAAAGTAAATTTATGTTAGTAAACATAAAAGTAAATGCTGAATTTAAATGTTATGTTAGTAAACATAAAAGTAAATGTTATGTTAGTAAACATAAAAGTAAATGCTGAATTTAAATGTTATGTTAGTAACAATAATAATAAATTTAAATCTAGACGTCCGGTTAGGAGGTTTAACCCAAGCAGGAGTCGAATTAACAAATAAAGAGATAAATAAAGCTTAGACAATTTAAATCTAGACTTCCGGTTAGGAGGTTTAACCCCAAGTAGGAGTCGAATTAACAAATAAAGAGATAAATAAAACTTAGACATAAATATGGTTAGCAACAATAAATAAGAGATTAAAAGAGATATTATGAAGAAAATAAATATTCCTACGCATTCAGCCGCCAATTACTATGCATGTCTGATTAATGAATAGTACTTTATTTAAATAATATATATTTAATAATATAATATAAATAGTAATTACTATTTAAATAGTAATAATAATAATATAATATTAAAAACATGTGGGACCCACGGGAAATTTTTTTCAAACCTCCGTGACTTCTTCTCTTTTGTGTTTTTTTTTTCTCTTTTTTCCTTTCTTTCTTCTTTCTTTCTTTTCTCTGCAAGCTTCACCTTCGACCTTCTCTTCTCTCTCACTCACACAGGCATCATATTACGAAATCAACAATCAAAACTTAATAGAAAACATACTTGAGTGAAGAGAAATCATTTTCACCGATCCAAAATCAATCTTTCAGCTAAAAATACCTCCTTTTGAACGATTTGAAAAACTTCTTCGGCCATGAAGGTGATCGACAACGGTGATGATGATTAACATAAGAAGGAGGCTCAGTTGATTAGAGCCTCGTGCTGATAACGTGTTGTGAAACTGAAGAAAACGTAAGGAAAGTAGAGAGAAGTCAGAGAGAAATTCTAGAGAGATGGAGGAATTCTCATTTCAAGTGTATATTGAATGTTTACAAAAGACCTCTATTTATAGACCTTCAAGGGTTACTATGCAATGGACATCCACATAATAAATATATTCATAACAAAAACCGAATAATCGGATTTACACTAAAAATGGCGTTGTATGTGGTTTTTACTCGGACGACAGGCAGACCCACTCTCCCACCTCACCTCCGAACCCTATCCAAGTGACCAAGTCTTCCTTTCAAAAACGTCCTCACTTTCATTTTGGTGAAAACCCTACCCCTCCCAGCGAGCCGGGTCTCGCAGTCTCACTTCACAGGTCACAACGGGTTCTCTCTTCACTTCCGGAGGTCGACTCTCACAGGTCACAGCGCCTTCTCTTACGTTCTCACAAATCCGGTCGTCAGACTCTGCGTTCTCGGTTCGCCTTCTCACTTCACTTCCGCTCGACACTCACAGCGCCGATCAAAGCTCGATCTTGCCAGACTCTGCAGATCCGGTCTGACTGTACTATCTGCGACTACAATCTGCCTCTTCTCCAGTTCTCCGAAGTTAAAGTCCGAAGCAAAGGTCGATCTTGCCGTCTCAGCGTCGTCTGTCACTTTGGTGAGATGCTTCACTTCATTCGGTACTTTATTTTAACCGATCTTGCTCGTATTTTCAGTTCTCCGGTCCCTCACCGACCCGCCTCTTTTCCAGTTCTCTGGTCTCATATCACTCTTATTTTCAGTGTTTCCAAAAAAATCTCTCCTTTCAGTGTTTTATATGGGTGTCGATTTAAAAAATCTCTCCCTTCTTCGTGTCGGATTTCACATGCTTCCTGGTCTGATTATTTAGTGCTAACTGGTTCCTGGTTATTCGGCCTATTTCTGCTCCCTGGTTCTATTTCATATTGTCGAGTTTTATAAAATTGTGGGTGTCGATTTTTCTGATTATTTTTGTTGTCTGGAACTGAAGGAAGTTGGTTATTTGCATTAAAACTTTCTTTTCATTGTCTGAGATAGAATTATTGTCTATTGATTCAAGATTACAATTTTCTGAGATAGAATTAATCTTCTCCAGGTGATTATGGCTGACGAAACTGCTGCTCAAGCAACTTCACAGTGAATTCACCCAAACAAGGAGGCCTAAAACATGTTCCATACACCGAAACAAAAAAGGCCCAAAAACCGAAATTAACTGAAAGCCGGACCAAAATATTTCGTTGGTTAATTCGGTTCTGGTGGTTTCGGTTTTCACCGAACATGGAATTGAAAAACCGTTTGCACACCTCTTCACTCTTGCAGATAACTCTCTGAACCCCTGAGATGGCATGTAGTGTCAGAGGAGAATCATCTTCCAGCTCTGATACTTTTAATTCAACTCCTCAATGGAAATATGACGTTTTCTTGAGTTTTGCTGGACAAGACACTCGCTTGAATTTCACAGGTCACTTATATGAAGCTTTCAGTAGAAGTGGCATCAAATGTTTTAGGGATGAAGTGGATCTTGAGAGAGGGGAAGACATAAATGATCTCTTTCAAGCAATCAAGGATTCTCTCTGTGCAGTTCTTGTCATCTCTAAAAATTATGCAAAATCTACATGGTGTTTGGATGAGCTTCAAAAAATTCTTGAATCTCAAAATACATTGGGTCGAAGGGTTTTTCCCATCTTCTATAATGTTAATCCAGCTGATGTAAGACACCAACGAGAAAGTTTTGGGGAAGCCTTGGCTGAACTTGAAGAGAAGTTCAAAGAAAATCCAACCAAATTGCAAAATTGGAGAACTGCTTTGTCAAAAATTGGCAACTTGTCTGGATGGGTCACCAGGGACAAGTAAGTTTTCTTTTACAACCATTTAATCATATTTTCTATATTTATTTAACTTTATATTTCTTTTCATGATCTATAATTTTGGTCTAAATCGGTCATAATCATTTTCATAGTCTTCCTACTGGAAAATGTTGCCTCCATTTGAACAGAAATGAGAATCTACCATTAATAATTCATATATAATATATTGATTCAACGTCAAAAATCGGTCATATTCGTTCATTGAGACATATTCATTATGGATGTGCTGGTTATGTTGATGTTAATTTCTTTTGAATGACTTAATTATAATTTATAGGTAGTATTCGCTTAGATATGTTTTTTTCACAGGAGTTCGTTTAGATATGTTTACATTATATGCAATGTCTATTATTAACCTTTATAGCTTATTTAATATTTTCATATATTATCAACATTCTTGAGAGTCAGTAATTTTTTATTTGACCTGACTCAATTTATTTTTAAGTATCATAAATTTATAATTTTTATGGGAAAATCTATAAAGCTATCTAAAATAGGAATATTCTTAATTAAGTTGGGAAATTCAACAAATCTTTAAATTAGTCATTAATCCAATTTGAGATTTCAAAATGTTAGTAAAATGACTTTAGTATCCTCCTCTCTCTTTTCTCCCCACTTAAAAAAGAGTTTTATTGCATTATAACTTTATTGTTCTATATATCAACATTAACATATTAAAAAATAAAATAATATTTCCTAAATCAATTTTTTTTTTTTTGGTGTGTTCTAAAAGGATCATCAAGTTTAATTAAGGGGAAAAAAGGGAAGCATAACGAATCCCATGACAATATCATTTAATCGATTAAATGATTTTTTGTTGAAAAATCAATTAATTGATATTAAAGATACAGAAAATAAATAAATCAGAGTTTTTTTAAAAAAATAATGTATTTATTTAAATAAAGTGAGACAAAAAAAAAAAAAAAAGGAAAGAATGGCACGTACCAACTTCAATTTGCAAAACTCAATCAAAATAAAAGTCATTTTTACTAACATTAATCTAAACAAACTCTGAAAGATTTTCCTTGGCACACAAATGTGAGTTTTTTAAAAAATAGTTCAGTTAAACTTTCAATTTTTTAACTTTTCCATTCTTTAATATAAATAATTATTAAGATTATTAATTATTTGTTTCTAATGAGAGGCGTGTAAATTTGATATTCTTCTAAAGAAATTTTCGATAAAAAGATATTAAATGCGCTTAAAATTTCATAAAATGTTTTATATATTGAAATATAAAACTATCCCCAAAAAAAAAAAAAAAAAAACTTGAAACAAATATAGTAAAACATATACTTAATATATCTATTAAAAAATATTTTTATAATAACATATATTGTATTTTTTGAAAAACTTTGTTCATGTTAATGAAATGAACTCCTTGTTTAAAAATATTCTACAAACCTTAACAAAAAAAAAAAAAAATCTACAAACGATCATATTTAATGTATTTTCTTGAGGGAAAAAAAAAAAATAACTATCATGGTTTCTACGATAGTTAATGTAAGTAAATTATAGTTGAATCGAATTTTACTTTATTAAATATTAAGTTGTGTGTATATATATTGCAAAGCATAAGTTACAGAGCAATAAAACTCCCCCCCCCCCTCTATATATATTGAAAAACGTAAGTTACAGAGTAATAAACTCTTTAGAGAGGATAGAGGAGAGGGTTTTAAAGTCACTACCTACATTTTGAAATTCCAAATTCTCGACAATAATACAAGAATAGCATTTTTTTAGGGCAATTTCACAAAAATGCTTAAGCAGTAAAAAAATTATTAAAATGCTATAAGATCAAAAATATTTTCCAAGGTGTTACGGTGAAACTCTTTCACCAATTGTCAGCTTCTTTTTTTTTTTTTTTTTTTTTTTTTTTTTTTTTTTTTTTTTTTTTTTTTTTTTTTTTTTTTTTTGTTTCTTGTTAAAATTGCATCTAAATACCCGGTTTCATCACATCTAGCCTCTCTCCATTTGGAGTTGGAGAGAGTTACAACTAAAAACCCACGGCTTCACTAAATGCTTCTTTCATTTTTCCTTTATTGTATACTTGCAACCAAGTAGGAACGATATGAGTAGATTTTAATTTCCTGCAAAATAAAACGTTGTGAGTGAATCTTGTAGAAAGAATAATTTTTATCTTGATAATTAAATATAGGGAAATATATAAAATAATTTATATAAATATAAATTTTTTACAAGTATATAATACGTCTTAAATCTACACCTTTTTTATTTATTTATAGAAAAGTATGTTTTTAAATATGATATAATAAAAAGGTGTGAGTGAATTTTGTAAAAAGAAAAGTATACGATTTTAGATGCATGTTTGAAAAAAGTTCATGGGAATTTTTGTACCTAATCCTATAAAATATGTACTTATTAATTTTTGTACCTAATCCTTTAGGTACATTTTATTTTTTATTTTCATCATAGTTAACATTAATACCCAAATTAAATGAATTATTAGGGAATGAGACAATAATAAGATCAAGTTCCTTGGGAAAAAAAAACTTAATCTTTAAAAAGGTGTAGAATTTAGATACTCCCTCATGTCTTAAATATAAGATAAAGTTGATTTTTTTAGAGATATCAAGGAAGCTAATTAAATTAATTTAAAATATTTATATTTGTCATTTTTTTTCAGATTATTTTTAGAGATATCAAGGATACACAACATATGATATCATTAAGGAACTTATTAAACTTTTTTAATCTTTCAAAAAAAAAAGAAGTCAACTTTGTCTTATATTTAGGACTTAGGATGGGAGGGAGGGAGTGTAACATCCCATTTTCAAAAGCAGTATAAATTTTTTTTTTTTCATCGAGTAGAGCGTCGGAGCGATTGAGTAAGCGATATTTGTATTCAAAATGCCGTAAGTCCGTCGATTACGTAGCGGTAAGTTATACCGAGTGTTTTCAAAAGTAAATAACAAAAGTGGAAAGTCTTGGTGAGTCCCTATGCGTGCCGCTTGCCTTTCTCCTCGATCCTCGGTCCTCCCGACCCCGACGCTATGTTAAAAGCTCGGGTCAATGCACCGGACCCGTGTAACGGTTAACCTCATGTTTATATATACAACATAGACAAGTATATGAGCATACAAACAAGCTTATCCCAACAGCACAAACGCCCCCCGGTGGATATGTCGCACTTGGCATATGTTTCGCACTTAACAATCGTTTCTCACCTAGCACCTCGCACCAAGCAAACGTATCCCAACACCCGGCAAGCATAATAACAAGAATGATGTATGATTAGAAATACATAACCACGTATGTAAGATAATAACAGCGTATGTAACATAACCACGTATGCTACAGCAATACATAACCACGTATGTAAGATAATAACAGCGTATGTAACATAACCACGTATGCTACAGCAATACATAACCACGTATGTAATGTTGGGATTCGTACAACGCAGCGGATTAAAATTTCTACGAATCCGTCCCGAGGATCACTCAGGTGCGTTTAAATCAAGGCTAGGGAATCCGGATATTACCTTTGAAAACTCGTTCGCGATTTCTACTTCGTTGAACAGTGGGCTACCTTTCGATCAGCAGAAGACGACTCTTAGAATCCTCTTCCTCTACTGGTATCCACACGAACAATCCTCGTTCACGGCTATGGCAGCGTGCTAGCGCCTCTTTTGCGTCTCTCTCTATTTTTCACTCTAGGGTTTCTCGCGGCTTTTTTTAGAATACGCTCGACTGAAAGTCCCGTAGGTTTCTAAAACCTGTTCGGCGTATTTAATACAAAATTAATCGTATTAACTTTTTGAATTCAAACTTTAGATCTGGATTAAATATATATTAATTAAATCTATCCGATAGATCTAATATAATAATATTTATTTAATCGAATTAAAAACCAGATCTGAAATTTCGAATTCAAATCTAGATTAAAAAATAGTTAATTAAATCTATCGATAGATTTAATCCAACCTATTTATTTAATCCAAATTTAAAAGCCTTCGATTTAATTTATCTCAATAAATTAAATCCGAGAAATGATATCTATCTATTTATTTAAATCGAGATACTAATATCTCAATTTAAATTAAATAGACAATAATATCTTTATTCGAAAATTAAATGAGATACAATATCTCGGTTTGTTTTAGATATTTAATTTATCAAATAAATTAAACATAAAACAAATAATATAATAATAATATTTTAATCTCAATTAAATAATATCATTATATTATTTTCAATTTAAATATATATATATATATTTACCCTGCATTAAACTCGTATTCATTAATCTCGCATTAATCTGAGATTCAATGAACCCGACACTTTTACCCGTGTTGGATTATTCTGTGTGCGACCTGCGCCCACCCATGAGATTGGCGGTGGGCCAACACCGTGTCACCCACAAATCGCAAGCGGCCTCTAGCAAGACATTGCGACTACCCAACTCACATGGGGATCGATGACACGATACACCTATCGTACAACCATGTCACGTCCCTTTTGTCACGCGATAATTTGGTCAAGGATGAGGCATGGATAATGTCAACTTCCTTTTCTTGACCATTACTTTTTCGATTCTCGAGTAGTCTAATAAGTGAAATGGAAACTCCTTTCCATCACAAGATGGCCATACATTTCTTAGACTCACTCATCGAGGGCCCAAAGATTATCTCTCTTCGAATGTGAGGGACAAATTCCATCTTGACCATTCACGTCCCTCCGCATGAAAACCACTCGATCCCGATCCCGGCCTTTATCATCACCCCGGTCAAAGGTGACTTTTGACTAGGTCAAAGACCGTGATTCATCATGTAGGAATCCATGATGATCTCAGTCATGAGGGCGTCGTGATGCGGTTATACATGAGATAAGCTTATGACTAGATCCATGCGGCTTTCTCATAGTGGTCGGTCCAAAGACCTTGTACTCTTACAAGTGCCCATGACTTTGATTGTATCTCCATACCTCATCAAAGTCATATCGGTCTTAATTCATCTTCGCTCCCGCGAGATGACCGACCGGACATTTAGGATAATCTATAAGATGTATCCGGGGATGCGTTATCAATACGAACATGCAGACGAAAATGATAACTAAAGAAAATACTTTAAATAACTCAAATATCCAAAGTACAATGAATTGCCCCTAGGGCATAATTTCCAACATGTAAGTCTTAGTCGATGAACACAACAATCATATATATATACCATACACATAGCACATGTACGCATACAATAAACATCGAGTTAGTGTTACAAGACGCGAACGTACCTTCGTTGACGGAACTTCTGGTACGATCATGATTGATGTACGACAAATGGTACAACAACGGTAAGTGATTACAGATATCCTATAAGGATGATAACGTTTCTAATCAATGGTCAACATTATACCAGACATTCTAGTCCCAAATTACCATTTTACCCCTGACTCCCCTAATCGGCGGAATTTCGCGGTAACTTCGTTACTTTAACTCTAATCTTCCAAAATTTTGACATATCTCTATCTCCAATAATAAATATAATATTTATCCCTAAAACATGATATCTAAACTAACTTAGAAGATTAAAGATTAATCTAGCATTTCTACTATAACTACCGAAGGAACTACCAAAGCTTAAGACCGGGACCGAAGAACTTACCCAAAGACTTCGCTACTCCTTTTCCGAGCTCCTCCTTGCTCTCACTTCTCTCTAACCTCTCTCTAGGAATTGTGAATTGGTGAGGAATGAAGTGAAATGGGAAGACCTATTTATAGAAGATTTTGGTGCACTATTCATGCTTTATCATACCAGAATCTCAACCGTTGGATCTAGCTTGGACACAAGGCATCATCTCCACCATACAACACATCTCCTTACCTCATCATGATGTCATCAAGGTGATGTCACCCATGTGCTTTATGAACTTCTACCGATAAAGTTCCCTTCGGTGTAATTCCGCAAAATCTCAAAAATCCGAACACGGCCAAGCTTTATTCTTCCTCTTTGGAAATATTTGAGTTAACTAAATTTTTGATCCCATTAAGGGTATTCCGTAACCCGTAGAAGATTCTAAGCCGAACGCCTTCTGTTACGGAAATTACTTCGGGTGACACTAACTTCGAGACAAAAATTCACTGGTTCATAATATGTCCAGTTGTTTATTACTTAGTTCAAGGATTTTGAGTTATGATTTATTTTCCATCGGTTCTCACTTTTCTTATCGCCCTTTATTTACAAAAATATCTTCTCATCTGATCCCTTATTCGCTCCGCCGGTTACGGAAATGACTTCCGCTAACACCGACTTCCGGACAAAAATTCACTTGTTCGTAATTTGTCCCGACCTAAGAAACTTAGTTCATGGTTTTCTAGATAGGATTTAATTTCTCGGTTCTCATTTATCCAACCTGGTTCTTCCACAAATATCTCTTTTATATTATTATAATAATACAAATATCATGATATTTATTATTTATTTTATTATTATTATTATTTTATTTTTTATTTTTATTTTTATTTTTATTTTTTTTTTCCTTCCTCTTTTTTATTTATTTTTTTTTTTATTTTTTTTTTTTATTTTTTTTTTTTCCTCTTTTTTTTTTCCCTTTCTTTTCCTTGAAAATATCATTCCTCCCTTTTTATTTTACTTTAATTATCTTTAAAAATTCTCCCTATTGGTTCTTTTGTCCAAGCTTAGATAATTAGCCATTAATTACTTAACTAATCACTTTCTAATTGTTGATAATTTTCTTAATTAAGATTAATCATTATCTCACAACTATTTTACTTACATTGGTATTTTATGCTCCATGTAAAATATTAAAAATCATGGGCAATTTATGCTCCCCAAAATTATATTTAATTTTGCTTCATTATTTTTCAAGAAAAATAATCCCAAAAATTCCTAAAATTAGAGACAACATACTTTCTAATTTTTAATAAATACTTTATTGCCTCATGGGATTTATCATAATATTTTTTGGCCATTTTACGTCCCAAAAATGCACTTTAGGGATTTTTAGCTCTTTATCTCTTCCAATTTCCACAGAAATTACCTTAGAAAATAAGATGATTATAACTTATTATTTGAGACTACATATTCACCTATTTCCAATAGATAACATTTGCTAAAGTATAGTATTCCGATAGATAATTATCGGGTATTACGGGAGTATATTATTAAGCCATGCATTAGAGGTAGAAATGATTTTAGGACTTAGGATGGGAGGGAGGGAGTATATTATTAAGCCATGCATTAGAGGTAGAAATGATAATATACCATTGACAAAGCTGCAAGTATAATGTTTAACAAAAAAAAAAAAAAAAAAGCTGCAAGTATAATGCATTCATTATGTTATAATTCAATAAAAGTTATACTTGTTCATTATATTGTCATTGAAGTATATCCATTATGAATTATAAATAATGTTTGTTGAGATGCGTTTAAATTATACCTAATATTAATTCATTTATAGTTTATTTTATGTTTTGATATATTATCATGAAAAAATCATACTGAAAAATAGACAATATTTTTTCTTAGTTATAATTATATTGAAGGACGATCAGAGCCCAATTGATCAACTTTCACATCGTCATAAAAATTCCATTTCCTTTATTTTCTTCTCCCATCACTCAATTCTTATATGTTTTTTTTTTTTTTTTTTTTTTTTGGTTACTGGACTCTGAAATTTAAATCTATTAAGAATTCAAATTCTTATTTCTTTTAAAATATTTTGTATGCAAAATCAATGGTGTTCCTTACCTAGTAGTGGCTAGGATATACACAACCTCTTTTTACTTTCTTTTTACCAGAATATCGATAACCATTTCCCCTAAGTTGCAGTTATTTAATCTATTTTAAGGAAAAATATATTTTCTATAATGAAATCCCATATTTCTCATTGTTTAATTATTTTCTCTGTAATATATGAAATCTCTTCATGATAAATTTTCTTGTTTTTTTCCCTTTTTTTTTTTTTTTTTTACTTTATGGAGATTTCGTTTTACTTGAAATTAAAAGTCCCTTTATACTTGTGCATAAGATCATTTTAATTTGTGAGAAACATATTAATGTGACAGCGGAAAACTGAAGGGTATTCATTTTGTTTTGTTAAGAGAAAAATCAAATTTTGAATGCTGAATGGGTTAATTGAATGACAGTACAAATTGATATTTAATATGTTGATGCATTGTATCCATCAATAAAACGAAATTGTGAATAAGTTGATTTTTTTGGGTAGAATTATCGCGTTTTTACTTTTAATGGGCTGATGGATCAATTCTGCTCTAACTTACTCAACAATTCACATTCCACTTATTTTCATTCCTTTTCTTGAATTTACATTCTTATGAAAATTTAATAACTATTCCCAGGTAGATTAAAACAAATAGTGTAGCTTTAGGAAGCAATAATACAATCTTCATGAAAATCACGTTTTTCATTTTATTTTATCATAACTATATATACATATATGTATATATAGTTATATATGCGTGTTTGTATTAAACTCATGCTAACAATGATTTGTTTGGTAGGCATGAAGCAGATCTTATAAAAAATATAGTTGAAGATGTATGGAGTTTTTTAAGTACTAAATTACCATCTTTTGATGACAATTTGGTTGGAATTGACTCAATAGTGGCTGATGTGATTCCTTTTTTGGAGATTGGGTTACATGACAAACGTTTTGTAGGGATATGGGGTATGGGCGGTGTGGGTAAAACAACTCTTGCTCGAGTTGTTTCTGAAAAACTATCAGACAAGTTTGAAATTTGTTGTTTTCTTGAAAAAGTTAAAGATGCTTTGCCTAAAGAAGGTCTGGTCTCTTTGCAAAAAAGTCTTCTTTCTCATCTCAAAATAAAAGATTTGGAAATATATGATAGTTATGAAGGAATGCGGACGATAAGAACTCGCCTCTGTGAGAAGAAGGTCCTCCTTGTCCTTGACGACATAGATGATATGAGCCAATTAAAGGATTTGGCTGAAAGTCCAGATTGGTTTCGCGAGGAAGTAGAATAATTATCACAACAAGAGATAGCCACTTGCTCACCGCAGCTGGAGTAGGGCAAAGAATATATAAGATGAAAGCCATGGAGAAAGATGAATCTCTTCGACTCTTCTCAAATGAAGCATTCAAAAAAGATCATCCTGAAGAGGGTTATTGGGAGTTATCCAAATCCGTGGTTGAGTATGCAGGAGGTCTTCCTTTTGCACTCAGAGTTTTGGGTTGTTATTTTCATAGGAGAAGTAAAGCTGAGTGGATAGATGCTTTTAATAGAATGAAGCAATTTCATCCTCTCAAAAGTATTCTTCATGTACTTAAAATCAGTTATGATGGATTAGATGAGAATGAACAAACAATATTCTTAGACGTTGTGTGTTTTTTCAAGCATTGGCGAAAAAGAGAAGGGACTCGAATTTTGAGAAGTTGTGATCTTCACCCAACAATTGGAATAAAGGCCTTGATTGAAAAAGCTTTACTAGTTGAAACGAAAGATCGTAGATTAGAGATGCATGATTTAATTGAAGAATTGGGTAGGTATATAGTTCTTCAAGAATCTCCCAATGATGTTTGCAAGCGTAGCAGGTTGTGGGAGTTTAAAGACATTAAGGAAGTATTGAAAAACAACAAAGTGAGTGCCTTGTTTTCTAAATATATCATTTTGTTACATTTCTTTAATGCTTTTAATATTCATTACTTATTATCTTCATGTTATTTTTCTGAAAAAATGACATTTTTATTAGGGATCTGAGGCAATACAAGCTATTGCTAGGCAAGGTAATTATAAGAACCAAGATAGAATAGAAGTACATTCGAAAGCCTTTTCAAAGATGAGTAAACTTAGATTACTCCTCTTAAATTGTCCAACCAACATACCAATGGGATTGAAGAAACTTTCTGGTGCATTAAAATTTGTTCGATGGCCATCATTTCCTTTGGAAGCTCTTCCATGTCCATTGGATGAACTTGTTCATATTGAATTGCCAGAGAGCAACATAAAGCAACTTTGGAATAGCATGAAGGTGAGGTTGATGCTTATTTATCTTAAAAATATATCTACATGTCCATGTTATCCATGTTTTATTGATCCACAGTTTAGTGAGACTGATCATTCTACAATCTTTTGTTTGACTAGTCCATGAATCACTTGAAGTTTATCAACCTGAGTGAATCTCCCAATTTTACTGAAACTCCAGACTTCTCAAATGTTCAATCTCTACAACATTTATGTCTTTCTGGATGTGCATCCCTTGTGAAGGTTCATGAATCACTTGGAGTGTTGAAAGAGCTTGTTGAGGTGGACTTGCATGGTTGTAAAAATCTTAACAGCCTACCAAGTAAATTGGAAACAAATTCTTTGAGAAAGTTAGATCTTGGTGAGTGTGAAAATGTTAAAAAGCTCCCAGAGTTTGGGGAAGGTATGAATAAATTATCATATCTCGATGCGAGTTTCAGTGCTATAACTAGACTTCCTGAATCATTTGGATCCTTGACTGGTCTTAGAGTTTTAAATCTAAGTGCAACTGGTTTAGTAAATCTACCCACTGATTGCTTCTATGGTCTTTTTGAACTTGTCTTTCTTTCATTGTGGGGTTGCGAAAGGCTTGAGTCATTGCCAAGGCTTCCACCACGACTAATTCGATTAGAAGCAGACGGTTGTTATTCAATGAAACGTTCATTAGATGAACAATTGTTGAATTTGGTAACTTCACTTGACCATGAGGTATGTTGGTCTTCCTACATTCTATCTAATGATTTGTGTATTGTTTTTTTTACTACATATGCATTCCATGACTAATTTTTTTATTTTAGTGCCGTGGGAAAACTAAATATGTAGTCTCTGATGAAGAAGAAGAAAATATGCCATTCCCTTATAACGAAGATGATTATTCATTTTTTGGGTTGAAGGACATTGAGGTATGTGTGTCTCAAGTTTGTGTCTTTTTCTCACATGTATATGCTCCCTTCATTGGGTAATTAATGTTAACAGTTTGTTATATATGCAGCCATAATATCTGTTCCTCAGAAATTTCCTTGCAATCATGCCATCAGGAGGAAAAATTCCATCTTGGTTTGATCCAAACATAAAATGTGATTATAAAGCAAGATATGAATGTGAGATAGAAGTGGACATACCTCAAAATTTCCGTGATACTAAATGGTCGGGAATTGTTGTGTCCTTGCATATCTATGGGCCGTTTAGTTGGATATATTGGAATAGTAAAGCTCCAGAAGATGATAAATATAATGGATGGGCAGAGGTGGGACAAGGTTTTTGAGTTTACAAAGATATGATGATGGCCTCTGCGTAATGGTGTTGGAATTTAATGAGAAAACCTGTTGGCAACACCTAAGAGGTGATAACAATTCCCTTCACATCCAGCTTGTGACTGACTTGGCTATCTACATATTGGGATATGGGTGGAGAGTCATATGTAAAGAAAATATACAATTCACCCAACCCGAACATGCTGCTCCTTCTGAGGTCAAGATTCCTTTGGCACTACTTCGCAGAGTCCTTGGGCGTGTATCTTGATCTTCGTTTTATCAGCTTCACTAGCTTGTCCGTAACTCCAAAGTCACAATTAGTAAAAAAACACAAACATCTCTACGCCAAGCTTAAACATTGGTTGTTGCAAGGATGGTATAAAAAGTGTGATCAATGGTACTTACTTTGGTTTTAATTATAGGATATATTTAACCAATTTTAGAGAAATTAAGGATAGGAGTTAAATTAGTTAATTTTACTTATTTTTCTAAAATGTCTTTATATTCATTTTGCTTTTCAATTACTTTGCTGATTTCATATAATCTCTTATTCATATCTCAAATGTACTTTATATTATAAATAAACTTCTGTTTTGGCTTAAGCTTCATAATTTCACATATCACTGTCTTATGATGTACTCCATAATTCATGTATCAATTTAGAACCATTACTGCAAAAAAAAAAAAAAATATATATTTATATTGCCTGCCTCGATTAGATTAACCTTACATTCAATGGAGAATTTGAGTAAGAAAAGAAAGTAGAATATTGCACTTGATAGAATATATGTATTATTAAATTATTATTATTATTGAGAAAGTATCAATAGGGGTGTTTTAGGAAGAAATTGATACAAATTAGAATTGTTAGTTCTCAATATGTTTTGATGATTAACAACAAATGTAAAACATGTTTTGAAGTTTGCAAAGTTGTTTAAAAACATTCTGATAGTTGCAAACCGCAGTATAGGTTTTCAAACTCGAGTATTGAACATCAATACGTTGCAGCTTTGCTTGGCCAAACTCGAGTAAAGGTCATCCAGAAAGCTAAAGTTTTTCAAGCTAAATCAATACCGTTGATTTACATAGCCAAACTCGACTATTGAATAGTCAATCCGCAGTTTGCATACTCAAACTCGAGTATTGAACTTCCTAAAGAGCTAAAGGATTTTTCAAGCTAAGTCAATACTCGCGGTTGCATAGCCAAACTCGAGTATTGGACTTACAGAAGAGCAAAAGGATTTTTCAAGTTAAGTCAATACTAGGTTTGCGTAGCCAAACTCGAGTATTGGACTTACAGAGAGCAAATGGATTTTTCAAGTTAAGTCGATACCGCAGTTTGCATAGCCAAACTCGAGTATTGGACTTACAGAGAGCAAATGGATTTTTCAAGTTAAGTCGATATCGCGGTTTGCGTAGCCAAACTCAAGTATTGGACTTACAGAGAGCAAATGGATTTTTCAAGTTAAGTCGATACTGCAGTTTGCGTAGCCAAACTCGAGTATTGGACTTACAGAGAGCAAATGGATTTTTCAAGTTAAGTCGATACTGCAGTTTGCGTAGCCAAACTCGAGTATTGGACTTACCGAGAGCAAATGGATTTTTCAAGTTAAACCAATACTGCAGTTTGCGTAGACAAACTCGAGTATAGGTTTTGTCTTTCAAATACAAGTCACGATGGTTTGCCTCTGAAAGGTGCAAACTCGAGTATCCAATTGGATACTGCAGTTTGGACACTTGTGAACAGTGCCATACTCGAGTTTACATGAACATACCGCAGTATGCAACGTAAAAACTGATTTTTGAATTATACGAATTCGTGAATCACTCTTGTTTGTTCCAATTGCTTTCATGAATCATTCACTTATGAACCCAACTATGTTTAACAAGTTTGTTGAGTGAATTTCGGTTACATGAGATGAAGATTATTGAAGGTCAAAGCCATAAAGCAAAAGGGTACGGTGCATTTAATGCACTTCGCAAATCAACCTTCTTTTGGATAATCCATCGAGCACGCATTCTCAACGGTCAAGAATGCTTTCTTCATCAAGTAAACTCTTCTCCAACGGAAAATCCTCGAGTTCCACATCGATCATATTAGCACTGGATTAGTTGGAGTTTAGAGAGAAGATGACCGAGACTTAATGCTAATCACCTACAACGGTTGGATTCATCATTCAACAGTCATTTAATGTTCTCTACCTATAAATAGAGTTCATTAACTTCTTCTCAAGCCGATACACCTACCGAGAGCGAAAATTTACTAAGTGTCATTTATTGTGTTCAGCTTTCACTTGTATTGTATCAATCTGATACTTGTACTTCAGTGTTCATCTTATCTGCTCTGTGAGAGAGTTTTATCTGTAAATCATTTATTGATTGAGATAACCACAAGTTAGGGGACTTGGTGGTTGGGTGTATTGATTGCAACTTGTAAGGGGGAGTGAGTTCTAGAGAGAACTACTCTTGAGTACGAGTTTGTAATCGGAGTTGTGAGTATAGTGGATTGAAAATCCCAAGTGTAGCTTGGGACTGGATGTAGGTCAAGGATAAGACCGAACCAGGATAATTTCTATTGTGCAAGCTTTCCTTCACAGAGCACTTTCAGAAAAGTTTTTAAAATACCCAATTCACCCCCCCTCTTGGGTATATAGCTCCATTTACATTTGGTATCAGAGCTAGGTCTTCTCAAAAGAGCTTAACATCTCGAGAAGGATCAATATGGAAGGTATCTTACCTGATGGAGCTTCTATCAACAGACCACCCGGTTTCAATGGAGAGCATTACTCCTTTCGGAAAGCAAAGTTCAAAGTTTTCGTCATGGCAATGTAGTATGGTCTCGGAGAGTATTTGAGAGAGGAGACTATGCGCCATCAACCCTTGAAGATGGAGTTAGAGTTCCTAAGCTAGAAGAAGAATATGATGATAATGATGGAAGAAATGTCACACTCAACGGCAGAAGGTTGTGCTACTACTCCAAAGTGCTCTAAGTCAACAAGAATATTTTCGTATTTGCACCTTATCATCGCCTAAGGCCATGTGGGATGCTGGAGATAGCTCATGAAGGAACAGTGAGTAAAGCAAAACGAGTCAATACTCTTATGACCGAATATGATCTTCGCGAATGAAGCATGGCGAATCCATTGGTGAGTTCCAGTGAGGTTCACTCATCTCATCAATCAACTTGCTGCCTTAGGAAAAGAATATGACCAACCACCCAAGTAAGGAAGATCTTAAATATCCTTAACAAGGAATGGGAAGCAAAGGTCACAAAGCTATTGAAGAGGCTCGAGGAGAGTCAATGACGTCGTAGTTGCTCTATTCGGAAGTCTCTCTCGAATATGAGGCTAAACTCAAATTCAAGAAGGGACTTGATGAAGTTCATGGCAAGAACAAAGGAATTGCCCTCAAGGTGCAAGAGAAGTTAAAGATTCAGATGAGGAAAATGAGAATGTAGACGAAGATGAGGAAATAGGCATGATGGTTCGTAGATTCAAGAAATTCTACAAGAGGGACCAAGGTTTCAAGAAATTTCACAAAGCTAGCTCCGGCTATGAGGCAAAGAAGCCTTACCATCATCTGCTACGAATGTCAAAAGCCCGGCCACATCAAGTCCGAATGCCCCCTGAACAACAAAGACAAAGAAAAGAAGAAGTTCAGCAAATACAAGAAGAAAGCTTATGTCTCCTAAGATTTGGGGTGAGAGCTCATCGATGAAGATGATGAGGATGAGGAAGAAAAAGCAAATATATGCCTAGTTGCTGAAGAAGAAGAGCAACGTGCTAAACTTGAAGAGGTATATGATTGCAAACCTCCTTATGATGATCTATTTGATGAATATATGACTGTGCAATTTGAATTTGAAAAACTTGCTGAAAAATATTTCAAACTAAAAAACAAATCTTACTCTTGAATCTCAAGTTGAAAAGTTTTCCTCTTCGAAAATACTATTTGTAAAGATTGTCCCGATCTGAAGAAAAGAATTCATATCTTACAAAGGCACTTGAGAAATTCACTAGAGGAAGTGAAATGCTCAATGTCATTTTGAAACAACAACGTTTTATAAATGATAGATCGGCATTGGTTACATGCACCAGATTTTGATAAGAAGAAAGGCAAGAAGAAGAGTGGTCAAAAAACGTACATGAACTATTTCACAAAATCAGTTCACTCTTCAAATCCCTTTGCACATTGCAATTACTGTAATAAGAAGGGTCATTCTACTTCATCTTGCTTTCATAGAAAAGAAAGAAAAATTAAGCCTGTGGAAAATTATTAATGGGTACCGAAAGGAACTTATGTTCCTAAGGTCAAAACTAACTCCAAAGGACCCAAGAAAAGATGGGTACCTAAGGCTTGACCCTTTGTGAATTGCAGGTTTGTCTTAGAGCATCAAGACCCAACAAGTGGTACATTGATAGTGGGTGCTCAAGACACATGACTGGAGAAAAGGATGGTGGTAGAGTCACATTTGGAGGAGACCAATCGAGAAAAATTGCTGGAATTGGTGAGATAGGAAACAATGAAGGTCCTCTCATCAAAGATGTCTATCTAGTACAAGGATTGTGTCACAACCTCCTAAGTGTGAGCCAAAGCACCGACAAGGGTAACCTAGTTATCTTTGATTCAAATGAATGCTTGATTGTTAGAAAGGATTTAGTCTCCATTGATGATTTGAAAACTAAAGCCTTATTTAGAGCACCTAGAGATGGAAATTGTTATACTCTTAACCTCTCTAGCAATGCTTCAAACTTCTGAAAATTGTTTTGTTAGTAACTTGAATGAGAGTTGGATATGGCATAAACGATTAGCTCATGTTAATATGTTTCAACTTGACAAGTTTTTGAAAAAGGATTTGGTCATTGGTATTCCTAAATTGAGTTTCAAAAATGACATAGTCTACGTGATGCTTGTCAAAAAGGAAAACAAACCAAATCTTCTTTTAAAGCAAAAAATGAGATCTCAACTAGTAGACCTCTTCAATTACTTCATATGGATCTAGTTGGACCAGCTAGAGTAAAAAGTCTTGGTGGAAATCTTTACACTTTGGTCATAGTTGATGATTACTCTAGATTTACTTGGACAATATTTTTATCATCTAAAGATGAAACGTTTGATCAATTTGTTACCTTTGCCAAAAAGGTCCGAACGAGAAAGGTTTTGCAATTTCAGGTATAAGGACTGATCATGGTGGCGAATTTGAAAACAACGCCTTCGGCGAGTTACGTGACAATGTGGGGATTGATCACAATTTCTCGCTCCAAGGACTCCTCAACAAAACGGTGTGGTTGAGAGGAAGAATAGAGTCCTCACTGAGATGGCAAGGGCAATGTTGAATGAGAACAACACTTCTCAAGTGTTTTGGGCTGACGCGATGAGTACGGCTTGCTACATCTCCAACCGAGCCTATTTGAGGAAAAAGCTGAACAAGACCCCATATGAACTCTACAAGGGAAGGAAGCCAAATCTCAGCCACCTACACGTCTTTGGATGCAAGTGCTATGTGCACAATAATGGTAAAGAGAATCTTGGTAAATTCGATTCCAAAGCGATATAGGTATCTTCATTGGTTATTCAAATAGGAGTAAAGCTTATAGAGTCTTTAATACTCGCACTCGTATTGTTGAAGAGTCAATACATATTGTTTTCTGTGAATCCAAATCTGATAAAGCCTTGGACAATGAAGAAGAAAATGTTTTTCAAAAATCAATTCTTTTCGAAAACTACTCCTGCTTCTATTGAAAATCCTGAAAATGTTTTTGAGGCTGATCCCCAAAACAATATTGAAAATCCTGATCAGACTCAACCTAGAGGTTGGAAATTTATTAGAAATCATCCTTTAGACCAAGTTATAGGAGATATTAATCGGGGTGTGAGAACCGAAATAGTACTTTGAATGAAGTAACCTTCTCGCATTTATATCTCATATAGAACCCTCTAAGATTGATGAAGCCCTTTCGGATAATGATTGGGTGATAGCAATGCAAGAGGAGTTACATCAATTTGATAGAAATCAAGTTTGGGATTTGGTACCTAGGCCCAAAGACCATCCGGTCATTGGCACCAAATGGGTATTCAAGAACAAACGTGATGAGTCTGCAATCATTGTCCGCAACAAGGCAAGATTGGTTGCCAAAGGCTATAATCAAGAAGAAGGAATTGATTATGAAGAAACTTATGCTCCAGTGGCAAGATTGGAAGCCATAAGAGTACTTCTAGCCTTTGCATGTGTAAAAGGTTTTAAACTATATCAAATGGATGTGAAAAGTGCTTTTCGAATGGTTTTATACAAGAGGAAGTTTATGTAGAACAACCTCCGGTTTTGAAAATGAACATTGTCCAGATCATGTGTATCGTCTCAAGAAGGCTCTATATGGCCGAAACAAGCTCCTAGAGCTTGGTATGAGCGATTAAGCAAATTTCTTCTTGATCAAGGTTTTGTTAGAGGAAAAGCAGATACAACTCTCTTCATAAAGAGTAATAAGCTTAATGAAATTTTAATGGTTCAAATATATGTGGATGATATTATATTTGATGCTTCTAATGATGCCTTGTGTGAAGAATTTTCAAAGACTATGCAGGGAGAGTTTGAGATGTCCATGATGGGAGGGCTCAACTACTTTCTTGGACTGCAAATCAAGCAAAGAAAAGATGGAATATTTATTTCCCAAGCCAAATATCTGAATGATTTGCTGAAGAAATTTGGGATGGACCAATGCAATGGTGCTGACACTCCTATGAGCTCAACCGCTTCATTGGATGCTTGATGAGAAGGGCAAAGATTTCAACATCACAAAGTATAGAGGAATGATTGGATCACTACTCTATCTCACGAGTCGACAGGACATCCAATTCAGTGTTGGGATGTGTGCAAGGTTCCAATCCGCTCCAAAAGAGTCCCATTTGAACATGTGAAGAGGATATTCGAGATATCTCTCGGACACGAAGACTCTTGGACTATGGTTTCCCAAAGGTCAACCGGAACACTTGGTGGCATACTCAGATTCGGATCATGCGGCTACAAGACAGATAGAAAGAGCACAAGTGGCCAATGCGAATTCTTTGGCAACTCACTTGTCTCTTGGTTCAAGCAAGAAGCAAACATCGTGGCCATGTCCTCTACCGAAGCTGAATATGTGGCTGCTTCAAGTTGTTGTGCTCAAGTGCTATGGTTGAAGCAACAACTTGCTGACTTGGGAGTTTACTTGAAGGAAATTCCAATTTTGTGTGACAACACAAGCACAATAAGCTTGGCCAAGAATCCGGTGCAACATACAAGAACCAAGCATATTGATGTGAGGCATCACTTCATTCGGGATCATGTCCAAAAGAGATGTCAAAGTGATGTTCATCCCAACTCATCTCCAACTTCCGACATCTTCACAAAGCCTCTAGCCAAAGAACCTTTCAACTTCATAAGGAGAGAATTGGGAATGGTAAATCCCAATGAATTGTAAGCATTTCTCATCTAATTTAATGTTAGTTATGCTTTTGATGATTAATCTTTACTAACTTGGGCATCGGAGTGTTTAGTCATGCTTTTTGCAGGGTATTTTGAAGTTTCAAGAAATTGTAAACTCGAGTATGGGGTACTATCGCAGTTTAGGACCGCATGAGGCCAAACCTGAAATCTTGCAATAGGCAAACTGCAGTTTGTAAGTGAAAGTATGCTAAACTCGAGTAAGGAAAAGCTAAACTCGAGTATGGTGGCGTGGGTTCAAAAATTCACGCTACATTTTTGAAGTCCAGGTTAGTATACTTCCACCTTTACCAAAAGATATGTAAGTGAAAGTTTGCTAAACTCGAGTAAGGAGGAGCTAAACTCGAGTATGGTCATCGTGGACTCAAAACTTCCACCTTTACTCGAGTTTGTAAGTGAAAGTTTGATAAACTTGAGTAAGCAAGAGCTTGACTCGAGTATAGGGTCTGTCTATATATATGATGAACAGTCGTGTTCTTCCAAACTCGCGTCTTTACTCCAAGAAACCCTAAAGTTACGACTTTCTCTCTTCTTCTCCTTCAGAATCATCACAATCCCTCATCAATCCCCTTAAATCTTCACCAAACCTCGTCTAATTCTTCATATCTTCATTTTCGCCGAAACCCTAAGCGCTCAAATGTCTAAGGAAGTCTCTCAATCCTCTCAACCGGTTCCTCCACGAACTCCAAGGAGCAAATCGATTCCAAAGAAATTGCGAGAGAGGCATTGATACAAGGATTCCCCGGCGTAGGCTCTACGATTTCGGAGGCACAATCTCCAAACCCCAAGAAAGGGGATTCGTCGTCAAAGGATCCAGTACCTTCATCAGCCACAAAAAGGAAGAGGACGGCCGAGTCAAGCAAAGTAAAAGGGAAAAGAACCGTTGTTCACAGAAAGACAAGGACCAAGAGGGCCACCCCTGCTTCTGGCTCTCCTTCCACTGTCGAGGTTACCGGCTCGATGTCAGATTATGAGACTGAAGAAGATGAGCACGAAGGAGTCTCCCCATTCATCGACAATGCAGTAGAGGAGATTAAACTTCACAAGACTCCGCCTCCTGGATTCAAAGTCACCCCGGTTCCACTTCCTCTTGGTCTCAATGCCAAATTCAAGGACCAGTATTCATCTCGTGGCTTCTATGCGGTTGTTTCAGTTGACCTGGAGCAAATTTATCGAGAATGCAATGTGGATCTCTCACCATGGTTTGGGCCCTATCAGACATTCGTCTCCATCGAGGCCGCTTACTACCCGGAGTTGGTCAAGATGTTCTACTTCAATATGGAGACCAATCACCTCTTGGACTTTGAAGGCAGTGTGATTGAGGAAAGGATCACCACATGTGTTAGGGGAGTCCAATTCACGTGTGCCGCGCCATCATCAACAAGATCCTCAAGGTCACTCATCCTCCACCGGCGTCCACACCACAATACACCAATGCTGAGGTGTATAGGACTTTAATGCGTACTCAGGACGTACCGGATGATCAGCTTGCTCATCTGTCTATCAAGCCCGCAGACATGCCATCCCTGCACCGAGTAATTTGGTATATCTACACTCGAAATTTTGTGCAGAAAGGAGGGAGCTATACTCACTTTGCTCTGAAGGATTATAGATTCTTCGCGGCCTTTATCAAGAAGCATCCCCTCAACATTGGGCAGTGGCTCTTCAAAGAAATCAGCGCATTCAAGTTTTCATCCCGAAAGGGATCATATATGCCCTTTGCCTCACTGGCGTCCCTCATTATGTTCTATTACAAAATATGGTATTAGGGACCACCTGAGGAGATGAAGTTTATCCCATCCTTCGGCAAGACTCAATTGAACTTTATGAAGATTTCATTCGAGCCGGAAGGATTAGGCCAGCCGAGGGCTCCTCCGAGGTCACAAGCCCGTGCATCACGGTCATATGCGCACGAGGCTCGTCGCATCCTCCTCCATCATTGGAACTCGAAGAACGGTTGAGAGAGATGATCGAAGCGCCCTCTCATCTCATAGACCGATTATGAAGGTCGAGTTGGACATTCAACGCGCAGAGTTCAAGATGGGTCTCATGGATGTGAAGGCCGACTTGGGGAAGTCGAAGGATGCCACCGACCGAAGCGGTAGCGAGATTTTTGATCGGGGCATTGATCTAGACTCCGGCTATCCATGACATATGAGCTTGCATCGAAGCCCGGAATAAGATTGATCGTCTGATTGACCACTTTGGTGTTGGTGCTTCTTCATCATCCACGTTTGGGTTCACTACCGGTCCATCCTCATTTTCTCCTGTTCCAGAGACCCAGCCACCAGAGACCCAGCCACCAGAAACTCACTTTTCCCCACCTTCCTCACCTCCCTTCTCCTTTCCCAGTCCACCTCACACTTCTTCACCCCCAGCCTCCACTTCTGTGATTCCATCATCTCCTATCACTCCTTCCACAGAGATTCTACCTGACCGACCTCCATCTCCATCTACCCCGTCTACTGAGAAATTCCCCACACCTTCTCCATATGAAACTCACCATGACCCTACCTTTGATCCATCCTTTGCCATGGTCCTCTATTCCCCTCCTTTTGTTGTCCTTGATCCCGAGTATGTTGATGAAGACAAAGGGGGAGAAGGAGAGAAAGATGTAGATGTATAGGGTCTATTGGTTCTAGGTAGTTTGTTCTAGATAGTTTGATTTTGTCATTTGTACTTTGCTATTTCGAACTCGCCTTTCGATATTGTTCATTGATTGTGTAACGAATGCTTAATTGAATATAGTTCAGCTTGTTTACACTTTTGAATTCCACTTCGCTGCCATTCTCTGAACTTCAAGTGTTGAAATGCAAAATTGGATGTTTTTTTTTTGATAACTCAACCTTGAACTTTGAAAACTTCATTTCAAAACAAATTACATCTTTCAAATTCTTTGCAAAATAATTTACAAGTGTTGTCATCATCAAAAAGGGGAGAATGTTAGTTCTCAATATGTTTTGATGATTAACAACAAATGTAAAACATGTTTTGAAGTTTGCAAAGTTGTTTAAAAACATTCTGATAGTTGCAAACCGCAGTATAGGTTTGCAAACTCGAGTATTGAACAGTCAATACTGCAGTTTGCTTGGCCAAACTCGAGTAAAGGTCATCCAGAAAGCTAAAGTTTTTCAAGCTAAATCAATACCGCAGTTTACATAGCCAAACTCGACTATTGAATAGTCAATACTGCAGTTTGCATACTCAAACTCGAGTATTGAACTTCCGAAGAGCTAAAGGATTTTTTCAAGCTAAGTCAATACCGCAGTTTGCATAACCAAACTCGAGTATTGGACTTACTGCAGAGCAAAAGGATTTTTCAAGTTAAGTCAATCTTGCAGTTTGCGTAGCCAAACTCGAGTATTGGACTTACAGAGAGCAAATGGATTTTTCAAGTTAAGTCGATACTGCAGTTTGCGTAGCCAAACTCGAGTATTGGACTTACAGAGAGCAAATGGATTTTTCAAGTTAAGTCGATATCGCGGTTTGCGTAGCCAAACTCGAGTATTGGACTTACAGAGCAAATGGATTTTTCAAGTTAAGTCGATCGCAGTTTGCGTAGCCAAACTCGAGTATTGGACTTATAGAGAGCAAATGGATTTTTCAAGTTAAGTCGATACTGCAGTTTACGTAGCCAAACTCGAGTATTGGACTTACCGAGAGCAAATGGGTTTTTCAAGTTAAACCAATACTGTAGTTTGCGTAGACAAACTCGAGTATAGGTTTTGTCTTTCAAATACAAGTCACGATGGTTTGCCTCTGAAAGGTGCAAACTCGAGTATCCAATTGGATATCGCAGTTTGGACACTTGTGAACAAGATGCCATACTCGAGTTTACATGAACATACCGCGGTATGCAACGTAAAAACCGATTTTTGAATTATACGAATTCGTGAATCACTCTTGTTTGTTCCAATTGCTTTCATGAATCATTCACTTATGAACCCAACTATGTTTAACAAGTTTGTTGAGTGAATTTCAGTTAGCACGAGATGAAGATTATTGAAGGTCAAAGCCATAAAGCAAAAGGGTACGGTGCATTTAATGCACTTCGCAAATCAACCTTCTTTTGGATAATCCATCGAGCACGCATTCTCAACGGTCAAGAATGCTTTCTTCATCAAGTAAACTCTTCTCCAACGGGAAAATCCTCAGAGTTCCACATCAGATCATATTAGTACCTGGATTAGTTGGAGTTTAGAGAGAGAAGATGACCAGACTTAATGCTAATCACCTACAACGGTTGGATTCATCATTCAACGGTCATTTAATGTTCTCTACCTATAAATAGAGTTCATTAACTTCTTCTCAAGCCGATACACCTACGAGAGCGAAAATTACTAAGTGTCATTTATTGTGTTCAGCTTTCACTTGTATTGTATCAATCGATACTTGTACTTGGTGTTCATCTTATCTCGCTTCGTGAGAGAGTTTTATCGTAAATCATTTATTGATTGAGATAACCACAAGTCAGGGACTTGGTGGTTGGGTGTATTGATTGCAACTTGTAAGGGGGAGTGAGTTCTAGAGAGAGAGAACTACTCTTGAGTACGTAGTTTGTAATCGGGTTGTGAGTATAGTGGATTGAAAATCCCAAGTGTAGCTTGGGGACTGGATGTAGGTCAAGGATAAGACCGAACCGGGATAATTTCTCTTGTGCAAGCTTTCCTTCCTTTCCTCCTTCGCTATCATCTGTTTTTACTTGGTCAAAACAGCACTTTCAAAAAGTTTTTAAAATACCCAATTCACCCCCTCTCTTGGGTATATAGCTCCATTTACAAGAATGTTGTCTTATAATTAGGACCAAAATCAACTTCAAAATGGTGTCTTATAATTAAGACCGGACGGAGTATTTTCTCAAATAAGGAGCAAGACTATTTACTATTTTTTTTTCAATTATTTTCATGATTTGTAAACTTAATATTAGGTTATAAGTTTAGGGGAGGTTATGAGTTTAGTCACATTTATTACCTCACCCCCTCTAGTTTTACACTCCTATAAATCTTAAAAAGAAGGATTAAGAATCGAAACCACTCCACAACTTATTTTAATCCGCCATATTTGAACATATTTGTTAGACCAAGACTTCTCAAGATACATTTGTTAGAACTTATTCTACTCCTTGCCCTTCTTATCACGACACTTCCTTGCTCCTTACTTTTATCCCTATATTTAAATATTGTTTCCGCCGAACTATTACGTTGAATAGTATGGTGGGCTTTATTCAAAGTAACTATTTTTGATAACTAAGACACTCACTTTATCATTTTGATAAAAAGGAGTATTTGAGGCATCACATCTGCTTTTGCCTCATAAATGCAATATTTCATTTTAATTTAGGGACCAAAGTGAAAAGATTGAAATTTTTTGATACAAACAATGAATGAATGCCCCTAAATACGCCCCTGGTAATAGATTGGAGGAAAGTGACAATTTTAAATAAGAACAAGCAAAATGGAGACATGAATACTCAGATAAAAGGTTGAAATCCCATCAAACCACCCATCCACCCCATTATATAATTAATACACACATCTCACTCTCTTTCTATATATATATATAATTTTGATACTAAAAATTTTTGGAGGGGTTCGACATCAGTCCCCCACTAAGGTCGAGTGCGGCCGGGCTCTTTGAGCACTTACTGCGGGGACTTACGAGATCGCTTACCAAAGGAGTCCCAATGACGGTGAAGATCGAACACACATCTCTTTGAGACTTGAACAAATCCCTTACCATCTATGCCAACTCTCTCTCTCTTTATATATATATATATATAACAAGCACAAACTCCCCCCCCCTTTGTTGCACGGATGCATGAATTACATAACATAAAAGTAAATCCCCCGCTTTCCCCTCATCTAAATTATTAAGAAATTGAAAAAAAAAAAACAAAGAAACATAAAGAAAAAAATTGAATTTCAAATAAACCAAACAAAAATAGTTGTATCACTATCCAAAAACACAACATGAATTACAACTACATAAGTAGTTGTACTCCTATATGTTTAAAAACTTCTGCTACTCTTACATGTTTAGCAACTTTTGCTAAAGCTCAAAAGCAAAAAAAAAAAAAATTACAGCAAAATGCTAGTCATAATAGTACATAAACATTCTTGTATATAATTGCCATTAAGTACATCTGTCACCCATAGGTATGTAGCTCTCCATCTGACACGTCTGTTTTTTAATTTTAGTCTTTAGAAAATATTATCATTAAGTACTATAATACTCATTATTCACCTTTTTTTTTGTCATGGCCTTTCTTGTAATATTTAGATAAAATTTTAATTAAGTACCACATTCTATTATTTACCTCTTTGCGTCATTTTCTTCCATCATTTAGTTCTTCCTTATTAAACAAATCAGTTTCAATGGTGATGTAAATATAAAGAAATTGAAGAGAATGCTATTCCAACATATAAACAAATAAGCTTTTGCTTTACCTTGTTCACTTTAGTCTTTAGCTTCTCCACTAGTGAATCATGGGAAGAGGATTCTCTCATTAGCTAACTTTTTTCTCATCTCTCATCATCAAATTCCAACTGTTGATTTGACTTAATGAGGTTGTTGGTGTAGATAGTTATATCAAATCAATGGTCCAGATTTAAGGCCAATGAAGGACAATGAAAAAACACCAATGAGAAAATTTGGACCAGTGAATCATGCCATCATTAATAATATATCAATTTAGCTTCTTCGTCTAAACACATCTATTAATCAATCCTCTTAATTAAGGAAGTGATAATATAATATAATAAAACCTCAATAATTTAGCGATAATAATATTGAAAGTCGCTGCTGGTCACAATCAATCAATAAAAAAAAAAAAAAAAAATATATATATATATATATATATATATATATATTTCAAGTGGCTTCTTTTTTCTTCATCGAGAGCAGCTTTTCAGGATGAAATTAAAGTAGGCTTTTCCTTCGCACTTTATAATTATTCATATTTTTTTAGAAAAAAAAATCCTCCCATTTTCTTCTTTCTCCTTTTTGTCTCAATATCTCATCTTCATGTATACATTAAAAAATAGACGGTCCAAATTTAATATTATATAAACTCATTATTACAATTTTTTCTAAATATTTTTTCCCCTTTTATTTGTATTACCGTCATCAATTATTTAGATAAGATTTTAACTGTTCAATTTTATTTATTTATGTTAATAATAATAGTCTTATAAAATATCACAATTTGAACCATTCAATTTTTTAATCTAATGAGATTTTGAGAAGAAAATGAGAAAGAGGAAACCCATATTTTCCATATATATATATATATATATATATTGTATATTTAAATCGTTTATATTATATTTTGATTTAAATCATATTTAAAATTTAATTTTCAATAAATTAATGAAAAATAATTTTCGTTTAGATATTTTTATATTGTATATAATAATTCATTTATATTTTATTTTATGTTTAACTTTAATATATTATGATGAGAAAATTATATTGAAGAATTATATTGTATCTGAATCAATGCTTTTTTCTTTGACGTGGCTCACAATTTAAGCACCATAAAAATTATAATTATATTGGAACACAGAACACAAGAGTAATCATTTGTTTTCCATACATCTAATATTTACATCAAAATTAGGCACCTAACTCCCTAATGGGCTGATGTTAACATTCCTATCCTATAACAACAACAATAAATAAATAATTAGAAGGCCTTCAGTATAAATATGAAATTTCTATAAGCATTTCCTCTAAATTTTCAGTTATTTTAAGAAAAACAAATCCTCAATATTAAAATCCCACATAACCCACTATTTATTTATTTTCTTTGTAATACTTGTCTGGTATTTAATATAAGAACTATTTAACCAATTTTGTTATATTAAATAAGGTAGTTAAGTTAGTTAATTATAATATATATGATATGTTATTTTCTAAAATACCTTATTTAAAGCTAAAATTAAAAGTCTATATAATGATGTTTTATTTGATTGATATTTTAGGATAAGCTATTATTCGTAGGAAAAAATAATTACAAATGAAAAAAAAAACAATGAGATTGACCTGTTTTATGTTTTTCTAGACATGAAAAAGAAAACAATGAGATTGATATTTTATATAAAAGGAGGGATGTTGGGAGTAATATTGTTAAAATTGAGTTTCTACGTAGACATGGAAGGAGGTGGTTGAAACATAAATCGTAGAAACAACACGAAATGTAAAGTTTTTTATTTTCTACTACTTAAGGTCAAAGCTCAAAAAAATTATATATATATATATATGCATGGAAAAATAATCATAAATTCACTACTCAAAATTCAATGAACAATTTCATATTTAAAAATTATAAGTCATATAACTATATAAAACATGAATCTAAAAACATCAAAAGAATAAAGTTTGGGGGTGATTTCTTTACATAGAATTATCAACTTTTCATGGATCCTATCTGTTTTTCTGTCTTTCTTTTATTTACCTTTATTAAGTAATTAATTTCTTAAAATGTCAGTAGAAATTCGTACAAAAAGGAGATACAACGGAAAAGATAAATAAAAAAATTGCCAGAACATAAACTTTCTAACCTATCTTTTTTTTTTATTCTTCTTTCTTTTATTTAAATTTAATTTATCTCTGTACTTAGCTTATTAAAAGTTAGATGAGAACAAATCTGTACTAAAAATGAGATAATAAACCCGACGAAAAGGAAACTAAGGAGTAGAAAATTAATAGACTATTTTGGTTTAAGTAGATTAAAGATTATACATATAGATGATTGTAAGAATTAAGCAAAGAAAAAATACAAGAAGGTTTTATAATATTTTTATGCGTTATTTTTTGCGAGAAAGTGGAGAGGGGTCTCTTTCTGTTTTGGATCATGTAGATCTTCAAGACGTGTTCATTGGCTTCATCCTTTTTTGGCTAAAAAAAAAAAAAAAAAAAAAAAAATCATCCTTTTCTTTTTAAAAAATTTAAAAAGAGTAAAAACTGTAAAAACTTACGTTTATACTGTTTTTACGTGTTTGCCCAGCGTTTCTACTAGTTTCTACTCATGACAGTTTTTACTTGAATTTCGGCACGTATGACCCTAATAAAAACGTAAAAACGTTTACATTTTTACCTTTTAACACTAGTTTTTGACAACAATGGTTGGGAGTCCCTCCTACCATCTGGCACACCCTCCTACTACGATGAATATCGTAACAATTAAAATATAGATAAAAATAAAACATGCTCAAAAAATGTAGAGAGATATCTAGGGGATAGTTACAAATTACAAAATATGTATAAATATTAATATAGGTACATTGTTAGATTATTGTTGTATTTCATGTACTGTTGAGGAGTATCAATATGGGTAGTTTAAGAAAAAATGATAAACTTAGGATATAGGTGTTACATTTAGGACTAAAACTAAAGGAAAATTAGGAGAGAAGAGACTCACGTACTAGAGATCCAAGTTCGGATCTAGGCCATAGCTCCAATACTCCATAACTCAAACAAGTTAATGCTCACGTAGGGTTTAAGATACTCGAGTCTTAGCTTGAGTTACGTTGCACAATAGATGACTAGGACAAAAATGATGGTAGAAGAGAAGAGATTGCTAGATAACTTAATGAGAGGGATGATGTTAACTGAGGGAGGAATATCCTATTTATAGAGGTTTAGGAAAACCACTAATTAGGAAGTTATGTGCAGCTCTACTTCCCCTCTAAATAATTATCAAGGAATTAATTCTTGATGAATTTTCTATAAAATAATTTATTTATCAATTAACAAATCTATAATTAATGCTAATTTGTTTCTTATTTGATGATACTTATTTCTTAATCAAATAGTTTGCCCATCAAAGATGAACTTAGATCCAAAGTCCAACAAAAACAACTCCTTTTTATATCCTTTATTAAGAACCAAAGGAGACATATATGAAGTCTCTTAAATATAAATGATATATATATATATATATATTCTTATTTTTAACTTAATTTTATGGAGACTTTGATGAATGCACATGATCATTTAAATTTGTGAGAAGCACTCTTTTCATTGCCACAATGGAAAATTTAAAGGTATTCATTTTGAGTTTTTTTTAAGAGAACAATAAAATTTTATATTTGACCTTTTGTAAAAAAAAAAAAAAAAAAATTCACGTTCCACTTTTCTCCATCCCTTTTGTTAACTTTATATTTCAAGAAAATTGAATGACAATTGCCAGTTATATCAACAGATGTATTGAAGCATTAGTAAAACTATTCATGACATTTTTCATTATTATTTTATTTTATTATAACTATTTAACTCATGTTAAAAATTATTGGTAAAACTAAAATTGATCTTAATTGTCTCTATTGATTTGATATTTGTAGTTGAGATTATATTTTTTGGTGTGAAAATAATATATGTTTGAATTTTTTCGTGGTTACAATGAGATTATCTTTTAAAAAAATCATATTAATTTACCTTTTGATTAAATTACATTACTCTTTTAGTTATTAATTTGAAAAACTAGAACCAATTTTTCCTTGTTTTATTGCATTTGCATGGCATTTAGATTACTTAGGAATCAATAAAAGACTCATCGAGATGAGAAAACGATCCTAGGTTTGCCTATGCAATCCTAGGTTAGTTTTTCACTATGAATAAATCTGCCTATACCCCAAGGCTAACAACAAAAAGTCCTCATCAGAATGATACTTCTATAACCAGACTTCATGAATCACTTAAATCCTTAACTAATCTTAGAAATTTGAATTTGGATTGCTGCAAAATTGTTAACCTTGACAAGTTGTGGAAGAGTCACATAACTCCCCAAATTTTTGGCTTGAATGTAAAGCCGTTAACCAAGTTATATTTAAGCTAGTTTGGCTTAAATGATGAATCGATTCCGGTTGATTTTGATAGTTTAACATCACTCATTGTATTGGATCTAGGTAGTAATGATTTTGTTAATCCACCCGCTGGTTACTTGTCTAATCTTTCTTTCATTGGATTGTTGCAAAAGGCTCAAGTCATTGCCAAGGCTTCCATCACAATTAATTTGATTAAATGCATTGTGTTGTATTTCAATGGAACCTTTTATCAAACAGACAGTTATGGAATTTGGTTGCCGCACTTGATAGTGAGGTATGTGTGTCTTCCTAAAATCCATCTAATGGTTTGTGTATTCATTTTAACTACATATATAACATGACTACTTTTATATTTCAGTATTGTGGACGAACCAATGTTTGTATTAGTGGTATAAGCTACTTTTTCGACGTGATTTACGGTATATAAGTAAGTATGTGAGAAGAGTTTTATCTCGATTTACGTGAACGTGTTTTTCTAACGCTATCTCAAACAATCCCAAGAAATATGAAGTTATCCCACTAGAGTATATGCATGTTGAGGTATCTAATTTGTGTGTCTCTCTCACATATATGCTCCCTTCATCGGTAATTAATATTGTTAATAACATAATTTAGTATGTTGGTTGCAGTCAACTAAATGTGTTCTGCTCAGAGAATTTGGTTCAATTATTCGAGGAAATGAAACACCATCATGGTTCCAAATAAAAAATATAATCCTTTGCCTAAACATTTGCATGAAAGAATGGAAAATGTGATAAAAGTGGACATACCTGGAGATTTGCATGAAAGTGAATGGTCCGGAATCATTGTATGCTTCTATATCTCAGGTTTGATTATGAACTTGGGGCTGAAGGTCCGAATCGTCACCTGTGCATAATGGTGTTGGAATTAAATGAGGAAACATGTTGGCAGCATATAAGAGCTCATAACAACTCCGTTCACATTAAACTTACTTCTAATGCCTCATTTGTTGGCCCTCCACCTGGGAAAATGGGATATGGGTGGAGAGTGTTAAACAATCTCAATCATTTCAACCAACTCACCCAACTCCAACTTGCTTCACCTCATGAGCTCAAGCTAATTCTCAGGAGAGTACACTACTTTGGGGAGGTGAAAGATACATTGCTCATTCAAGGATAAAAGATAAATAAGTAAAATGCCATTTGTATTTTGGTAAAATTTAAGATATTTTATTTTAATTAGCTTTGTTAATTTGACTGCAACCCTATTGCTGGAATGAAAATGGAAAAAGTGTGACTGGTGATATTTCGTAAATAAGTGAGATTATTGACTGATATTTCTCATTATTTTCATGATTTGATACACTCAATCTTAGGTTTTAACACTTCAAATTGGCTATTAAGTTAGCTGTGCTTAATTTTTTCCATGGTTTTTTTTTTTTTTTTAGGAATTTAAACATTTAATTGTTGAATTTAATTAACAATATTTTATTTTAATTTATGTATGAATTTTAAAACTTCATTTGCTGGTTTCAATATTTTTTTCTTATTTTTATTGCAATATTTTATTTTACAATTTAATTATATCACTTTATTTCACTTTATTTTTAAAACTTCAATTGCTGGTTTCAATATTTTTTTTCTTATTTTTTTTAACTGTTGTTGCATAATTTTAATGATTGTAATGTCACTTTGAATTTTTCCTTCATGGAACAATTTTTTAATTCATTTACTCCCATCCATCAATTAACTGTTTCCTTATTCCATTCAAATTGGTGGATGAAGGATAATTATTGATCTTATAACTCCATTCAAATTGGTTTAATTTTGATTTTTAGGTTTAGGAATTATGATTGGTAGATTGTACTGAGAGTGTTTGGTTAAATGCCTCTTTGTTGTAGGCTTGAATTTGAAACTTAGATCATTATTTACTATGTTGTAGTTTTCTAATATGTTGGCTTCTACACTTCAGTTTGCAATTTAATTCAATTTTAGTTAAATCAAAACTCTGTTTTTTCACTTGTCCTTATTGCCATAATTGAATTTAGAGTAACTCAATTTATATAAGCCCTCCTGCTGAACACTACACGTCCCCTGTTTCCAACTCTGAAAGTCAATAGGATCCAACTTTCATTAGTACATAATTACAAGATTTAGTGAGCACAATATATAGAACTGTAAGACTTGGCTAAACAAATTAGATGAATTGATTGGATGTCGTCATCAAAGAGCAATATAAGATTTTGGTATATAACATATTGACATATCTATTATAAAGAAACAGAGTATATAAAAATACAGAGAAATAGACACACCTAAATGTGCATAAGCAATTTATTCGCATATTTAGTTCTCTAGTTTGATACTTTGTACTGTTTTATTTGTATCTACTATTTATAAGTCACTCTTCAAAATATGTTTTACTTGAATTAAGAAAAAAAAAAAATTTAAATCTCATTTCCTCTATTAGAACTTTACAATTTTATCCCGAATTAATATATATTTTACCTTAAGAATATATCAATTTATATAAAAACACATCCAATCAATCCTCTTAAGAACTTAGCTTATAATTGAGGATATTTGCCATGTTTTTTTTTTTTTTGGGATTACATGCTTGTGATTCATTAAGAACTTTCTCAATATGCTTTCATTACTTATTTCCTTTATTGTTGTGTAGCTACTTGTTTTCATTGGAATCTTTCTCAATATGCTTTCATTACTTATTTCCTTTATTGTTGTGGAGCTACTTTTAATTGGAATCTTTCTACAACAAGTAATGAATCATTTATTGGAATATTGCGATTCATTTCTTGTTGTATAGACTTTATGAAAAAAAAAAAAAGAATAATAATATCAAAAGTAGCTAGTCGAAAGGAAGCTGTGGAAATGCTACCATAAACTCAAAAAAGGGTGAGAAAAAACACCAATCTTGGCACATCGAAAAAAAAAAAAAAAAAAAAAAAAAAAAAAAAAAAAAAAGCATCTACATCATAATAACTGTGACATTGGATTCCCCTTTTGCTCTTCAATATTTCCATCATTACAAAAAACTAAAGTTGGTATAATATATTTTACTATAAATAAATGAAAGTTGCATGTGTTCACTATTTCAGCCAAAAGCTATTTCATAATGGCAAGAACCAAAGAAAGTGATTTTGAATTCAAGTTTCTCATCAAATTTGTATCAACTGCAACAATCCTTCATTAATGTTGAATCGATTCAGTGAAATATCACATATTTTGATTATATATAAATGATACTCATAATCGACTAGTGTTCCAATAGATCACAGATTAGTGCCACTGGGAATGTGAGGTGTCTCTTGGTATTTAAGAATTGTAAATTATTTGTTCATTATCTTTAGTTTTGGTTTATCCCTGTGGTTTAATTTTTTATTTATTTTTTATATATTACCCTTTGCTTATTTTTCCAGTGAGATGACTTAGTTTTTGCCCATCCTGAGTGCACTCCCAATATGAGAAGGTTGAGGTACTGGATTGGTTGCTTCTATATTTTTTTGCAACAAGCATGTACAGTTCACTAAAATAAAGTGTAGTTTCGGGTTGTTGCATATTTAATGTGTTCTTGAACTACTTTGCTATGAGAAAAGAAGAAAATAACCAAGACCTTTGTTGAGTAATGCTGGGATTGGGAGAGCTCACCAGTGAGACTCAACCTATTTTGGACGAGTTTTATTATGTGCAACTCCATATGCTTTCTGATTTTTGTTTTGTTTTTTTCCCCTGCCATTAACTGGGATAAGATACAAACTTGACTTTGTTTGTTATGCTTGGGAGCCCTAAAAGATGTTAACAGGGAGGTGTGCATTGAATTCTATAAGAAAACTTTTAACAAATATTTGGATCCATTAGCATCCTCACATTTTAATGGATGTAGGAGTATGCCTCCATGCTCAAGAATAGGGATCCTGAAAACTCACTAGGATTAGGATATATGCCCATGCTTAAAAAGTGTCTCATTGACAATGTTCTTACATCATGGTAAGATGTTTCCTAGTCGGGTCGGTAAGAGGGAGCAATCGAAGCACGACGAGAGAACGATGAGCCGACGACGCAGAACGAGTTGGTGCAGGTCGATGAGGGAGCACGACCGATGAAGACCTTTTGTCATTAGCCTTGGGGTCCACAATCAACAATTAACCAAGGATTGCGATAGGCAAACCTGGGATCGTTCTCTCTTCTCGAGGAGCTTTTTATTGAATCCTAAGTAATCTAGATGTCATGCAAATGAAATGAAAACAAGGGGGGATTGGGTTTTGTTGGGATTATAACAAGAATTAAAGACAGAATGAAAAGAGCGAGATTTAATCAAATTAAAATGGATCAACCCAGAATTGGGATTCTAAGACCTTCCATCATCGAACAAAAATAGAATAACTGAACTTATGATTGATTCTAGACAAACTGAAATCTCGTATTTGTCTAAAAACTCCCTCAACTAGACGATCGCCTAGCATATGTTGAATACATGGTATGTTTTCTGTACGAACGCACAATACTCACATGAACCTAATCCGAATTATATCCTTGGGATATCAATCTGGATGTCAGATCTAACATCCTTTTCGTATCTAAACTCGAATCCGATTGAAGTACGAAACAAGTTAGTTACCGATTAAAGCGCAAGTCCTCCGGATGACACCATGGAATCCTCAACTCATGGGTCGATCACAGAAACTTAGCCAAGCATGGCTGTATAAAATGAAAATGCAGAAATAAAGATGTTCATCATGACCACGAAGAACATGAACAAGTTCATCACGAACACGAAGAACACAAGGAACAATTAAAGAAAATGAAAGCTTCTATTCCAATATAAAAATAAATCTCAACAACATAATGAATCCTTACAGAAAGAGATGAAGAATAGAAAATCAAAATAAAATAATTAAAAGGAAAGATTAAGACTTAAGCCATACCAAGTAGGAGGCAAGAAATTAAAGACAAGAATTAAAGACAATACATAAAACTAATAAAGCAAAACTAAAACCATTCCAAGTAGAAGGTGAGAAGTACAAGAAGGAAGTTAGAATGGGAGAGATCTTGGTCTCCAATGTGTGTGTGATTGCCTTCAGCCTCTCCATTTATTTATAGCAAAATTGGGCATCTCATTCATCCATTTTACACCTAATTTCGTCATTTTAGTTAGTGGGAAACATGGAAGAATCATTGAACCACTTTACACCTCCGAAAACGCGTCCTCTTGCAAGCTGGATTACACCCCTTAAACGGCGGATCTGGAACACGTGGTCTTCATATGAAATGTTTCCCTGGATGTCAGCTTTCCAACCGCGCAAACCGGACCTCATTTGGAGGTCTTTAGCTCCAGTTATGGGTCAAATACCGAACGTCATTCCAGAGTCCAGTGACAGCAGCCTGTTTCGGCTTCCAGGTCCATTTTGGCCCTCTAAACATCTGCTTTGGCTTTTGGGCTCTTCATAAGATTTGTAGGGCTTCCTCTTAGCTTTCTGAAAATGCAAATTTAAGATCCATTGGACTTCTATAACTCAAGTTATACCCAAAATACCGAACAGTGTTCACGACCCAATTGTAGTAAGAATGTGACTAAAGTTCAGTTTTGAATCCAAACTCAAGATGTGACCAAGATTAATGCAAATAAAGTCTAAAAACTCATTATAAAGATGAAATCACATATTTAGCTAATTGATACATTAAAGCATGACAATGATAGAGTTTTTAGCTTCTTTTTGCATTTAAAATATCATGAATTCAAAGATTATCAAATTCCCCCACACTTATCCTTTTGCACTCCGAGCAAAATTAAAAAGACAAGAAGCAAGAAAAACTTCTCTTTCCTAACAATTGCTGAAATTTCAAAACTTAACAAGGATCATAAAAGCTCCAAAGGATCAACCAATCAAGACAGAAATCTTTTCATCTCAAATTACTAATCATGGCAATATCATTCAATGATGCTTGATCACACAAGATAGTCTCTCAAAGGATGCCTTCAATCAATCTCTCAATTTGTATATGGTAAATAAGTGTATCGCTCAAATTCTACTCAAGAAAGTTGTTCTACCATAAGCTTGCTCAAATTCTACATCTCCACTACTCATAACACATGCATGCATAAATCAAGAGAGCTTGTTATTAAAGGTTGTAATGGGGCTAGGGTGAAGGTAGATAATAGTATGGAATGAGAGGCTAACACCAAAGAAATTAAAAAGAGCACCGGGTTAACATAATCATTCTGTATGTATGAAAACTCTCTCTTTTTTTTTTTATATCTCTCCTTTCTTTCTTTCTTTTTTCTTTTCTTTTTTTTTCTTTTTTTTTTTTTTTTTTTTTTGGTTCTTTGTTTTTTTTTTCAAAGACTATATACATAATCACAATGACAAAAAAAAATCAAATAACTCCCCCCACACTTAAACTGTTGCACGCCCGAGCAACCCCCACAATTAAACACAAAATTAAGGTGAAACCAATGCTCAATAAATTGCCAAGGTGCGGAATAAAATGGTTTTACGCTTAGGCTTGTAATGTGGTTTAGAAAAGAATAAGTCAAAAAGGCACAAAGGGGCTAGCAAAGGAATTATAATGCAAGGGAAAGGATATTTGGCCAAAGTGGGGAAAATAAAAGAAAGAAAACAAGCTTCCATCATACTTATGCACGTAAGTGAAAAAATGTAGTTTCAAAAAGAAAATGAGCAAGTTCTAGAGAACACAAATCACGAGCAGATGCACACATGAAAGAAAGAATGGCAAAAGATGAATTCCATTCATACAGGCCCAAAACCTCACAAGGTCAATACTATATTATGCAATCAGCTTCACAAAAACAACTACCAAGATATTATAATCCAAGAGTTCAAAATATCAATCTAAACAAAATGATCCATCAAAACCAAAATGTCCAAGTGCATAATATGTAGCAATCATAGAAGAAGAGAATGTATAGGGCAGAATAATTTTTTTTTTTTTTTTTTGAATGTGAAGTGAAAATAAAAGATAAGGGAAAATAAAGAAAAGAAAGAAAAATACTCCCCAAGGTTCTTATGGAGGGTAAGTGGCATCCGTGAGTAGGATCTCTCGCTTCCATAGGCTGCTCCGGAATCCCTCATAAAATTGTTTGAGGCGATGTCCATTCACTTTAAAGGTCCTCCTGTATGTGGATCACACAACTCAACAAAGACCAAAAGGAAATAAATTAGTAATCACAAAAGGGCCATCCCATCTAGAACGGAGTTTACCAGGCATAAATTTAAGACGGGAATTGAATAGAAGGACTTTCTGGTCCACAGCAAACTCTCTTCTCAGGATTTGCTTATCATGGAATGTCTTTGTCTTTTCCTTGTACAACCGCGAACTCTCATAGGCATCCAATCTAAGCTCGTCCAACTCTTGCAACTGCAGCTTTCGCTCCATTCCAGACTTCTCCAAGTCCATGTTACACTGCTTAATAGCCCAATATGCTCGATGCTCCAATTCGACCGGAAGATGACATGCCTTACGAAGACAAGCCAATAGGGAGACATCCCAATTGGGGTCTTGTAAAGCTGTCCGATATGCCCACAAAGCATCATCTAGTCTCTTGCTCCAATCTTTCCGAGTAGAGTTAACAGTTTTCTGAAGGATTTTCTTAATTTCTCTATTTGAGACTTCAGCTTGACCATTGGTCTGTGGATGATATGCGGTGGAGACCTTGTGAATCACTCCATATTTCCGTAATAAAGCACTCATGCTTCAATTACAAAAATGAGAACCACGGTCACCGATAATAGCTCGTGGAATACCAAACCTACACAAAATGTTAGACCGACAAAATCTACCACCACAAAGAGAATCATTAGTCCGGTGGCTTTTGCCTCAACCCATTTGGAAACATAATCAACCTAGCAATATGTAAGTAAATCCATAGGAAACGGAAATGGACCCATGAAATCAATACCCCAAACATCAAAGTTTTCACAAAAGAGTATAGGATCTTGGGGCATCTCATGCCTACGAGAAATACTGCCTGCTCTCTGACAATTATCACATGACTTACAAAACAAATAAGAATCACGAAATAGGGAAGGCCAAAATAAACCAGAGTCTAACACTTTCCTAGCAGTTCTTTGGGGTCCAAAGTGACCACCACGAGCGTAAGCATGAGAAAAATGCAATATGGAGTGAAATTCATGATCGTGCACGCATCTCCTAACTACTTGGTCACTACAAAATTTCCACGAGATAAGGGTCATCCCAAACATAATATTTTGACTCACTTTTCAATTTCAGTTTTTGGGCCCTAGTGGAATCTACAGGAAAAACACCAGCTACCAAGTAGTTAACCAGATCAGCATACCAAGGAATCTTAACTTGCAGTTGTAGAAGCTGCTCATCAGGGAAATCGTCCCGAATAGAAGAGGGGCTTGAGGGAGAATGAGTGATACGGCTCAAATGGTCAGCTACCCAGTTTTGTGCTCCACTTCTGTCTCGGATCTCTACATCAAATTCTTGGAGCAATAGCATCCACTGGATGAGTCGTGGCTTAGCATCTGCCTTTTTCAAAAGAAACTTTAAAGCAGCATGGTCAGAGAAAACAATCACTCTACTAGCTAGCAGATATGATCTAAACTTATCAAAAGCAAATACAATAGCCAACAACTCCTTTTCAGTAGTGGTATAGTTAGACTGGGCAGGATCTAAAGTCTTGGAGGCATAACCAATGACATGAGGTGCTTTATCGACTACCGTGCCGGGATAGCACCAACCGCATAGTTGGAAGCATCGCACATTAATTCAAAGGAAAGGGACCAACTGGGTGCTTGGATCAGGGGTTGTGGTCGTGCAATGCTTCAAGTGATCAAAGGCCACCTTGCACTCATCATTAAATACAAAGTCAGTGTCTTTATGCGAAGGTTGGACAAGGGTCGAGCAATCTTATCGAAATCCCGAATGAAACGCCGATAGAAACCTCGCATGACCAAGAAAAGAGCGAACTTCCCGCACGAGATGCGGGGTAAGGCAAAGCAAAGTAATTACATCAATCTTAGCGGGGTCTACCTCAATCCCATTCTTAGACACTATATGTCCCAAGACTATACCGACTCAACCATAAAATGACACTTTTCATAATTTAGCACAAGGTTAGACTCAATGCATTTATGCAAAACTCTAGACAAATTAGCTAAGCATGCATCGAAACTAGACCCATATACGGTGAAATCATCCATGAAAACCTCCATACAGTCCTCTAAAAACTCAGAGAAAATACTTACCATACAACGCTGAAAAGTGCCAGGAGCATTGCAGAGGCCAAAAGGCATCCTTCGATAGGCATATGTTCCAAAGGGGCATGTGAATGTCGTCTTCTCCCCGATCCTCGGGAGCTATATGGATCTGGAAATATCCGGAGAGTAACCATCCAGAAGCGTAGTGAGACTTACCACCAATCGCTCTAGCATCGATCAATGAAAGGTAGAGGATAGTGATCCTTGCGAGTAGCTTGGTTGAGTCTCCTGTAATCGATGCAAACTCTCCAACTATTCTGAACTCGAGTAGGAATGAGCTCATTCTTTTGATTGGCTACCACAGTGACTCCGGACTTCTTGGGAACCACCTGGACCGGGCTAACCCACTGACTGTCAGAGATGGGATAGATGATCCCAGCTTGCAGACGTTTAGTGACCTCCTTCTTCACCACATCAAGGATAAGGGGATTAAGCCGTCTCTGGGGTTGTCTCACCGGCTTAGCCTCCTCTTCCAACAGAATTCGATGCATACACATAGAAGGGCTGATGCTAACAATATCAGCTAATGTCCACCCTATAGCCTTTTTGTTCGCCTTCAATAAGCTTAGCAGCTTCTTTTCTTGATCAGGTAGAAGATTATTGGCTATAATTACCGGAAGTTGCTCATCCACCTCCAGGTATGCATATTTCAAATGATCCGGAAGGGATTTCAACTCCAACTTGGGAGGCTGCTTAGTGGAGGGAAGAAACTTGGGTAGTTGTTGCATCAATTCTGATGTCATGATACTTGAAATACCTGAAATCACATTCAAAGAAGCAGAGGAAGAACTGTGTCTATACAGCTCAATGTTATCATCAGAGTTCAACTCATGAAAATCAGAATTAACTTCATGATCAGAATTCAGCATATATTCAGGATGCACATCAGGGTCAGGATGAAGCTCAGATTCAAAATCAGCATCAGAATTCACAAATAATGCTGAGTCATCAGAATTGTCAAATAATGTAGAATTAACCAAATTAGTGCAAACAGAACACCATTCATTATCAGCGCATGCACAAATGGAGAAATCATTTTCAGATGCAAAATCGTGGTAATCAAGACACCAATTGGCAAGAACATCATTCACAAGATTATCAATGACATCAATGCGAGAAAAATGAATGCTCTTCCCTAGGATGTTTCATGGCATCAAAGATATTGAAATTCACGTAAATATCACCAAACTCCATGGAAAGAGTACCAGAATAGACATCTATCTTAGTCCTAGCTGTTTTCATGAAAGGTCTCCCTAGAATGATTGGTGACCTACTACTAGAAGATTCAACCTCCATATCTAAGATGTAAAAATCAGCAGGGAATATCAATTCATTAACTTTGACCAATACATCTTCAACCAAACCAGAAGGATGAGCATTACTCCTATTAGCTAATTGGACAACAACACCGTAGGACGTAAGGGACCAAGACCAATAGATTTATAGATGCATGCAGGCATGACGTTAATTGAAGCACCTAGATCTAGCATGCAATCATCAAATCTATAATTACCAATAATACAAGGGATAGAGAATGATTGTGTTAATTAGTGCTCTTTTTAATTTCCTTGGTGCTTAACCTCTCATTCCATACTATTACCTACCTTCACCCTAACCCCATTACAACCTTTCATAACAAGCTCTCTTGATTTGTGCATGCATGTGTTATGAGTAGTGGAGACGTAGAAATTGAGCAAGCTTATGGTAGAGCAAATTTCTTGAGTAGAATTTGAGCGATACACTTATTTACCTTAAACACTTGAGAGATTGATTGATTGATTGATTGATTGAGCGCATCATTTGAGAGACCATCTTATGTGATTAGCATCATTAATTGAGATTACCATGAATTGTAATTTGAGATGAAGGGATTGTGGTCTTGATTGATTGATCTTTTGGAGCTTTGTGTCCCTTGTTCAATTTTTGCATTGTTAGCAATTGTTAGAAAAGAAGAGTTTCTCCTTTAGGTCTTTTTCTTTGAATTTTGCTCTCGGAGTGCAAAAACATAAGTGTGGGGAATTTGATAATTGAATATTTCATACACTACTTTTTGTCTCTTGATTTATAATTTAGGACTCTTTAGCTAATAAATAATGGCTTTTATACTTATTTGGGCCTTGGGCCTTTTATTATATTTTAGCCATTATTTAATAATAAATTCCAGTTTTATATTGCTTCACCATTTTTACCATAACTCTTGAACCAGACATCGGATTTGCCTCATTTTTGTCTCATATTTCAGATGATTCAGAGAGCTACAATTGTTATGAAGACATGAAGAGAAAATTCGGACAAGAGGGCGGTTGATTTTGGAGCCGAAGTCATATGTATTTTTGGGCTCGAATTTTGTAATTAAAGCCCATTTTATTTTATTTTCGTTTCCGGGCCCGACTTGTGGATTGGAGCCCCATTTCGTTTTGTCATTTTAGGTTAAGTGAGGCAGCAGCCACAAACACATTCTCATTCACGTTTTTAGATAGTTTTGAATCAAATACGAAGTTTTATTTTCTCTCATCCTGTTCTTCCTCCGTTCATCGTGTTCTTCGTGTTCATGATGAACTTCTTCATTTTGTTCAATTTTCGTTCTGCATAATCATGACTAGCTAAGCTACGTGATTGACCCATGGATTGAGGATTCCACTATCCAGAGGACTCGTTCTTAACGGTAACAAATTCGTTTTGTTTTGTAATTTCGGATTCGATTTACTTTCGGATTGGGTGTTAGATTTAACGCCCGGATCGACATTTCCCAAGGACGTAGTTTGAACTAGGTTAAAGTATCATTGTACGATCGTACGAGATACGCCACTCGATTCGAATAAATTCGGACGATTGTTCGGTTGAGGGAATTTCGGGCAAATGCGAGATTTCGGTTTGCCCGTGAGTCGATCACGAAGTTCGGTTATAATCTGTTTTCGTCCGAGGAAGGGAAGTGGTGGAATTCGAAATCCTGGGTTAATCTTCTGTTTATCGTTTAACTGTGTTTACTTCGTTGTTATGTTATTTCATTTTTATTCTCTTTGAATCAAAACCCCCAATTTTTTACCGTTTTTTATTCTTTGTTCGAATTGAACTGATCGCGAATTCGTTGGGAAACGACCCAGTTACATTATACCGCAAATCCTTTTCTAATCTGGTTATTTTGGGAGATTACGACAAATCTCGTCACCCGCAATCGGTCAACATGGTAGAACCGGACCTCCGTGAACCGAAAACCCACGCCCGAGCCGGAAGGAGAGTTGGAGGAATTAATCTCTGGACGGATCCCTCCAAGACAACTAAAATCGGCAGGGATATGGACGCAGAGATCAAAGCAAGGCTGATCAAATTTTTAAGGCAAAACCAGGACGTCTTCGCCTGGACGTCAGCCGAAATACCCGGGATCGACCCACACTTTTGCTGTCACAAGTTAGCCATATGGCCGGGGTCGAAACCAAGGGCCCGAGAAGAGGAGGAATATCTCGACGATGTGCGAGTAAAGCCCTTGAGAGTCACATTGAAGAGCTCCTTGCCGCCGGGTTCATAAGAGAAATACAATACACGACCTGGCTTTCTAACGTGGTCATGGTGTTAAAACCAACCGGTAAATGGAGGGTGTGTACCGACTACACCAATCTGAATAAAGCATGCCCGAAAGACTCCTTTCCCATGCCCAAGATTGACCCCTAGTGGATAACTCGGCCGGATACCAACCGCTTTCTTTTATGGATGCCTACTCCGGATACAACCAGATCGCTTATGCACCCCGACGATCAAGAGAGAACCGCCTTCATGACGGATAAGGCGAACTATTGCTACAACGTCATGCCATTTGGATTGAAGAATGCCGGAGCTACATACCAACGCATGATGAATCGAGTCTTTGACGATCAAATCGGTCGCAATGTGGAGGTATATATAGACGACATGATAGTGAAGTCAAAACATCCGGAGCAAGCATATCCGGATCTAGAGCAGACGTTTGACAAATTAAGACAATACCGCATCGAGGTTGAACCAGGCCAAATGTGCGTTCGGGGTGCCCACGGCAAATTTTGGGTTTTATGTTGACCAACCGAGGGATTGAGGCCAATCCGGACAAATGCAAGGCCATGCTAGATATGCAGGCCCCCAACTCCAAGAAGGAAGTGCAAAGAATCGATGTGTCGCTTGGCGGCCTTTGACAAGATTCCTACCGAGGTCAGCCGAGAAAGCTCTACCTTTCTTTAAATTATTGAAGAAAGAAACCCAGGGAGGATGGAATACGGACTGCGAGACGGCCTTTGAAGAAATCAAGAAATGCTTGGCAACCCCGCCGGTACTGACAAAGCCGGAGCAGGGGGAGACCTTGTTCCTATACCTCTCGGTAGGGGATGAAGCGGTAAGCGCCGCCTTGGTAAGAGAAACCGAGGCCGGACAGACACCCATCTACTTTGTGAGCAAAGCGTTACAAAACGCCGAGCTCAGATATCAAAAGCTGGAGAAAATGGCATTCGCACATCGACAACGGCAAGGTGACTTCGCCCATACTTCCGGGACATCGGATTGTGGTCGGACCAATCGGCCCGATCCAAGAGATTTTGCACAAACCGGATTTGGCTGGACGGATGACGAGCTGGGCGATTGAATTATCGGAATTCGACATCACCTTTGAGGCACGGCAGGCGATCAAATCACAGGCATTGGCGGACTTCATCAGGGAATTGACTCCGGTTATGACTGACAACGAATTCTGGAGGGTATTTGTTGACGGATCTTCCAACCCAAAAGGCAGCGGAGCAGGAGTCATTGTCGAAAGCCCCGAGGGAATCGCCTGCGAACATTCCTCTCCAACTGGAATTCCCGACCTCTAACAATCAAGCCGAATACGAGGCCCTCTTGGCGGGATTGGCTCAAGCAAAAGAAAGCGGAGCCAGGCGGATTAAGGTGTTCACCGACTCACAACTCGTCGCCGCCCAGATTGATGGCAGCTATCAAGCGAAAGGCCCCTTGTTGGCCAAGTACTTGAATAAAGCAAAAGAGGTAATGACGGAATTCGAAGAAGTCGTTGTCTCTCACATCCCGAGAGAAGAGAATGCCCGGGCCGACATCCTCTCCAAACTCGCAAGCACCAAAGGTCGGGGAGTCAAAGAACAACGGTCATCCAACAATTTGGCCGAGCCCACGTGCATTATGACTATCTCATCCGGATCGGATTTGGAGAAAACCAATTGAAGATTACCGGAAAGAGGGATCATTCCCACGAGACTCTACCGAAGCAAAAAAGCGATAAGAGAAGCCGCCATCTACACTATGGTCGATGACCGGCTATACCGGAAAGGAGTACACTGCCCAATGATGCGATGCCTCGGCGAGTCCGAATCCAGGTATGTATTGACCGAAATACATGAGGGATGCAACGGCCAACACATGGGCGGCAAGGCTTTGGCTAGGAAGGCATTGCGCGCCGGCTATTATTGGCCCACCATGATGCATGACGCCATGGAGGCCGCCAAGCGGTGTGACAGTTGCCAGAAACACGGTGGGATCTTATGGCCACCGCCCGCGAGTTAAAAGGGATGCCGGCTCCCGGCCCTTCTATAAGTGGGGAATGGATATTCTTGGACCATTTAAACCGGCACCGGACGGCTCAAATGGCTCATTGTCGCTGTTGACTACTTCACCAAATGGATTGAAGCGGAAGCATTAACTACAATCACGTCGTCCGGGAATATGAAATTCGTTCGTCACAATATCTTCGCTCGGTTCGGGATACTGCTGAAGTCGTCATCGACAATGGAACCCGAGTTCACGGACCAAAGATTCCAGGCCTTAATGTCCAACCTCGACATCAAACAACACTTCTCCTCCGTCGAACATCCGCAGTCTAATGGCCAGGCCGAGTCCACCAATAAGATCATTCTCGACGGGTTGAAGAAACGCATGTTAAAGGCCGACTCTAGTTGGACCGAACAACTCCACGGTGTTCTATGGGGATACGGGACGAGTGTGCGTCCTCTACCCGAAACTCCTTCCGGTGACATATGGATGCGAAGCAATGATTCCGGTGGAAATCGGGCAGCCATCGTGGAGGAAGATCGAGCGGACGGGGAGGACCGGTATCGAATGACGACGCCTTAAAGACAGATCTGGACCTAATAGATGAGATCCGAGTCACAGCTCATTGCCCGGAACTTGCCGCCAAGCAGTTACTCGCGGCCAAATATAATCGCAAGGTTCGGCCACGATCCTTCAACCGGGGTAACTTGGTACTTCGGAGGGCCGATATAGGTAATAAGAACTCCTAGACGAAAAGCGCGCAAGAAAGCTGGGAGGGACCGTATCGTGTTAAAGAAAAGCTTGACGCGAGGGCATATGTTCTCGAAACTTTGGCAAGAAAGCGGTTAAAAGGACATGGAACGCCGATAAGTTGAAAATCTACTACGGCTAGCCCAAGACTACGTCTCGGTCATTTCTTACTTTCTTTCATGTTTTTTGCAATTGCTTTCCAACTTTCCCTTGCTTTGCATTTGAATAATTTATGACCATTTGTACGCTCTTTAGAGCTGCTTTATTTAATGAAGGAATACCTCAAAGAGGAGGCGCCAACGTGCACGATTATTTGCTTAAGCTTGAAGCCGAGGCCACCAAGCCCGGCAAAAACCTGACTCTGAGGTACCTATACCCGGTCAGAAACGAAAAAACATCTAGATGTATGACACCGGCCGTTGTACTCCGACGCGCATAGGTAAGAGCTCGGCGAAAACGCCATACGTGGCCTTCGCGAAATTGACGCGTCAACGCTCGCCCGATTTAAGAAGGCGGCGCCATCCCGACCACGATCAAGTCAAAATGTCCGATCCGAGGTACTAGACACCTCGGTCGACATGTGACGACCCTCGCCCTTAAAACGGTTCCTACCATCTTTTCTCGGCTATTTAAGCCGGGATGAGCAAACGATGCGGTTAAGTTAACACCCCCGGAGGGTACGACATACAACCTCGTCCCACTCTCCCACACCGGTGTTGGTCGAGTACACGACTTGTATATAATGCGGTCAATAAATTTCAAACAATGGAATTTAAGAAGCGCGAGAAGGGCGGATAAATAAATTCCCCATAAGTCATACAAAGTTACGGCACAAAAGCCGGAGTCAATAAAGTACAAAGGCACGAGACGCCCACTAACACTAAGATTAAAGCTTAACTAGAAGGACCGGCCTCGGGAGCACTCTTGGTCGCCTCACTCTCCCAGATCCGACTCTCCCCTTCCCGACCCGGACGCGGTGGCGGAAGGAGGTTGATACGAAACTAACGTTCCGTCTTCCACAAAGGCACGGAAGTCATAGCCGTCCAAGTTAAGCTCCGTCTTCGGATTCAAAGTCGGATCTGCTCCAGTGCATTCTCGAAGCAATCGGCGACGCTGCTTTAGAAGTTCGTCGGACTCTAGCGCTCCGCCGCGATATGGCCGAGCCTCCTCGACGGCTTTAACCTTATCAAACAACGAATCACGCTGTTTACGCGGGGTTTTCACCACATCCATACTTTCGCTCGGCGCTTTACGGGCCGGACACACTCGAGGCTGACTTCTCCGCCCCTTCTCGCGCCTGTTGCAAATCTGACTCCACCTTAACGAACGCCTCCTTGGCAGCATCCCGTTCAAGCCGGGCAGCATCCCGCTCCTCCTCCATAAGGCGCAGCTTGGCCTCAGCATCGGCTAAAGCCTTTTTTACGGATGCCGCCTCAGCCAGTGCCTTTTGGTTGGCCTCAACCTCGGCCCTAGCCACCTTCAGTCGTCTGTTCTGCGCATCGACGAATGTACTTTTCCCTCACAATCATATAGGCACAGGAAACCTATAGATTTACACAAGTACCGTTCTGCGGCTTGTACTTCCTCAGCACTAGGAGGGACGGGGCTCGGTTATCCATGAATTCCCGGGGAGGAACGCTACATCCAGCTCCTTGGTCACCCCCTTTTCAAAAACGAAGCTCCGAGGAAGCATGGAAGAAGGACGTAAGGGCCCAGTTGAAGGAGGAGGAGGAGGCGGAGCGGTCGAAGACGCTGGAAGAACCGAGGCGGAAGGAACGGTCGCGGCCCCAGTAGCTGCAGCTTCACCCTCCGAGACCACAACCCGCTTCCCTTTGGAAATTTCGGGGAACCCCGCCGAGGGGATGCGGAGGGCACAGATGGAGTCGATTCCTCGGCCCGGAGACCCCGGCCTTCTTAGCCACAATAGGGGCATCGGCCTCGGGCGCGGAAGTCTTGACAAGCGGCCCGTTTCGAGACCGACTACTCGAAGATGCGGCGGCCGGATTTACTTTTTTCAAATAACCAGGAAGGGCCTTCATGTCTTGAGCTGAAAAGAACAGGTAAAGGGAAATCAGCAATGAGCACAAAAGTACGGCTGCAATATACAGAACATAAAGAAACATGTCAAAAAAGGACTCCTACAAGTCGAGGGAATTGGCCTAGATCCCTCCCCGGATATGAAAAAGGCCGCGCTCAGAATGCCATACCTTGCTCACGAAGGCATTCAACCACGGGGACATGAGGGGCCATCTCGGGTAGGAGGTCATCTTGCGAGATCGGAAGGACGAGGGGCTGGCCTTATGATGATTCTCCACCCAATATAAAGGGAAGCGCCATACTACGTCGGCAGCCTCGACCCCCTTTAAAAACCAAGCCGGCTTACCAGGTACGGCGACAACCTTGAAAAACACATTCTTAAACCGCTTAAAAGACTCGGAGAAGGGCTTCATAAGCTTCCGGTCGGGATTAACGCGGAGAGACACCAGCCCTTTCAACTTGTCACCTTCCTTCGGAGAGCCGGGGGTAAAGGGGCCAAAATAATAAAAGAAAAGGTTGGTCGAGCGGGGATTGGCCGGGTAGGAGCGACACAATTGCTCGAACGCTACAAGGTAAGCCCTTTTTGTTCGGATGAAGTTGAGACGGGGGGCCGGTCTCGAGGTGCATCGGGGCAAGCATTTGAAAATGGGTAAAAGGAAAGCGGACGCCAACCCGCGTAAGATAATCCCGGTAAAAATAAAAGTAATTTGGACCGCCTACTTCCGCTCGGCCAAACGGGCTCATCGGCCTCGGGCAGCGTAGAACGCACCCTCCATGACGGGTAGGTCCATTCGGGCAATATCCTCGTCCGACATAATGGACCGGGTCTTCAAGACCTCATGGGACACCCGGGGATACCTACGACCACGGGGCCTCGAGGTGGACTAGAAGAATCCGATGTCTCGGCCTCGGCCTTTTTCTTTGAAGACAAAGATTTCGGAGCCATTAACCTATATGCAACATAAAAGGAAATTAGCGAGTTGGAAATACCTGGTAAAACAAGGTTAGAAGGCAAAACAGATGGCGAGACGGGGACGAAACGGCTCACGGAAGTGGGGCCCGAAGGGCGCCGGTGCCGGCAAGATCCAAGGACCGAGGTAGCTCTAGAGTCCTCACCACGCGCAATGTGGAATGAGCTCTCAGCCAAGCAGTCCCAGCAGGGACCGAGATAATCATCAGGATAAGGGTCCAAGCTCCCAGGGGATGGACCCTCACAAAAATGAGGCGGTTGGGCCATCGAGGCAAAAGCCCGGAATCGCGGAAGAACCAACTCCGGCCCGAAAAGATGATCGGAAAGAAGTTCGAATCAAGGAAGGTGACAGAGCTCTAGCTGGTATGGGCTGAGGTCCAATCCGCCGAGAAGAACCATTCCCACCTCGAAGTACGGGCGCTAGCCTTTCAGTTTCCGGGAGCTCAGTTCCAAGAACCCAGTAAGAGGCTCTCGGGTAACGACGACGGAGAAACTCCTCTTCCTCAGGGTTAAACATCGGTCTGGTTCTAAGGAAAGGCCTACGTCTATCCATCAGAAGAGGAACTAGAACCTAAGAGCTACAGGTCTTACGTCAAAAGGGAAGAGCGTACAAGGCAAACCCAGAAACTTATCTTAAAGGGAAAAACTCAGAAGACCCGAAGAATGGGAAAAGCAAATGAGGAACCAGAGGATATCCAAACGGTATGAAATATGCCTAAATGAGCAAAGACAAGGACGAGAAATACCTGTGTAAATGTGAAGAGGATAACTTGAACAAGCGAAATGGGGACGATGAAGTTCTCGCGAGAAAAGACTCGGAGCAAGTTCACTACCAAATTGCAAAGCGGGAAATAATGACAAACGCAAAGTGAACACTTCATATAAAAAGAAGAAGAGAGGAAATAGGGGCAGTTCGGTCTTTGAACGTTGACACGATAGGGCGCACGGAATGACGTAGGCGCATTAAATGTGCACACGAATCGGCACTCCGAGTGGCGCGACGGCTGCAGACCCTTTCCAATCAAGGCACGCCGGGTGTAAAGACGCAATGATGGCGCCTACGGAAAGAAGACCAAACGGTTTACCCGCGAACGGGGACTTACAACATAAATCCGAGGCCGCCCAATAAGCCCGGTCGGGCATGACCCGGGCACCATCCGAACGGCGTTATAGAGGTAAGCCGCGGCATAAGAAGCCGGGCTGGGCGAAGCACGAGCCCGGTCACACACCGGACCCGGGAGAATCGTACACCTCGGCCGTCAAACAGCATGAAGAAGCCGGGGGGCAAGCGTTACGGACCGGCCCAAAAGCCTCCAAGCCCGGGCGAGGCCCAAGCGAGCCGAGAAGGCATGATCTTCCAATCATGGCGGGAGATCCGGAGATCTCGGCGGGAGGATCCGCCCCTATCATATCGGCTCCCGAGATACCCGCCCCATTGATGGCACGTCCCCATTAATGGCATATCTCGGTATCCGCCCCATTAATGGCACGTCCCATTAATGGGGTATCATCCAATATCCGCCCCATTAATGGCTCACCATTAATGACGTGCCCCGGATATCGCACCGGACGCCCCTATAAATACGAGAGGGCGGGTAACAAGGTGCACACACTCTAAACCTAGACTATTTACCTACGGTCTCACCGTGCACACATAGCACCCCTTTGTGGGTATGCGGTGATCCCACGCTCTCCTGGTTATCTCCTTCATAGATACCCAGTGCGATACATCCAAGATCAATCTACCGGCCCGACATGGACATCTCGTGTTCTACACCGAACAATATATATATTTGTTTACAATAAGACATATGAATATAATATACCCCTTCGTCTAATGGCTGGAGGAAGAATTTTCAAATTTGAGATTTGGAAATTTAACACTTGAATAGTCTACGGTATTGGATAAGGTGTCTTGAAATTTGAAGGTATATAAAAAAAAAAAAAAAAAAAAAATACCGCACCGGTGAATCTTTGTAACGTTGGTATGCCGGTGATTTTCTTTTCCATAAAATCATTTCTCGGAATTATTAAATTACAATTTTAAATTTCATTCTTATGCAGGTTAGAATAATTATTAAATTATTATATTTGTAAATAAATGTTTCCAAGAAAATACGAGATGTTTGGTTCGCAATATTGTCTTCTATGGAACTTGAGGAATGCAGAGAAGATTAATATATGGTTGAAATAATGGGGGATTTCAGGCAGGTATATGGCAGAGGAAAAGTGGCGTGATCAGAGGAAAATTCAAGAAAGCAGTGCTCACAAATGAATATAAGGCTCAAAAGATTGTAGGTTGAAGATTATACGGGAATTTTCTTGACCAAAAAAAAAAAATGATTATACGGGAATTTTGATGAAATTTTAATACAAGTAGCCATAATATTATGATTTTTTTTGCTCAAATAATATTATGAGTCATGGTGGGTATTCAATTAGTGCTCATTCTAATCGTTGTAATAAGATATAGATAGTCTGAAGTTGATCCGAACAAATAAAATTTACAATTGTTAATCTGTGATTTTTTAAATGATAAATTGATTTTTATAAGAAGTGAACTTATAGGATTATATTTATTTTAAGTTTTAGAAATATAAAGCAGATGTTTTTTTTTTCAAATCATCCATAAATAAAAATATAATTATCATAAATAATAATTGTAACTAATAAAGTTTATTAAAATTATTGCTGTAATAGAATTCAAGATTTCAAGTGAAATATATGCATATCATTAGATTTTATTTTATTAGTTGATAGGAGTTGATAAATGTATTAGATTTTGTTTCTCTCTTGATTTCCCTCCTTTGAGCTGAGGCACAAAAGTTGCTAAACATACAAAAGTAAAACCGAAATGATTGTGGTTCATGTTGTGTTTTTAGATAGTGATAGAACTTTTATTTTTTATTGGTATATTTGAAATCCAATTCTTTTCTATTATATTCATTTGTGTTTTATTAAATTTGTTAATAATTTCATTGAATCAAAGGTCCATGATGTACTTGTAAGGAATTTTTGCAACCGCGCATCACGCGGGAGCACGTGCTTGTTGCTTATAAAAGGTCTTCATTACAATCCTGTTAATTAAGGAAGTTAATAATATGATATAATAAAACTTCAATCATTTAGGAGTAAGTGAAAATTAATCTATCGGTCCTTATCGTTCCACCCAATTTTAAATTAGGTCCTTGTAGTATTCTTTTTCTTTTTATTCATTCCTTTTAGTTTGCTTAGTTATTAGTGCGGGTCCTTCCGTTTAGATTCTGTTACTTTAAGCTGATAAGGCAATGATGTGCCCCTAAATAACAGTTGACTAAGCCCACACTGATACCAACGTAGACTTTGCGTGGGAAAAAAAATCCATGGAATTCTTCCCGGCCATCTTCGTCTTCTTGCTTCAACTATGGGAATGATAAAGTTGCTTCATCATCTTCGTAGTAACACAGTACAGTGAAACTGAGAAAGAAAAGATTTGAGAGAGAAAAGATATATTCTCATTCAATACTTTTGTCGATTAATAAGTACGTCTCCTTATATAGAGAGCTAGTTACAAATGAACTAAATACAACAAGAATAAAACAATACCATGTGCTATGTTCGGTTACAACGGGAAGTCGTTACAACTCGAGAAAATAAACAAATAAAATAATTAAGTAATTAACTGTTACCCCCCCACAAGGCGAGGCGTATATATTAATCATGCCAAGTCTAGATAAGAAACCATGAAAGGGCTGTGGATCAAGAGGTTTGGTGAAGATATCAACAAGTTGATTTGCACTACGAACCGGAATGAGTCGAATAAGCCCAGCTTGAACCTTCTCTCGAACAAAATGGCAATCAAGTTCAAGATGCTTTTGTGCGTTCATGGAAAGTGGGATTGGATGCAATGTGTATTGCAGATTGGTTGTCACAGTAAAGAATAGTAGGAGATGGATGGGGAATATGTAAGTCAGCAAGCAAGTAAAGTAACCACTGAATTTCACAAGCTACACAACCCATGGTTCTATATTCAGCCTCAGAAGAGGAAAGAGAAACCGTTGTCTGCTTCTTGGATCGCCATGAAACAGGAGAATTACCAAGGAAAATGCAATAACCAGATAAAGATCTACGAGAATCAGGACAACCAGCCCAATCCGAGTCATTGAAGGCCTTTAATTGCAAAGAAGAAGATGAGGGAAAAAATATACCTTTGCACGGCCAACGTTTGATATACCTTAGAACCCTTAAAGCGGCTTGATAATGCACATCGGTAGGAGAATGAGTAAATTGACATAGTTGTTGGACAACATAAGAAATATCAGGCCGTGTAGTATAAAGTACAAAAGACGACCAACAAGACATCTATAAGGAGCAACGTCTGTGAGTAATGTACCATTGTCTTGGGACAATCTAGTATGACGAGCCATAGGAGTAGAAAGGGGCTTACAACCCAAATAGCCTGCATCATCAAGTATTTCAAGAGCAAATTTATGCTGATTTAAAGAGAGACCAGCAGAAGAACGAGCACTTTAAGACCAAGAAAGAATCTGAGTTTACCAAGGTCCTTAATCTTGAAGGTATCATCAAGAAATGATTTAATACGAGAAATTTCAGCAGAATCATTACCGATCAGAGTAATATCATCAACGTAAACCAACAAAACAGTAAAGGAATCACCATGTTGTCGAGTAAACAAAGAGTAATCAGATTTGGATTGAACATAATCACAAGAAAGTAAAGCAGAAGAAAGCTTGGCAAACCATTGACGTGAGGCTTGCTTCAAGCCATAAAGAGATTTCTGCAATTTGCAAACTAATGTGGAACTAGGAGATGAGAAACCAGGAGGGAGAGACATATAAACATCTTCATGAAGATCTCCATGTAAAAATGGATTGTTAACATCAAGTTGTTCAAGGTACCAATTCTTAGAAACAAAGAATAGCAAGCAATAATCTAACAGTAGTCATTTTTGCAGCAGGGGATAAAGTATCAAAATAATCAACCCCCTCAGTTTAGGTATAGCCCTTAGCCACTAACCGGGCTTTGTATCGTTCTAAAGAACCATCAGCATGAAATTTAGTCCTAAACACCCACTTATAGCCAATAGGGAACTTGCCCTTAGGTAATTCAGTCAAAATCCAGGTTTTATTTAGCTCTAAAGCTGAAATTTCAGCTTGCATTGCCTGCTGCCACTCAGGGTATTGAATAGCTTCTTTATAATTTCTAGGTTCATGAGGAATGGAAATAGAACAAATAAAATGCTTATAAGAAGGTGAAAGATTACCATAGAAAAGAACAGAAGATAGTGGATAGCGGTACGATCCAGACATGGAATCTGATTGAGCTGAAATCAGTTGAGAGCAATGATAGTCACCTAAATATGTTGGTTGCTTATGTGGTCTGTGGGATCTGCGAAGGGGTGAATTTGGGACAGAGACTGGATTGTGGACAGAGACCGAGGGAATAGAAGGAGAAACAGAATCAGGTAATGGGGAAGAATCAGAAACAGGGGAAGGGGAAGGATGTGGGGAAACAGAAGGCAAAACATGGTCATCAAGGTCAGAAAAATATCTGGATTAGGTAAAGGAATAGGAGCTTGAGAAGAGTTGCAATTGTGATAAGGAAAAATGGACTCATAAAAGATAACATGCCTTGATATAAAAATTTGATGATTTTGAATGTCAAGAAGAACATATCCTTTGGTACCAGATTTATAACCAAGAAAAACACATTTGCGAGCTCTAGAATCAAATTTTGTCCTATGAGAAGATGAAGTGCAAGCAAAACACAATGATCCAAAAACTTTAAATTGTGTGTAATCAGGATTAGTGTTATGTAAGAGGTGAAAGGGATTTTGATTATTTAAAACAGGGGTTGGAAGTCTATTTATGATGTAAACAGCATGAGATATAGCATAGCACCAGTAGGACAAGGGTAATGGGAATGAAACATTAGAGCTCTAGCAACTTGTAAAATATGTTGATGCTTTCTTTCCACAACACTATTTTGTTCAGGAGTTTCAACACATGATGTTTGATGAAAAATACCTTTAGAGGAGTAAAAAGTATTCATTTGAAATTCAACACCATTATCAGTCCTAAGAATTTTGATTTTGGTTGCAAACTGATTTTCTAAAAAAAGGATCAGAGATTGTAAACAGGATCGTGCTTCAGATTTTGTTTTCAAAAGACATATCCAAGTGTATCATGTGAAATCATCAACAACTGTTAAAAAATAACGGTGGCCATGGATGGAAGATAGTTTATATGGGCCCCAAATGTCAAGCATGTAACAAGTTGAAAAGAAGAAACACTTTTGGATGTACTAATTGGAAAAGGAACTTTTCTTTGTTTAGCAAAATGGCATACATCACATGCACGTAAAGATTACAATCAATGAAAGGATATTGTTGCTTGAACATTCAAAACAGGGGAGGACAAATGTCCAAAGCGAAAATGCCACAAATCAAAAGAAAAAGGGGACATACTAGACAATGAACTATCACCAAGAACAAAGTTTGTACTAGAAACTGAACTAACAACAGGCTTACTAAAAACAGAACTATCATCAGTAGACACATGTAGGTGACTAGGCAGCTTGTATAACCCTTGAGAAAGTTTAGCTAAACCAATCGTTTTCCATGTCTTCAGATCCTGTATGAAACAACAAGAATGAGAAAGAATTAGACAACAAGGAAGGTCATGAGTCATTTGAGAAAGAATTGATATTAAAATGGAAATTCGAATATAAAGGACATTGGTAAGCGTGGATATGTGCATTAACGTACGGAACCGAAATGCTAGCAATAATAGATGTTTTATTTGGTAATGTCAAATGAATAGAAGAAATATTAGAGTAAGTGGTAAACAAGTTTAGGGAATAGCAAACATGGGTAGTAGCTCCACTATCTAGAATCCAATCATTAGAAGAATCAAAGGCCAAAGTTGTGTACGTACGTGTGTGAATCAAAGCATTTGGAATCAAGGTAAGGGCAGAGAGAGCCGATTAACACAAGAATTGTTAGCAGATGGCAAACTAGAAACAGATGCATTCAAACCATGAGTAGCAGCAGACGAAGGTTGTAATAGAGAAATTAATTGATTATACTTGTTCTTGACTAATAGGTGGATTAGCAACGGTAGGTGTTGGAGATAAAATACCAGCTAATGATTCAAGAGAAGATGTTACCACACTATTCACTGAAGCTCGATTACGGGTCTTGTATCCGGGAGGAAAACCGTGCTTCTTATAACAAGTCTCAACAGTGTGCCTTGGTTTGCCACAGTAAGTACAGACCTTGTAATTGTTATTGGATTTAGACTGATATGGAGGTTTTGAGGATTTGATTCCCACACTTGAATCGCACGAGTGAAACACACACCGCTTCTAAAGAGCCAAGTGAGATCTCGTTCTTGTTGAGCAACCATAGAGTAGACTTTATTAATGGAAGGAAGACGATCCATGAGTAAAATTTGAGAACGTACAGTAGCAAATCTTTCATTAAGGCCCTTTAAGAATCTAATCACATAATCTTGACGAAAATACTCTTTTGATGAACAGGAACAGTCAATAATTGGACGAAAATTCAGTAACTCATCCCATATGATCTTGACTTTTGTAAAATAATCAGATACATAAAGGTCACCTTGCCTGATTTGGAATAATTCATCCCGAAGTTCTACTACTCGAATGCATCGCCTTGATCGAACCGTTCCTTTAAGTCATTCCACGTCCTTTCGTTAAGCCAGATCACACTCTGACTGATAGAAGGAGAGATCGATCGAAGAAGCCATGTCAGGACCATGGTGTTGCACCATTGCCACACCGGAAACAGAGGATCAGAAACAGCCAGAACCGTCAGGGAGCCATCAATGAACTGATGCTTGTTCTTACTTATCAGAGCCATCCACATGGCCCGAGCCCAATGATGGTAGTTTGAGCCGATTAGAGGCGGCGAGACAAGGACTAAGGACGGGTTCTCATTCGGATGCAACAAGAAACAACTCGTCGGATCCTGAGATGGCATCGGAGAAGGCGTTGATGCAGATACACTGCTTTCAGTAGCCATTAGAGAGAAAACTAAGGTGAAACTCAGATCTGAGATAAAGCGACAGATCGGAAGAACACAAGCCGTCAAGGTGTTGGTCGAATCAACACAAATGGAAGCTGTGAGTGAAATCAAACGATGAAAATAGCAAATCGAACAATGAAATTGACAGATCGAGTCGAGAATCAACAAATCGGAACTAAGACTCGACAATCGAAGAAAAGAGGAAATACAGTCCTCCGTTCAAAGCGGCGAAAAGAAAATCGAAGCCAAGAATGAAATCGAAGAACAAGAACAGTGATTCGAACGAGGAAGGAGTTTCGTTCAAAAACACACAAAAGCAAATCGGTTGATGAATAAAAGTGGAGCAAATGAAGAAAAACGCTCACATTTGCATCTGCGAAGAGAATGAGCCAAGGAAGAAGACACTCGAAAGAAAAGAAAAATCAATGTCAGAGAGAAAAGAAGGAAAATGACAAATGCGGAAGCCTCACAAAAAAAAAAAAAAAAATCGCTTTGGATACCATAACACAGTACAGTGAAACTGAGAAAGAAAAGATTTGAGAGAGAAAAGATATATTCTCATTCAATACTTTTGTCAGTGTACAGTACGTCTCCTTATATAGAGAGCTAGTTACAAATGAACTAAATACAACAAGAATAAAACAATACCATGTGCTATGTTCAGTTACAACAGGAAGTCAGTTACAACAACTAATTACATCAGAAAATAAACAAATAAAATAATTAAGTAATTAACTCTGTTAGTAGGACCTGCACAAATCATATTGCTTTGGCTGTTTATGTGGTAATGTTGGGGCGGTTCAACAAGCTTGGTTCTGATAAGAGAATTTGCAGAATTCGCATTTGTCCCCTCAGAAACAATATAATCAACCAGACCGCCAAAAAGATCGAAAACCAATTGAAAAAAGTATTCCTTATTTTTAAACTGAGGAAGTAGGGACGGGGTGGAGGTTATTGCAGTAATTAAATTTTGATGCAAGTGTGAGAGAAGGAAAAGGCTCACTTCTTCGGCGTGGAACACTGGATGGGTCTTATTGTCAACTGAGATAGAGAATGATTTCTTTGATAATAATGAGTCACCTCTATCTCACGGATTAGGTTGTCGAATCATTCCCATAGTTGAAGCAAATGAGAACGCCGAAGAAGATGAAGGAGAAGAATTCCATGGATTTTTTTCAATGCAAAGTCTATGTGGCTATCAGTGTGGGCTAAGTCAGATGTTATTTAGGGCCACATATCGCTTTATCAGTTTAAACTAACAGAATCTAAACGGCATCTGCACTAATAACTGAGTAAACTATAATGATTGAATAAAAAGAAAAGAAATATTATAAAAACGTAATTTAAAATTGGTGAAACTACAAGGACTTACCAATTATTTTTTCCTAACATTAATTATATCGAAAGTGGCTCGTCACGATATATATATATATATATATATATCTCTATCTCGAAAGTGGCCTCTTCTTTTCTTCTTTTTTGATATAGATTAACGAGAGTGGCTTTCCCGGAAGAAACTAAAGTAGGCCTTTGCTTCTCTAGCATTAATCAAAGAAAATGAAAAAGAAAGTTCAACAAGGAGAATAGGTTTATTGCAGTTCAGCGTCTTCATTCAGATCACAGCAGTGCGAGTCGAGAAGAAAGCAAGTTCGTCTCAACAACTTTCAGAACAGTTTGATCACTGTATAACGAGTTTTATAGATCCTGCACAAAATTTTTCCTTTATTTGATCCTCTAGCTTTAATTTCATGCCTCAGATTCCTTTTCTTGTTTTCCCGGGCTACTACCCATATAATTATGTTGTTGCAGATTAAGCTTTGGACAAAACGAAAAGATCAAACCCTTGCAAATGGCATATAGCGTCCGGGGAGAATCTTCTTCCAGCTCTGATACTTTCAGTTCAACTACTAAATGGAAACATGATGTGTTCCTGAGTTTTGCAGGAAAAGACACTCGCTTGAAGTTTGTGGATCATTTAGATGAAGCCTTCAATAGAAGTGGGATCAAAATTTTCAGGGATGATGTAGATCTTGAGAGAGGGGGAGACATAAAGCAAGAGCTCTTTCAAGCAATTCAGGATTCTCTCTGTGCAATTCCTATTATCTCCGAAAATTATGCAAATTCTACATGGTGTTTGGATGAGCTTCAAAAGATTCTTGAATGATGTTGATCCAGCTGATGTTAGACATCAACGAAACCGTTTTCGGGAAGCCTTGGTTGAACATGAAGAGAAATTCAATGAAAATACAAAAAAAGTGCAGAATTGGAAAAAAGTTTTGTTTGAAATTAGCAACTTAGCTGGTTGGGACACCAGGGGAAGGTAAGTTTTCTTTTACAATCATTTAATCATATTTTCCGCATTTATTTGGATTTATATTTGTTTCATCATGATCTTTAATTTTGGTTTAAATCGTTTACATTAATGAGTTTCATATATAGTCTTTCTTTTCTTTTCTTTACACGTAATTGTAACCGACAAATAACTAGAGGCACAAGGAGTAATCTAATTTTATCAAAGTATATCTGGTACTCCCTCCAATCCTAATCATAGAAACACATTTTAGAGTTGGTTTTGGTTCTAATTATAAGACCAAGTTTTAACTTTTGTCAATTTTTTCTAAAATATCCCTATTGATACTTTCTTAATAATAATTAAAGACAATAATAATTTAATAATACACCGATATATTCTATAAAGTAAATAATGTTTGCAACTCATTAATATCATATACACCTCAATTATACTGTTTCTTTTTTATAAAATAATTTTGAGCAATTTTTGTCATATTTTCCCCATATCACCCCTACTAATACTTCATCCACAATAATTAATTTAACAACACGTTTATATTCTCTCAAGTGAGAGATTCTATTTTATTTTTAAATAAAATAATTTTAATATTCCTTTAAATTAGCTCCTTTGCAAAAGAAAATAAGGTGAAATCCACAGGGCTGAGATCTATTGAAATTGAACCCCACCTCTCTTGTTTCTAGTTAGCTTGCCAGTTCTCTCTCACAGCACCATTAGATTTATTTTTTCACTCCAAAAATTGAAGTCGATCGATCAGCTTCAAGTACACGAAGAAAAAAGAATCCATCTACCATCAACACTTTAACTCCGTTAAATACACACACACACACATATATATATATATATATAATATTATAAGCTAATTAAAAGAGCCATAGAGAAATCCATCTAACATTAGAGAAATCGCGAAGAGTCAGAGTGCCAAGTGCACGGGGCTACCGATTCTAACTGATTTTGCCTTGATGTAATTTTCAATTTTAGGCAGGGGTATTTTCGGAAAATAATTATAATTAACTAATTTAATTTCTCTCCTTAATCTCTCCAAATTCTGGTAAATAGTTCCTATAATTAGGACCGAGTGAGTATATTTATTATGCTGTACTTCAAAAAACGTAATATTCCTTGATTTCTTCATTGAATTTAATAGGGGGATGACTTTATATCCATGAATAAAAAGAAATTGTGAAAAAGTGAATGTAATTTTTTTGGTGAAATGATCTCATTTCTAATTTTAATGGGCCGATGGATAAATTATTTCTAAACAATAATTCACATTCCACTTATCTTTTTCTCTGTTGTCTACTTTATATTTTATGAAAATTTAATGACATTTCCCTGTTATACATATGAAAAATGTATTGTAGTTTTAATAGACAATATTTATGAAAAGTCGCATTTGTCATTATTATTTTACTTTATTATGACTATATAACTCGTTCACCAATGTTATTACTTTTTTGGCAGGCATGAAGCAGAAATTATAAAAGATATAGTAGAAAAGGTATGGACTTATTTAAGTTCTAAATTACCATCTTATGGTCAATCAAGATTGTGCGATATGGTGACAATCTTGGAGATTGGGTTGGATGACAAACGTATTGTAGGGATATGGGGTATGGGCGGTGTGTCACATCCCAATTTCGGAAGCGATTTTTTTTTTTTTTTTAAAACGGTATCATGATCAGAGTAGAGCACCTAGGAAGTAAAAATAGTATTTCTAAAAAGATATGTATCGATAACATCAATTTGTATGTTTTGCTACTAACAGCGGTACAATAGTTCAAATGGTTCTAAGTTCAAAGTACATTTCAAAAGGGGTCCGACCAGTCCGTCCTAAGCCCGCTTCGCTTACCCTTGTATCCGCTCCCGTTCACTCCGAAACCGAAGCTATGGTAAGAGCGAGGTTCAATCCACATTTGAACCTCGGGTAACGGTTAACCTCATGTTCAAGTACAACCATGTATGACAGATATTCATGATACCACAGTAAAATTCACATATACCAAGTAATAACACACCATATACACCTGCATATGATTGTTATTCCAGTCTGCACTATTCACCAGTGCCACGATGTACGGTCGTGTCCTCGCGCTAGGAAAACTCAAACGGCGTTATCATGACTATAACCCGTATAACTGTATGTGCACAAGCACTAACTTTTGAAAACAGAATTTCAGTTCAAAAAAAACACATCTCATCACATATAGGTATACAATAAACATCGAGTTAGTGTTACGATGACGCGTCCGTACCTTCGTCGGCGTTTGTCGGTACGCTTGACGTCTGAACTGTGATCGCGTTGATCCTATAATGGTAATACCGTATTTATTAATTTGTAAGTAATATCCTAAGAGATATTTTGGCCCCTAATGGCCATTTTGCCCTTACAATTTTTATTTTTCACTTTATTCCCTCAAAATTCGTACAACAACGCTGGTATAAATCTGGGCAGCATTTTGTCTAACTTTGAAAAATCATAATTAATTCTACAAAAATCGAAATGAGGATCCGTAAAATTCCTTGGAATCCTTAGGATGTCTAGTTTCATTTAAAAATAACCACTTCTGCCCAGATCACACGGATCATTCCCAGTCTTAAAGTTTTGAACCTCTGCCCAGAATTTTTCCAGAATTTCGTAGCCTAACTTTGAGGAATTTTAACTCTCTGTAAAAAAATCATTTTGACATGTTCTTGACATATTTAAAAAGCCCTATATGTCTACTTTAACCATGAATTTTCTCAGAATTTTGGGATCGTCATTTCAACATGAAATCCTGGCGTTTTCATGGCTGACTTCAGAATTTCGAAACCGATGAAATTTCGCGAACTTCGTTACTTTCATGATCTCTCCCAGAAATTTTGCCATAACCTCTACTTCATCAATTTTTCGAGATAAAGGCAATTTTAACTATAAAAACATCTATATAAACTCATCCTAGCATATTTAAGATCTAAGCTATCTCTATCTAAGAATTTAAGAACTAAAACCAAAAGAACTTCAAGCTAGAACTAGAAAACTTACCAAGAACTTTGCTCCTCCTTCTTGCTTCTCTAAACTCAGCTACTTTGGGTGAGTTTTGGTGTGAGAATTATGGAGAGCAAAGGCCCCTATTTATAGGAAAACTCTATGGCAACTTGGTAATTAAATGGAACTCCTTCTCCTTCATTCCTAACCCTTGGATTTTGGTTAAATTAGAGCACCAATCCTAGCCCTTCATGTTCTCAAATCTGATCCCCCACTCTCTCTCCTCATCCTCTTCCATTCTATCCAATAGTACCTTACCCCATGTGCTCATTCAAGTTGCCTCTTCAATTTTTGAGTTGATAACCACTAGATAAAAATTCATTTGAGTGTCTTAATGAAGTTGGATTCAAATTTTCTTTTTGGTTTTGAACTCTTGGGATTTTTAGCTTTAATTAGAGACCAAGATCACTATCTTTCTCCATTGGCAAACTTTTAAAAGTGGAGAAAATAGCTTTGGTTACCATCATCTTGTAGCTTGAATTTTGCTTGTTCATAACCACTTTGTATCTTTGATTTATGATTAGTAGATTTCAAGATACAATTTATTTTGTATAGATTTCCCTTTGATTAACTCTTGAATTAATCCTCTTGATTATCCTAATTATCCTATGTGTAAACACCTCATTGGCTAAAGGTTGGATATTTCCTCTTGATATTTCTTCTCACCACCTTATCCTATACATGCAAGTGGACAACTTGAATTTTCAGCAACTCTTTCTCTCTCTTTTCTTAGCCAAAACCGAAATTCCTCCCATTGGCTCTTCTAATTTCACATGGATTAAGCTTCTTAATTATTCAAGCCCTTAGATTAACTTTATGAGATCAAACCTTGGCCTTTAGATCATAGTTTGAAATTGTTGACTTTTCAACTCTTGATTAATATTTGATTAATCATCTTAATCATAAGCTTAATTATCTCTTGGTTGTTGTATTAGTGGTTTCTTAGAGTAATTGATGAGTGCTAATAATTCATTTAGTGCTAATCTTAACTTCTCATTGGTTCTTGGTTTTTAATTAGCTTAACATATCTTTGGTTGATAACAATTAGTATTAATTGTAGAGAATTAACTAAATATCCCATTAGTGTAATTTTAATTGCTCATTAATTGTTGGTAATTGCCCCTTAATTGGTTTAAATGTTTTGATAATTCTTTATGGCCTTTTATAAACTAAACATGAGCTATTTATAGATTATAAGGTGTTAGAAGATTTAATCTCTTAATAAATTATGAGAATGGGTATTTAAGGCTCTTTAACTAATTGTGAAACCTAGGACAATTTACCTAATTTAGTGAAGGTTTAGTTGTTAATTTAATGGACATTGTTTTCTCTAAATTTGTCTAAGTATTTTCATCTCCATATGAATCATAATTTAAATATAGTATTTATTTCATTTATGGTATTTTATGATGCCAAATATAATTTATTACCCTATTGGCTACTCTAATTCTAGGGAAAAATTGCCTAGAACATAAGATAAACTTATCTCAAGATTTAGAGACTACATACTCTCCTATCTCAAAATAGGCAATTCTACCAAAATATGATATTTATCATAAGTGAGAACTTAGGGTTTTACATTTCTCCCCAGTTAAATAAAATTTCGTCCTCGAAATTTGCTCTATACTAACTAGACTTTGAACCATAAATTCTATGAATGTACCATATTAGAATGTTTTCACATCTAAGCCGCTTTTCTCGGTGTTTGAGAATCCGCTTGACTTAAATTACGAAGGTATTTGTCATGTCGTATTTTGACACAACAAAAATGTTTCCGTGGCGCCTACATACGGTGGCCACTTAAAACACCTCATACTCTATGTCACGATTGCGGTCGATTGGTATAATTGAGAAAGACGGGGAAATGTTATGGAGATTAATCGGGTTCGGGGTAAGGTTATCGGTAAACGACGTTTCACGTTTAGCTAAAATTTCGAATGATCTTACGTAATGCGAGACTAAATTTTGGCTCTAAAGCGTTCTCGACACCGATTACTAGGGATACATTTAGAAACATGTGATCGTCGACTTGAACTCTAGCGGTCTTCTCCCCTTTGTCATCGTAGCTCTTCGTCGTCCGCTTTGTCTTTGCTAGAAGTTGTCTTTTGAATAAAACGATTTGATCGGAGGTCTAGTCAACCAGATCGACCCAAGCGATTTACGCTTAGATAAGGGTGGCCCGACACGTTTGTCCTTGACATTCGATCGTATAAACTCAGAAAACTCTAGACATCTAGTCTATTTCCTTACTATGCATGCTTGCTTAGCATGCACTCTAATATTCAAATAATAATCTTATTCATTTCTGTACTTAGGTACAGTATTCAAACATAGGACCTTCTCGTCCTTCCTCATCGTGCTTGGTTACGCGGGCCTTACCGCCGCGACTCATTCAGCCTCTCGGCTTAACACATATTGGCCTTAGGCTCAATTCATTATCACAACACAAGGGACCTTAGCCCAACTACTTGGTATAGTAAATATTTTGCTAGACTCGGGACGTACTTGTAGACATACTAGTCTAAGGTCACTATAACAATTCACATTTCACACGGTGATAAGTACTATTGTCTTAAGGCTTAGGGATCTTGCCCGTGTACATTCGTACACCTAGATTTCGAGCATCTGCTCGTCTGTTCTATCTAAATCTCTCCCAAGTCTAACTCTTAGACCATATTAAAGGCTTGATACTAGTTTCTATACAAGAATTATTGACTACAAGGACAAATCTTTTCTTTGCTAAGGTAGTTACTACGCCAAATTCCTATCATAAAATGAGGATTTTATGTTCCATATTTTTATCAGGAGTGAGGAGAAGTCAACATACAAAGTAATCGAAAGATAGTTTCAATGAAATCTGAACAACCTTTTAAGTTCCACTTAGGTTCCATGAATTCCACATGCTACTACAAATTTCATGTCCAATATTTATCAATAGATGCAAATAACAAGAAGACAAAAATTCAACTTCAATTACTACGATAACCCACACATTCCAATTTATGTTTTATATATCTGAAACCTAATGGTTTGGACGGGAGTTCAACACAACATATTAAATGCGGTGGTGTACTAAAGTAGAATTTCGGGAGTATTAACAACAACAATACTAACTCTTAATTAATCCAGATTTACTAGAGTGTACACTCAAAATTTTATATTTAGAGCTTTATGTCTTTAAAATCCAGGAATCTAATCCTTATGGTTTTGTTCTTACCAAGCACCAAAGATAAATTCAAATTTGTCAAGCTAAATAGTTCATGTATGTTAACTTGAAGGCGTTCATCAAAATTTCGAAATGAAACAAGGATATATAATGCATGGTTATCTCATTATGATATAGTGATAAGAAATCTTAAGTTCAATTGATCAAAAGTACAATGTATTTCAAAACAGGGTTCCAATGCAAAGTATGCCACAAAATTTCACCAAGTGTCATTTCAATAATCAAAACCAGTTTATCCCTCGGGTTTCATCTAATTCCAACATACGCCATTTGAAGCTTATCTTGTTTAGCATACCAATGACTAACAATCAAGTTTACAACAACGAGAGATTACCAAAAACAATAGTCGATCGGGAGTTCGAGAAAAATGATATCAACCCCATCCATTCGTCCAAGTTTCATACGGTGTGATAGTAGAAATTCAAAGAGTGATAATGCACATACAAAATGGAACTTAATATAGTATACTCCAAGCCACTTTCATAAATTTAGTTTGTTAAAGATTTTCTTGTATAATGAAGTAAAATTTCTAAACTCAGATTTTCCAATATAATTAAATGAAGCAAGTAATATCACAAGGATGTACAAGTCATAGCATCATTAGACATGCAAACTCTTTTTAGAGTAGGTTAACACAAAACACCTAGACTTTCAACTAACTATTTAAGTGTTACTTCCAACATATGACTAACACCCTATGCAAGCGTCACCATTTAGAGTTCTTACGACTAGTTGGTTGGACTACAATAATTACATACATAAACTTTAATGAAATACCGTAACAATTTGCTCTTTAACAATATTTAACAAATTTAAAGAAGGATCACTTTCAAAAACATAGTTTCAAACTAGCTTAATTTGGAAAATTTAAGTGAAATGCTCGAGTTAGATTTCTAAGTGAACAAACAATTGGTCAACATCTTTGTCTATGAGTTATATTTGGTTGGAAATTTTCAGAAATAAAGTAAGCATTTAAACATATGTGTAACATACTTAATATACTAAATCATACAAGTTTCAAGTCTTAACAACAACCTTAAAGCGCAAATATCTAATGCAATCTCATATCGTACAAAACATGTTCAGCGGTAAGCATATGATCACAAAAGGTTTTCAATGTCGAACTAGAGAACACTAGATTCTAATCATGCAAATGGTCTAAATGATAAGAGAGAGTTCATACAAAGCATTGCTTGATTTATCATAAACTTCATGATGATGCTTAAATTCTATTCAATAAGACATATCTCTTCATAACAACATAAAGAAAGAGATTTTTGAGTTTTGGCAAGATATATCTAAAACATTTAAAAACAAAATCAATCATGCATACAAGGAAAAAGCGGAACTCAATATCATATACCACATAAACTTCACTTCTCCTCTTATGTATTTTCAAGTTTTTATTCAAACACCGGTATGGATGCCAACGGGTTAACGAACTAACTGTTTTCTAGATTGTCTCTTAGTGTATACTTAGGCATTAGCCCACTAATATTTTTTCTTCCTTGAGTACATACTCTATAAAGAGTCTTTCACTACCGCCTAACTTTGTTTCTTCTTGTTTAAGATATCTCAAATCGTCTACGGAGTCAAAGCGGCCTAAAGGGGTAGAGCAAGATGGACCACCTATACGGCCCTCAATGATGCCTTGATTATGATTATGCCCGGGTTCATAATGATGATCAAGACCCCAATGAAAAAGTATTGCTCTAGGTACTAGAATTGGTTTTATGTGTGGTTGTCTATTTCTACCTCTGCACCTATTTCTATCTCTTCCTCTCCCTCTGCCTCGGCCTCGGCCTCGGCCTTGGCCTCGGCCTCGGGGAGCACCGGCACCTCTTAAGGTTGCCATATTCTAATTTCGGAGGTTAATAGATGAAAACATCAGAAAACACAGATTCAAACATTGCACACATATGTACACAACACATATCTATATTGATCACAAATATTTTACACAAGTCTCATAATTCAACAACAAGTCATACATCATAACCCTTTTAGTACTACTAGCTACTACTACTACTCTTTCCACGTCATTCTTGGGACTGGTACGGGATTGCCCTTGTCAAACTACATGTTCCGGTATACTAGGTGTTTGAGGTAAGAGAGACATGAGCATATATCCTCGAGGTTGCCCTCGGCTAACATCTCATTGGTTTTAGCTATCCAAAAATGGGTACGGGAAAATGGTGGAGAGTGGATCTAACCCAATCTCCGGGGTCCGAGGGTTATAAAAGAGGAATTCATCAAGTAGTAGTCTTTCACTCGTCTTAGGTAAATCAGGTATTTTTCTCGTTTGGTATCTGCAATTTGCTTGGCATGAGCGTAGTCTAATCCTAATGCTTGGGTCAAAAGGGTGTTGTCATTTAGGACATAGTCTAAGTCATCGGAGTTGGCATCAGAATTGTTTTCAAGTGTTTGGATATCGGGGAAATCGAAGTTGTCACCCACCGAGGAGTGGTGTGGGTGTCGGGATTTGCGGGTACGGGAGGATATACTATATTTATGGGTTCCGCGTATATGGGGTCATACAGATTGTCGGGGTATTCAGTCTTTGGGTGATACTGGCTCTTCGAGTCTTTGGGACAAAGATAGGATCGGGGGCGGGATAATGGGTTTCATTCATAGGTAAGGGATCAAAAGGTAAGTACTACGGTCTAGGGTGGTATTCAGTTCTGGTTCATCATCGGGATAGTTAGGCATATAATCGGGGTCTAGATGATGTTAGAAAAATTTGGCTCGGGTATAATCATCGAAGGTGAATTACTTGGTTCGGGATTCGGTTTGACTCTAAGGTTTCCGGGAGAAGCGGTGTCCATGCGCTACGCGCCTCCGCATCCGGTAGTAATCTACGTAGGGTTCGTTGTCCATCACTACAACAATATCGGGATTTATCGGTACTTGTTTTCAAGATTTTCTTTGAGACAATGGCTTAGAGCCTAACTTAGCTAATCAACCGATTGGCCGGGTAAGTGTCTATCATGGGAGCCTCCCTGCTAGGGTGACTCAATGGCGATCCACATAGACTAGCCTTGCCTTCGGCACCAATGGTTTCTCATAAGCGAGTCGAGTTCATACCGAGATAAAATGGTTTTCGAAGGCTCGAACCTAACTCCGCTACTCAAACAATCGCCGGCGACGTCGTAATTATGGAAGGCTCGCCGAGTTCACGGGGACGATTGCCAATCACAATACTTCTTTCTAGACACCCAGGACTGTTCGGAGTAACTTAGTTAACTCGTGCCGGGATGTCGCTTACGATACCAAAAATGTCACATCCCAATTTCGGAATTTTTTTTTTTTTTTTTTTTTTTTTTAAAACGGTATCATGATCGAGTAGAGCAGGAAGTAAAAATAGTATTTCTAAAAAGATATGTATCGATAACATCAACTGTATGTTTTGCTACTAACAGCGGTACAATAGTTCAAATGGTTCTAAGTTCAAAGTACATTTCAAAAGGGGTCCGACCAGTCCGTCCTAAGCTTTGCTTACCCTTGTATCCGCTCTGTTCACTCCGGAACTGAAGCTATGGTAAGAGCCGAGGTTCAATCCACATTTGAACCTCGGGTAACGGTTAACCTCATGTTCAAGTACAACCATGTATGACAGATATTCATGATACCACAGTAAAATTCACATATACCAAGTAATAACACACCATATACACCTGCATATGATTGTTATTCGATCTGCACTATTCACCAGTGCCACGATGTACGGTCGTGTCCTCAGCGCTAGGAAAACTCAAACGGCGTTATCATGACTATAACCCGTATAACTGTATGTGCACAAGCACTAACTTTTGAAAACAGAATTTCAGTTCAAAAAAAACACATCTCATCACATATAGGTATACAATAAACATCGAGTTAGTGTTACGATGACGCGTCCGTACCTTCGTCGGCGTTTGTCGGTACGCTTGACGCCCGAACTGTGATCGCGTTGATCCTATAATGGTAATACCGTATTTATTAATTTGTAAGTAATATCCTAAGAGATATTTTGGCCCCTAATGGCCATTTTGCCCTTACAATTTTTATTTTTCACTTTATTCCCTCAAAATTCGTACAACAACGCTGGTATAAATCTGGGCAGCATTTTGTCTAACTTTGAAAAATCATAATTAATTCTACAAAAATCGAAATGAGGATCCGTAAAATTCCTTGGAATCCTTAGGATGTCTAGTTTCATTTAAAAATAACCACTTCTGCCCAGATCACACGGATCATTCCCAGTCTTAAAGTTTTGAACCTCTGCCCAGAATTTTTCCAGAATTTCGTAGCCTAACTTTGAGGAATTTTAACTCTCTGTAAAAAAATCATTTTGACATGTTCTTGACATATTTAAAAAGCCCTATATGTCTACTTTAACCATGAATTTTCTCAGAATTTTGGGATCGTCATTTCAACATGAAATCCTGGCGTTTTCATGGCTGACTTCAGAATTTCGAAACCGATGAAATTTCGCGAACTTCGTTACTTTCATGATCTCTCCCAGAAATTTTGCCATAACCTCTACTTCATCAATTTTTCGAGATAAAGGCAATTTTAACTATAAAAACATCTATATAAACTCATCCTAGCATATTTAAGATCTAAGCTATCTCTATCTAAGAATTTAAGAACTAAAACCAAAAGAACTTCAAGCTAGAACTAGAAAACTTACCAAGAACTTTGCTCCTCCTTCTTGCTTCTCTAAACTCAGCTACTTTGGGTGAGTTTTGGTGTGAGAATTATGGAGAGCAAAGGCCCCTATTTATAGGAAAACTCTATGGCAACTTGGTAATTAAATGGAACTCCTTCTCCTTCATTCCTAACCCTTGGATTTTGGTTAAATTAGAGCACCAATCCTAGCCCTTCATGTTCTCAAATCTGATCCCCCACTCTCTCTCCTCATCCTCTTCCATTCTATCCAATAGTACCTTACCCCATGTGCTCATTCAAGTTGCCTCTTCAATTTTTGAGTTGATAACCACTAGATAAAAATTCATTTGAGTGTCTTAATGAAGTTGGATTCAAATTTTCTTTTTGGTTTTGAACTCTTGGGATTTTTAGCTTTAATTAGAGACCAAGATCACTATCTTTCTCCATTGGCAAACTTTTAAAAGTGGAGAAAATAGCTTTGGTTACCATCATCTTGTAGCTTGAATTTTGCTTGTTCATAACCACTTTGTATCTTTGATTTATGATTAGTAGATTTCAAGATACAATTTATTTTGTATAGATTTCCCTTTGATTAACTCTTGAATTAATCCTCTTGATTATCCTAATTATCCTATGTGTAAACACCTCATTGGCTAAAGGTTGGATATTTCCTCTTGATATTTCTTCTCACCACCTTATCCTATACATGCAAGTGGACAACTTGAATTTTCAGCAACTCTTTCTCTCTCTTTTCTTAGCCAAAACCGAAATTCCTCCCATTGGCTCTTCTAATTTCACATGGATTAAGCTTCTTAATTATTCAAGCCCTTAGATTAACTTTATGAGATCAAACCTTGGCCTTTAGATCATAGTTTGAAATTGTTGACTTTTCAACTCTTGATTAATATTTGATTAATCATCTTAATCATAAGCTTAATTATCTCTTGGTTGTTGTATTAGTGGTTTCTTAGAGTAATTGATGAGTGCTAATAATTCATTTAGTGCTAATCTTAACTTCTCATTGGTTCTTGGTTTTTAATTAGCTTAACATATCTTTGGTTGATAACAATTAGTATTAATTGTAGAGAATTAACTAAATATCCCATTAGTGTAATTTTAATTGCTCATTAATTGTTGGTAATTGCCCCTTAATTGGTTTAAATGTTTTGATAATTCTTTATGGCCTTTTATAAACTAAACATGAGCTATTTATAGATTATAAGGTGTTAGAAGATTTAATCTCTTAATAAATTATGAGAATGGGTATTTAAGGCTCTTTAACTAATTGTGAAACCTAGGACAATTTACCTAATTTAGTGAAGGTTTAGTTGTTAATTTAATGGACATTGTTTTCTCTAAATTTGTCTAAGTATTTTCATCTCCATATGAATCATAATTTAAATATAGTATTTATTTCATTTATGGTATTTTATGATGCCAAATATAATTTATTACCCTATTGGCTACTCTAATTCTAGGGAAAAATTGCCTAGAACATAAGATAAACTTATCTCAAGATTTAGAGACTACATACTCTCCTATCTCAAAATAGGCAATTCTACCAAAATATGATATTTATCATAAGTGAGAACTTAGGGTTTTACACGGTGTCGGTAAAACAACTCTTGCTAGAGTTGTTTACAAAAAAATATCTTACAAGTTTGAAGGTTGTTGCTTTATTGTAAATTTTAGGGACACTTTGCAAAAAGAAGGCCTAGTCTCTTTGCAAGAAAAGCTTATTTCGATCTAGGAAAAAAAGACATGAAAATTCCTGATCATTATGAAGGAAAGGAGATGATAAGAAAGCATCTCTCAAATAAAAAGGTTCTTCTTGTCCTTGACGATGTAGATGATACAAGTCAATTAGAAAATTTAGCTGAAAGTTCAGATTGGTTTGGTAAAGGAAGCAGAATACTTATCACAACAAGAAATAGCCACTTGCTCACCGCATCTGGAGCACAAAGAATGTATGACATGAAAACCATGAAGATAGATGAATCTCTTCAACTCTTTTCAAAGAAAGCATTCAGGGAAGACTATCCTAAAAAAGATTATTTGGAGTTATCTAATTCTGTGATTGAGTATGCGGGAGGTCTTCCTTTGGCACTTAAAGTTTTGGGTTCTTATTTTCACGGGAGAAGTAAAGCTGAGTGGATAGATGCTTTAAATAGAATGAAGCAAGTTCATCCTCACAAAAGCATACTTCAAGTACTTAAAATCAGTTATGATGGATTAGATGAGAATGAACAAATAATATTCTTAGACGTTGTTTGTTTTTTCAAGCATTGGCAGAAAAAAGAAGTGACTCAAATTTTGAAAAGTTGTGATCTTCACCCAACAATTGGAATAAAGGTCTTGATTGAAAAAGCTTTACTAGTTGAAACGAAAGATGGCAGATTAGAGATGCATGATTTAATTGAAGAATTGGGTAGGTATATAGTTCTTCAAGAATCTCCCAATGATGTTTGTAAGCGTAGCAGGTTGTGGGAGTTTAAGCACATTAAGGAAGTATTGGAAAACAAAAAAGTGAGTGCCCTACTTTCTAAATATCTCATTTTGTTGACATATGTTTAATGTTTTTAATATTCTTTACTTCCTTATCATTCTCATGTTATTTTTATGGAAAATGACATTTTTTTTATTAGGGATGTGGAGAAATAGAAGCTATTGTTATTGGAGATGATTATTGGACCAGAGACAAAATAGAAGTACATCCTGAAGCCTTTTCAAAGATGAGTAGACTTAGATTACTCCTCTTAAATGGTTCACCCAACGTATCAAAGGGATTGAAGAAACTTTCTGGTGCATTAAAATTTGTCCGATGGCCATCATTTCCTTTGGAAGCTCTTCCACTTCCATTGGATGAACTTGTTCATATTGAAATGCCACATAGCAACATAAAGAAACTTTGGAATGGAATAAAGGTGAGGCTGATGCTTATTTATCTTAAAAATATATCTACGTATCTATGTTTTATTGATTCATTGTTTAGTAAGACTGACCATTCTACAATCTTTTGTTTGACTAGTCTATGAATCACTTGAAGATTATCAACTTGAGCGGATCTTTCAAATTAATTGAAACTCCAGACTTCTCAAATGTTCAATCTCTAGGACATTTATATCTTTGTAGATGCGCATCCCTTGTCAAGGTTCATGAATCCCTTGGAGTGTTGAAAGAGCTTGTTGAGGTGGACTTGCATGGTTGTGAAAATCTTAACAGCCTACCAAGTAAATTGGAAACAAATTCTTTGAAAAAGTTAGATCTTGGTGGGTGTAAAAATGTTAAAAAGCTCCCAGAGTTTGGGGAAGGTATGAAGAAATTATCATATCTTGATGCAAGTCACACTGCTATAACTAGTCTTCCTGAATCACTTGGATCCTTGACTGGTCTTGGAGAGTTGAATCTAAGTGCAACTGGTTTAATAAATCTACCCTTCGATTGCTTCTCTGGTCTTTTTAGACTTGTCTTTCTTTCATTGGCGGGTTGCGAAAGGCTTGTGTCTTTGCCAAGGCTTCCACCACGGCTACTTCGGTTAGAAGTGGATGGTGGTTATTCAATGAAACGAAAGGATCGAACCCCTGAATGGAAATATGACATTTTCTTGAGTTTTGTAGGCAAAGACACCGGCTTGAATTTCACAAATCACTTATATGAAGCCTTCGGTAGAAGTGGCATCGGATGTTTTAGGGATGATGTAGATCTTCGAGAGGGGAAGACATAAATTATCTCTTTCAAGCAATTCAAGATTCTCTCTGTGCAGTTCTTGTCATCTCTAAAAATTATGCAAAATCTACATGGTGTTTGGATGAACTTCAAAAAATTCTTGAATCTCAAAATACATCGGGTCGAAGGGTTTTTCCCATCTTCTATAATGTTAATCCAGCTGATGTAAGAAAGCAACGAGAAAGTTTTGGGGAATCCTTGGCTGAACTAGAAGAGAAATTCAAAGAAAATACAACCAAAGTGCAGAATTGGAGAACTGCTTTGTCAAAAATTGGCATCTTGACTCGTTGGGACACCAGGAACAAGTAAGTTTTCTTTTACAACCATTTAATAATATTTTCCTTATTTATTTAACTTTATATATTTTGTCATTATCTATAATTTTGGTTTAAATTGGTCATAATCATTTTCATAGTCTTCAAAGAAAATACTTGAAACAAATATAGTAAAACATATACTCAATAAATATATTAAAAAATATTTTTATAATGACATTATATTTTTTGAAAAAAATTTGTTGAATATATTAAAAACTCTACATATATACATACATACCTACATTGAAAAACATAAGTTACAAAGTAATAAAACTCTGTAAAGAGGATAAATGAGAGGGTTTTAAAGTCATTACCTACATTTTAAATTCCCAAATTGAATTAATGATTCAATTAAGGCTTTATTGAATTTATCAATCTAACTTAAAATTTTCTTATTTTAAGGATTTTATCAAATTTTATTAAAGCACCAGAACACATTGAATTGACTTCCACGTGATCATAAAAATTCAAATTTCTTTTGAAATCTTCTATGACATAATCAATAATTGTGCTCCATTACTAAAATACCGCAAAAATCAGGCAGCCAACTCCCTAATGGTCCTTTGCTGTAACATTTCAGTCCTTCAATAATATAATTACAAATTTAATTGTGCCTAATAATAATTATCAGTTGTCCTTCAGTGTAAGTTTTTCTAATTTATTTTAAATTTCGGTAACCATTACCCCTAAGTTTCAGTTATTTTAAAGAAAAATATATTTTCTATAATGAAATTCCATATTTCCCACTATTTAATTATTTTCTCTGTAATATATGAAGTGTCTTAATAATAATTTTTTTTGTTCTTTCTTTTCATTCTTTTACTGTATGGAGATTTTGTTTTTCTTGAAATTAAAAGTCCCTTTAATGTGACAATGGAAAACTGAAAGGTATTCTTTTTGTTTTGTTAAGAGAAAAATCAAATTTTGAATGATGAATGGGTTAACTGAATGACAGTACACATTGATATTTAATATGTTGATAAATTTGTATCCATCAATAAAACGAAATTGTGAGTAAGTTGATTTTTTTTTTTTTTTTTTTTTTTTTGGGTAGAATGATCATGTTCTTAATTTTAATGGGCTGATGGATCAATTCTATTATGACTTGCTCAACAATTCACGTTCCACTTATTTCCATTCATTTTCTTGACTCTGTATTCTTATGAAAATTTAATAACAATTCCCAGTTATATCGAAAAAAATATTGTAGCTTTCGTAAACAATAATACAATTTTCATTAAAATCACATTTTTCATTTTCATTTTATTTTACTGTAATATATATATATATATATATAACTCATGCCAACAATGTTTTTTTTTTTTTTTTTTTTTTTTTTTTTGGTAGGCATGAAGCAGATCTTATAAAAAATATAGTTGGAGATGTTTGGAGCTTTTTGAGTACTAAATTACCATCTTTTAATGACAAGTTGGTTGGAATTGACTCAAAAGTGGCTGATGTGATTCCATTCTTGGCACTTGGGTTAGATGACAAACGTTTTGTAGGATATAGGGCATGGGCGGAGTGGGTAAAATCGCTAGAGTTGTTTCTGAAAAACTATGACGATGACAGCATCGAACAAAAGGATGGCGATGCTCCAAGTTAGTCAAAATCGAAGGAATCAATGGCTCAATAATCTCGGTCTCGTTTAATCGACAAAGGAATCGCAATGTGACCCCGCGAATACACTCATTAGGATGTTGCAGATTATTGCGAAGGTTCTGGCAAATCAAAATCATCTCAGGAAGAACCTTACCCCTCGAATCAGTTTTCTCAATGATCTCCAATTAGAGAAGTTTCTAAATAGTGTGGTCTTCAGAAGGAAGCACATAGCGGATTAGATTACTCTCCCTTCATTGAGTAATTAATGTTAACAACAATTTGACATGTGTGTAGTCAGAGAATCTCCCATTTTGTAATACTGGGATAATTATCTATCCGGAATATTATATTTTAGCAAATAATACCTATTTGGAAATAGGTGAATATGTGGTTTTAAAACCTTGTATGCGATACTTATTCTATTGTCTAGGGAAATTTCTAATGAAATTAGAGGGATTAAAGTGTCAAAATCCCTAAATGCAATTATGGGCCATGAAATGCCCTGAAAATATTATGATAAATCCAACAGGCAATAAAATATTTATTGAAAATTAGAAAGTATGTTGTCTCTAATTTTAGGAATTTTTGGGATTATTTCCCTTGAAAAATAATGAGGCAAAATTAAATATAATTTTGGGGAGCATAAGTTGCCCCATGATTTTTAATATGATATGTGGGACATAAAATACCAATGTCAATGAAATAGTTGTGAGAAAATAATTAATTCAATTAAAGAAAATTGCCAACAATTAGTAGATAATTAAATCTACATTAACTAGATTTAATTTCATAAAGCCTAAATCCAAGTAGTAATTCATGAACCAATAAGGGTTAAAGGCATGGGTTATTTGAGATAATGAAAACACAAATCAAGAGTGTATTATGGGGAGAGGCCCACGATTACACTAAGGGAAAAGCAAAGAAGAATTAAAACAAAAATCTAGATATTATTTTAATTAACCACATGGTGTAGTTAAAGTCAACAAATTAGAAGAAGGGGTTGTGACCTTATATTCAAATTAGCCTTGTTGGAACAATGAGAGTCAAGTATTCTATCTCAAGTAAATCAATAATTAGTCTTAATCCTTGTATAATTAAATTGACCAATGATAAATCAAATATTCTTAAATCTTCATAAAATTAATTGGATCAATGGGAGATTTAAAACATAGATTAATTGTAAGAATTAATCTTGAACAAACACATATATCAAAGCTTGGGTTAAATATCACCTTGATTTTTACCCAACTTACATATTTAATTTCAAGATGATAAAGGGCAATTAGAGATATCTAATGAAGGCCATGATTTTCGAAAATTTAGAACTAAATGAGATTTGGATAAATTTTATGATTTACACCTAAATGTCTCTTATTTAGTTAGTAACCAACTATCCCATTTGCATCTAGTTCCAAAGCCTAGTTAAGAGCCAACTAGTCTTATAAAAATCTAGATATTCTTCTAAATCACACATGGTGAGAAATTGAGCCAACAATGCAAGGTCAAAGGGAGTAAAATGTGATGATTCATCCTCCCTTCTAGCCATAGATTTCAGCTCACACATAAGGAGGAGGAGAGGCCACATGTTTGTCTTTGTGTGTGGTGTGTGTGTGTACAAGTGAGAAGAGTGAGCTTGTTGAAGAGGTAAGAATTTTCCTATAAATAGAGGCATCACCCCTCTTCATTCTTCACACCAAACAAGCAAGAGCAATCTGAAATTAGAGAGAAGTGAGGTTGAGTGGGAAGTAGCTTGAAGGAGTTCAAGCATAGGTAAGCAAGTTCTTGAGTTTTGAGTTTTAAATTCATAGATAGTTGTGTTTTAAATCTTAAAAATTCTAGAGTAGTTTTATTTTCATGTTTTTATGGTTAAAAATAGCTTTATTTCGAAAAATTGATGGAGGAAGGGTTAGGGAAAAATTTCTGGAAGAAAAACACCGAAGTAATGAAGTTCGGCGAAATTTTGTCGGTAAGCAATTTCTGAAATCAGCGATAGAAATGCTAATATTTATTGTTCAAAATGATGTTGAAAAATTCTGGGAAAATTCATGGTGAAAGTAGACATATAGGGCTTTTCAAATATGCCAAGAATATGTTGAAATGAGTTTTGTACAGTGAGATAGAAATTCTCAAAATTTAGCTACGAATTTCTGGAAAAATACTGGGCAGAGGTTCAAAACTTAAAACCTGGGAGTGAATCGTGTAATCTGGGAAAATTTGATTATTTTTAATTGAAAATAGACATCCTAAGGATTCCAAGGAATTTTACGGATCCTCGTTTCGATTTTTCTAGAATTAATTATGATTTTTCAAAGTTAGACGAAATGCTGCCCAGATTTGTACCAGCGTTGTTCTACGAATTTTGAAGGAATAAAGTGAAAAATAAAAGTTGCAAGGGCAAAATAGTGATTTGTGACTAAGATATCTATTAGGATATTGTTTGGGAATTAATAAATGCGATATTACCCTCATAGGATATCTGTGAACGCATTTTCGACCGACAAACGTACCGTATTCATCAACGAAGGTACGTTCGCGTGCTGTAACACTAACTCTGATGCTTATTGTATGCTTATATGTGATAGACTATTTCATAGAGTCATGGACAGGACTTTGTCTTGGGTCATGCACCGTGTCTAAGACATCTTAGTTCACTTTGTTTATACATTCAGCTTTGTTTATACGGGTTACTGATCTTGGTAATGCCGTTGAGTTTTCCTAGCGCCGAGGACACGAGGAGTTGTCGTGGCACCGGTTAGTGCAAACATGGTTGATTTGTGCATGTCTTGTGTGCTATGTCTTGTTGTTGTGATTGACATTACATCTGCTGTGTGCTTATGTATTGTTGTAACCTTACATCTATTTGTGTGCTATGTATTGGTTAATCTTTGTAATGTTATGAATATACGTCATACATATTTTGTCACACATAAGCATGAGGTTAACGTTACCGAGGTTCAATGGGCATTGAACCTCAGCTCTTAACATAGCGTCAGGGTCAAGAGGACCGAGGATCGAGGAGAAAGGCAAGCGGCACGCATAGGGACTCGGTGAAGACTTTCTTCTTTTGTTATTTACTTTGAAAACACTTGGTATAACGTACCGCTTTCGTAATGTCAGCCGGACTTACGGCATTTTGAATATAAATATCGTTACTCAATCGCTCCGATACTCTACTCTAATGGAAAAAAAATATATATATATCTTGCTTTTGAAAATGGGATGTTACACCCATCAGAAATTTCTTCGCAATTATGCCATCAATAGGCAAAATACCATCATGGTTTGATCCTGGTTTGATCCGAACATAAAATATTATGATGCAGAAAGAGATTAATGTGAGATAGAAGTGGACATACCTCCAAACTCTGTGCTAGTAAATGGACTCACCTCTCATTTTCTCCTTTCTCCTTTTTGTCTCGGGATCTCATCTTGATGTGTACATTAAAAAAGGAGGGTTGAAATTTATTATTATATAAAATCATTATTACAATGTTTTCTAATTTTTTTTTTTATTACTTTTATCTGTATTACCATAATCGATTATTTAGATTAGATTTTAACTGTTTAAGTTTCTTTATTTATGTTAATAATAACAGTTTTATAAAATATCACAATTTGAACCATTAAACTTTCTAATCTAATGAGATTTAGAGTAGAAAATTAGAAAGAGGAAAAATGAAAGAGCATAAACCCATATTTTTCATATTTATTTGTGTTTCACATTTTTGCCCCTTATATTATGATTTAAATTGTTTATATTGATTCTTTTCCTATTTATTTATATTTCATTTTTTTTGCCCCTTATATTTTGATTTAAATATTTTATATTGATTCTTATAGTCTTTTCCTTCTTGTAGACATAATTGTAGCCGACAATAACAGGAAAATAGCCTAAAAGGCAAAAATGACTCTACTTTTAATAAAGTCGAATATGTAATAATATATTTATGATGTTATCCATCAACAAACGTTATATTTGTTCATTGAAGCATATCCATTATGAATTTCTGGTTCTGTTAATTTTAATTAATTTTCAATAAATTAATTACAAGTAATTTTCGTTCAGATATTTTTATATTGTATATAATAATTCATTTATATTTTATTTTATGTTTATTTAATATATTATGATGAGAAAAATATATTGAAGAACCTAAATCTGAGTCAATACTTTTTCTTTGACCTGGCTCACAATTTAAATTTAAATTTAATTACCACAAAAATTATAATTATATTAAAAAACTAGAACACAAGTGATCAACTTCCATATTGCCATAAAATGATAAAAATTCCATTTCCTTTCATCTCTTTTCCCACTCAATTCGTATGTGTTATCATGTCCTTCCCCCGTACAGTTGTCACTCTGAAATTTAAATCTATTCATCAAAAGTATAACCAATCAAATGTTTATTTCCTTTAAAATCTTTTACTTCCTTCGTTCCTAATTATAGGAACACATTTGAAAGGTTGTTTTGGTCTTAATTATAGGAACAAGTTTTAATTTTTGTCACTTTTTTCCTAAAATACCCCTATTGATACTTTTTCAATAATAATTAAATAATGCACATATATATTCTATAAAGTAAGTAATGTTTGCAACTCATTAATGTCACATACACCTTAATTCTACAATTTTTCTATTTTTTTAATAAGATAGTTTTGAGCAATTTGTATCATATTTTTTCCATATCACCCCCACTAATACATCTTTCATAATAATTAATTTAACAACACGTTTATATTCTATTAAGTGAAAGATTCTACTTTATTCTTTATTTTAAATAATATAATTTTAATATTTCTTTAAAAATATTTTCATGTAACTATCCATCCAAAGTGATTGATTCTTTCCCTAAAATAACCTAATAAAATATTAATTATTTTCGGCCACCCCATAACGCCACCGTTGGCTGGTGCAAAACAAGGCGTTCACTACTTATTTTTCCAAAAATAAAAATAAAAATAAAAATCTTCCACCGGTCTGGATCCTATTTATAAAGTTTTAACTTTTTCAATATTTTATAAACTTCTAATTTAAAAGATTTAAATCCCTTTGAGTAAAAATATAAAATCAACTTATTAGTATATTAGGCCCAAGCAAAACTAAATCTTATGGACCACAAAAAAACGACCACCAAAAAGCCGAAAGGGAGGGAGGCTTGCTTTAACAAATGAAAAGAATCGTAACAGTTTATTCTATCTTCAATCGAGAGTGTCAAGAATAAGGGTATTTTTGGAAAGATGAATACAATTAACTAATTTAACCACTATCCTTAATCTCTCCAAAATCGGTAATTAGCTCCTATAATTAGAACCGAAGGGAGTATCGACTTAATCACCATGCATCTAATATGTACAACAAAATTAGGCACCCAACCCCCTAATGGGCTGATGCTAACATTCCAATCTTACAATAACAACAATAAATCAATAATTACCGTTAGTTCTCTATGTGTGTTTTGATGATATTAGACATTTGTAAATGAAAGGTAGTTAATGATTTAAGTAAAAATGGTTTTAACTTGATCAAACTTGAACTAGTGCTGGTTTTAAGTTACTGTCAAATTGACTCAAGTCCTTTGAAACCTCAGTCAAAAATGTATTTTAGCTTTGGTGACTTGAGTTACTCTCCTGTGACTCGAGCTAAAAGCATTTGTGAAATGTGTTATGAAATACTCCAACTCGAGTCAGTGCTGTGTGACTTGAGTGGACTCTTGTTGTGACCTTGAAATATTTTCTCAAAATATATGTTGACAACTCGAGCCATCACTTAATGACTTGAGTCAGCTTGATGTTCAAATCATTTTCAAAACTTAACTCAAAAAACATTTGTGAAAATGATGCTTGACTCGAGTGAATATTGTGTGATTCGAGTCACTATCTTGAAGTGAACATTTTAGACTCAGGCTAAGTTCATATAGAGACATCTTCAACTTTATTTTTAAACTTATTTTCAAAGAAGATGTAACTATGACTCGAGTGTATAATGGTCAACTCGAGTGAGCTTTAAATCAATTCGGGTTAACTTTTCTGGTTTTGCAAATCACCGTGTCTGTAAAACTTAAATCTTTGATTGTGATTTGATAACTTCTTATAATCTCTCATTACTATTCCTACCTATGTTTAAGTAGTTTATTAATGAGCTTCAAACGATTGGATGAAATATTAAATGTAGATTAATAAAAAAAACATTTTATTACGTCAGATGCATTTAATGAAGTTGAAGAAAATGAAGCACAATTTGGGCAACCATTCTCTAAGTAATCTAAAGGCTCACTACAAAAAAAAGGCCATTAGTAGCGGTTTTTGGCGCTACTAAGCACATTTGTAGCGGTTAGGTAAACCACTACAAAAACCACCGTGGCAAGTATATTTGTAACGGTTCAAAAAAACAACTACTACATAAACCATGATCTGCTACTATATACGTAGCGGTTTAAAAGACCGCCACTATATGAGGGTGCGTTGACTTCTTGTTTGAACATTAGTCGCGGTAACAAAACTGCTACAAATTGAATTGGATCGCATTTGTAGTGGTTACCTAACCGCTACTAATTATATGAAAAAGTAGCGCCAAACTTTTTCAAAACCTTTTGTAGCGGTTTCTAATGACTACAAATATATCCCCCATTTTTTTTGAAATTTTTTTGCCGCCATGTTTTGTATTTGATATACAACCGCTACAAAATATTCCCATGTTCGTAAATAACCGCTACAAATGGATGAAATTGAAAAAAAAATTAGTTGTTATCGTTATTAAGTAAATATTGTATTAATAATTTATATTTTTATTGAAAATAAATGATATTAAAATATGATATTTGATTATATAAGGTTATTATATAGGTTAAAACAATGAGAATATGTAAGTATAATAACAACTAATTATGAGTTAATTAAAATTAAATTAATTCTAAAAAAATGTGTGTGAAAGTGGATCGAATAATGTATGTGAAAGTAGAAAGAAAGTTGAACAATAGATGTAATGCAACTTAAAATAACAATAGTTATTAGTTAGTATCGCAGGGTAGAAGAAAAAAGAAATATTTTGATAATCGTAGATTTGATCTGGTTGAATGGCACTTACCCCCTTCAAACACTTAACCTCTTTGAGAAAATGTTAAAAAATGAGAGAAGATCGAGAGAAAACATATGTAGAAAGGGATACCGAAGCATATTAAATGTGGTTTGGTGGGGGTATTTATTTTGATATCTATGCATCAGTTTGTAGCGGTTAAGGTATCACTTTTTGTAGCGCGTTTACTTAGTAGCAGTTAGTGTTGCGCCTTTTGTAGCGGTAGGTTCTTTCTAGCAATTTTTTTATAGTTTGTAACGGTTAAAAAACCGCTACGAGATAATATTATGGTTTTTTCTAAAAAAGTAATAAGAAGATTACAGATTACATTTTTCTCTCAATCTTCGTCACCATCCCTACAAAGAAAGTTTGTATAAAATGTTACGTGTGTGTTGAATATGTATGTACACAAATAAAACTTTAGTTAAATGTTATTATTTCATAAAGTGCATATTAAAAAACGTACCGAACTATAGGTAAATTGTCATCGCCGTCTAGGAAGAACTTTTCAAAACTAGCGGGCTGGAACTGCTCACAATCATAGACGATGTTATCACCATCACCCATGTCGTAAAAGTCTCGGGGCGTTAAGTGAACCACCATATTCCAATCTCTGTGCCTCTCATCGGTGACATAATAAACCTGATGGGCCTCTGAGGCAAGAATATACGGCTCGTCATCTTCAGACTAAACGGTGTGAATAGGATGGGAGAAATTCATGGATGTGATGCCTAAGTCGTCAGTTGTGAGTCCCTGTGACGTTGTCGTATTCACCCACAAACACTTGAACAACGTCATGGAAAAAAGGCCTTGGTAAGTTATTTTGACCACATCAAGCAGCTTTCCATAATACGGGACGTCACTGAACTGCATGTTCCCGTCACTTCTGCTCGCATAACTCCTCATCCCAAATGTGCCATATACACCCGAGTTTTGGGTCAGCAATCCCTGATCTCATGAAACAATGTAAAACTTGAAACCATTAACATTGTATGCCGTAAATTTTTGGGCGTGATCAAGCGGGCCGAGTGCGAGAGCTCTAAATTTGGGTGAGTGTGGGTTGTGGTCATTCATTATTCTCCTCCTAAACCAACTCGGGAATTCTCTGTGGACCTTTCTATCAATTTCAGAGGATGTCTATGTACGGATCCTCAGTTGATGCTTCACATGACTCCTGAATTCCCTGCAATTAAACATGTGATGATGAGCATGAAATGTGAGTATAAAATGTACGAAAATATATAGGATAACATATATATATGTGTGCAATCCTTACTGAAGGTACAGTTGAACTTGAGTGCAATTAATCAAGACATGTCTATGTGCTTGAATCTTCTCAAGTGCCATGAGTTTGAAGTTCTCAGTTCCTCCAACTGGTTTACCAACATGAGGGACTAACAACTCTGTTGCTGATGGCTCTGGCTCTGGCTCAGGACAATCGTCTACACGAGGCGGTCGGTTGAATGACGTCTCAGTGTCATCAAAGTACCTGGAACAAAAATACAAGACCTCATCTTCAATATAACCTTCTGCTTTTGAACCTTCAAGCCACGCCTTATTCCTCACATAAGATTTCAGTTTCCCAAGAAATCTATTAAGTAATGAAGGAAAAATGTCAATACCTCAATGATTAAATGTGACCAGAGGAGTACGTAATGATAAAGTAATTAATATTAAATGAGTACCTCTCAATAGGATACATCCATCAGTAGTGAACTGGGCCAACAAGCTTGGTTTCGTGAGCAAGGTGTACTGTTAGGTGAACCATGACCATGAAAAATGACGGAGGAAAGTGTTAGTTCTCTATGTGTTTTGATGATAATTAACAATTGTAAACACACATTGAAGTTTGTCTTTGGTAAGTTGAAAAACTTCTTGTCAAAGCCAAACTTCGAGTATTGGTCTCAATACTCGAGTATTGCCTTGAAGAGTTGCTCAAAAACCATTACAAAAAGCAAACTCAAGTATTGGACACAATACTCAAGTATTGGACTTACGAGAGAGCACTCCAAGTTCTTCACTTTGAGCCAAACTCGAGTATTGATATGAATACTCGAGTATGGAACACAGAGACAATTTCAACATTGACTTGAGATCTCAATACTCAAGTATTCAATTGAATACTCAAGTATTGGTCATACAGAGAGTCATCAAGTTTCTCATCTTCGAAAACTCGAGTATTGGTTTTGAATACTTGAGTATTGGATTTCCACAAAGTTTTCATACTTAACACTTGTTTGTGAATACTCAAGTATCCATTTGAAAATTCAAGTATTGACTTGACATCAATCTATCAAAGTTTTCAAACTCCTTGAATACTCAAGTATTGGTATAGACACTCGAGTATTGGTGACGAGAAAGACTACAAGTTTTATGCATATATTGAATACTCAAGTATTCATTTCAATACTCAAGTATTGACTTGGGAAAGACTTCACAAAGTTTTTTCAAAATGAATGCATACTCGAGTATTGAGTTGGAAACTCGAGTATTGGGCATACAGAGAGCTTTGCTCTTTGTCAATGATTTGAACACTCAAGTATTGAAAACAATACTCAAGTATTGAGGTTTTTGAACTTAAACTTATTTTCATATCAAAAGTTCAAAACTCGAGTATGGATCCGGATACTCGAGTATTGACCTTATTTCAATGTTAAGGTCCAAAGTCAAATCTTGATGATTCCTCTCGGAAGAAGAATACTCAAGTATCAAGATGGATACTCAGGTATTGACTTAAGTGCACAGTGACAAACTCGAGTATTGATATACATACTCGAGTATTGAACGCTAAATTTGAAAATCAAATCTGACGAATTTGTGAAACCTTCTTGTTTGATCTTAATACTTCCTTTGAGTAATCTCTAATGTTCCTAAACATGTTTAAAGACTTTATTACTGAGTTTCAGACAGATTAGAGAAGGTACATTGAAGGTTTGAAGCAAAAGCAAAGGTGTTGTCAAAACATTAAATGCAAACCCAGAAACTTGCATACTTTTGGGTAATCCTTATGCACACGGTTGCAAAGCATTAAAGAATGATTTCTTCAACAAGCAACTATCTCTCCAACGGACTAATTTGCAGAGAGTCAACTCTGATATTCTACCTGACTAGATTAAGTCGATTAGAGATAGAAGAAGACCTTACCTTGCCCGAGAACTTTGGTTAATCAAGGCAACGGTAATAATGAAGATTACAACGGTCAATTAATGCTCTCTTAGTATAAATAGAGATGCATTCAAGTCTTCTCAATAACTACAACAACTGAAAATAAAATACATTCAAGCCTAGTATTTATTCTTTCAGTCTTCAACTGTATTGTATCTTTTGATACTTTGTACTTGAGTGTTTATTATTATCTACTCTTAGAGAGAGTTTCTACTTGAAAAACATTTATTGAAAATAATCACAGTCGAGGACTTGGTGATTTGGGACTTCATTGATTACAACTTGTAAGGAGGAGTGAGTTCTAGAGAGAGAACTACTCTTTGAGTACAAAGTTAGTAATCTTTGTGATAGTGAAAATCTCGAGAGTCCGGGGATTTGGATGTAGGTCAAGTTGTTAGGACCGAAACAAGTATAAATCTACGTGTCCATTTTGCTCTTCTCTTTACTCTGTCCATCTCTATTTTCTTTGTCTAAAAACAGGAGCAGATTACAAAAGTTTTTAAAATACCCAATTCACGCCCCTCTTGAGTATATAGCTCCACTTTCAGAAAGATCATCTCCAAATGACACAGTGTAAGAATGATTTTTTGTTGCAGCTGGTCGAGCTCCTCCACGATCAAAACCTTGGAACACAACTTTCGAAAGAAAGTACAAAGCTCGACAAAAACGATCGACACATCGAGCGGCGGCGTATTTTTATGGCCGGCGGAAGTAAGCTGCTGCATAAGCACATGTGAGTCATGACTCTTGACAGTAACCTTTCGAGCACGCAAGTCAACACATCGTGAAATGTTGCTTGAATACCCATCGGGAACTTTTATTTTCTTCAACATCATGAGGAAGGTTTCCTTATTCGGTTTTGTCAAGGTGAATTTTGCCGGTTGAAATCTGTCATGCTCATCCGGCCACACGTCTCCACGAACTCCAATCTCCTGTAAATCTTTCCTTGCTTGAAGATGATCTCTTGACTTGCCTGGTTCGTTCAAAATCGTGTACAATACACTATCGCACACATTCTTTTCAATGTGCATGACATCCAGATTGTGTCGGAGCATATTATCTTTCCAATATGGAAGAGTGAAGAAGACGCTTATCTTCCGCCATTGCTGGGGCACAGAACTAGAAACCCTACCAGTCTTTGTCCCGTCCTTTGCTGGATCGTCTTTTTTCCCATACTCAAATTCAACATCCACAAGCTATTCTATGATTTCTGCACTCGATAAACCTTCGATGACCCATGAAGCACCACTTACGACTGTGGGGAAGGCGCATTGATTCAGGGTTAAAATTGCAAGCCGGACACGCAAGGCCGGTATGCACATTCCACCTGGATAATGTTTCCGGTCCGGGGAAGTCACCGATAGTCCACATCAATGCCACACGCAAGTTGAACAGGGTCTTTTCGTGCGCGTCATATGTCTCAATGCCTACATTCCACAACTCCACCAACTCCTTGATAAGCGGTTGGAAATACACATCGATTTCATTTCTCGGTGCCTTTTTGCCTAGAATGATCATAGACATAATGAATGAGCTTTGTTTCATACACATCCAAGGGGGCAAGTTGTACAGTATCAAAACAACTGGCCATATACTATAGCTTGTGCTAAGAGATTAAAACCATCAGTCGCCAAAGCAAGACGAACATTTCTAGGGTCCGCCGCGAAATCAAGAAAGTCTGATTCAAACGCTTTCCACACTTCACCATCCCGTGGATGTTTGAGTTTACCATCTTCGTTCGTGTTAGCTTCATGCCACCTTAGAATCTTTGTAAGTGAGGTTTTAAAGGAAAGTACCTTAGAATCTTTGCGGGTTTCTTCTTCTGCTTTTTTCCCTTCTGAACTATCATGAACCTCAAAGTGTGACACTTCTTACAAGTCTCCTGCCGAGCGTCCTCTCCCCAATAAAGCATGCAGTCATTGGGGCAAGCATCGATTTTTTCATAGTTCAAGCCTAATCTGTTGATTATCTTCTTGGCCTTGTAGAAGATTGTGGGAATGTCTGGGTTAGGGAAAGCATCTCGTTGTAATTCCAGCAACATCAACATTACCTTATCAGTGATCCCACACAAGCACTTGATATGGTACAATTTGATCGAAAAAGATAATTTTGAGTATTTTTGACAACCTTTACAAAGGACGATCGCTCTCATCCATGAGGCTAAAAAATTCTGGTGCTACTTAATTCCTAAAGAAAACAGGTTCAGGACCCTGAACTTCTGCCGTGAAGTTGTTGTCTTAAACACCAAAAGCATCGTGAACAGCTTCGTTAACCGGATCATCTTGATCTACTTGATTTCCTACTTGTGAGGTTCGAGGAAGATGATCCCCATATCTCACACCACATTTCTCACCATGAACTTCCCAGAATGTATATGCTTCTGGGAAAGGCTTCACAAAAAGATGTTCCATAGCACCTTCTCGTGTTTGCCATTAATGCTAGCGTGAAAGAAGGCGAAATCTAAGAAAGTTTTCAATCGTAAAATATACGGGAGAACTGCGCGGCAGCTTGATCCATGACTTATCCATATGTAGTAAACAAAGCTAGGATAGAATATAAATATAGAAAGAATATTTAATTACCTTCATAGAAGCACTGGAGATCTTTAAATGCAACATAGAGTACTTTGTAGTGGTTCTAAAACCACTACAAGAACCACTACGAGATATAAAATACATTCGGTCATGGTTATTTGACCGCTACAAATTTGAATTCAAATTCCCACGAGAGATTAGTCGCGGTTCTAGAACCGCTACATTAACCGCTACACAATGATAGCCATTTGACATTAGTTGTGGTTATTCATACCAACCGCGACAAATATTGGCACTCTTTTATTCAGTTTAAAATTCAAATTTGTAGCGGTTTCTCCAAACCAACTGCTTCAAATGTTAATTTTAACTATTTATTCACTAATTATTAATTAATTATTTTCAACATCTATTTTATTTAACTATAATAATTTTATTACACAAAAAATATTTTTCATTACATATTGTTATATATTATAAGTAACTAGTAATGAAATAATACTCCAATATATCAAAAACCTACCAAAATACAAGAAAGCAAAATTTTAAGGAAATCAAATTGTTAACAAACCAAATAACATAAAAAAGAGAACAAATATCCAGCGGTACAAAATTGTTTGTGAAAATGAAAAATAACTATCGGGATCCCGATGATCAGTCTGTCTCATAGGGGCTCTCTCGGGGGGCATGTGCACGACCAGAGGTAACAACACCCTCGTCTTTACCAGCAGCAGGACACAGATGGGAATCCTCGTAGACGAACAGATGGGGAGGCGGAGAAGGCGGGAGGGAATCCTCGTAGATGAACAGAGGGGGAGGCTTGGGAGATGGAAACCGTCTGTGAGATAACAACTCTATCAAGGCCCTGGCAACAGCATCCTAACTTTGCCTCTGACGAGCGTACCCAACGGTCATATTTGTCCGCACGCGCTTATTTACGGCCTCATCCACGGCCCTCTCAGGCAAAGAACCCGCACAAAGCAACTTTCTTGGCAATAATTGCGTCAATCTCCTCCGGTGGAGGCCTTCTCGAGCCGAAGGTTCCGGCGTCGAGTAGGAGGCATTGCCGTACACCATGCTAGGCCTGGGCGCCTACCCCAAAGCCCCTAACACGTCCAGGATGCTTGACTGGGCCCACAGTAGCTTTCAATGGGGCCGTAGGATCCATGAGACTTGTGACTCTAAGTGCAGGACGCTCGCACGATTTTCTGGCTCTGCTCTATCCGGGCACGACACACGATTTCAAAAAACATTAATCAAACAATTTAAAGTACATTAACTATATAAAAAATATTTATGGGTGCATGTGAACGACTCCGCATAGTCCATCGACGGTTCTCGCCCAAGGCTTCTCTTCTTTGAAAGAGTTAAAAACATATAAACTTTGATATTTCGAAAACAAAACAATCACCGTTTAAACCTAAAATTAATTTATCTTTCAACATACCATCTCACTGTAGGTCACAGCAAATGTCTTGGTTCTTTGTGTGTTGGACCTTCTGTTGTGCCCGGTTTCTGGTGTTCCTCTGCGACAACGTCTACAAGGAGGAGCAAACAAAATGTTAAGTGAAATTAATTATTATTTTCATATCTTATAAACTATATTTCAAGTACATTTAAACTATGAATTAAGTTAAACTATTAATTAATTTAAACCAAAGGTAAACAATAAATTAATTTAATCTCTATTTATATTTTTAAACTACATTTAAACAAAATTAATTTAAAGAAATTTAAAACTATAAATTAACGCATGTTTAAACAAAACTTAAACTATGATTAATTAAAAAAACGTACTGTCCTTCTACACTCCTCCTATATTGAGAAAACCCGCCTGATCATTTGGGTCCACGCCATCGGGACGTTCTCGATCACCTGCAGGCGTAGTCGCATCTCCATTCTTTGGTTGTAGAGACGACCCCTCTAGCTCTTCCACACTTCCCTCATTTTCAGCAGTACGTACCTCTTCGCGCTAGCTCGCATGTTAAACTTTTTATGTATCATAATTTAATTAGTAATTAAGTAATAATTAATTAAGAAATAAATAAATAAACCACAACTTATAACTATTAACATGTAAAATTTAATTAAACAACATAACTTACTTGCACAATATTTTCGAACGCTTTATCCTTGTTCTCCTTTGGAATCTTTTTCCCATTGTGGAAAAGATTGAGAACCATGCCCAATTCACGCCAAATTTCGACTAAAATCGGTTCAACGGTGACCATCGTTGCCGATCGGGGTCCGTGTTTGTGTTCCAGGGGATTACAACGCGATACCCGTCTATCGAGTGACCACGGAAACATCCAACGTCCTCTTCTTTGGTGTTCCCACGTGTATCTGTACAATCATTAAAAAATTGTTGTATTGTGTTAAAATAAATTTTAATTATACGTAAGGAATTTAAATTTATTTTTTTGCCAAAAAACTAATTATATTTACCTTGGACATCCACCGAAATCCGGTTGCACGTGAAGCCAACGGTCAGGGGTTCCCTTGGTCCCGATCATTTTCCTAGTCGATAAATTGCTCCGCATCCGCTATGGGAATGTCAATCTGGATCTCCTCATCTTCATTGACGATGTCGTCGAAGGACAGACTTGCGCCTCGTTCTCCTCCTACGGTCTCTAGGGTCTCTGGGTTTGGGATTGGCTTTCAAACTGGTCCCCCTCAGGGGGTGGAGGGGGAATATTTAGAGGCCCATGCCCTCTTGTACGGCCCCCTTGCTACCACTACCCCTTATAGGACTTTTCTCCCATTCAACAGCTTTCCCTTTTCCCTTATCCTTAGAAACCATGATGTTCAAAGGTACAGGTTGAAAGGTACAAGTTGAAAGGTTAAAAGATGAAAAATCAAAATCTTGCACGCATTATTTTGAAAATGACGCGCGCTGTTAAAAAATCGCTACATTTTATAGCGGTTTTCAGAATTAACCTCTACAAAGTTCTGAATTTTGTTGTGGTTTTGCATCAACCGCAACAAATATACCTTGTTCTTCGTGAACATTTGTAGCGGTTAAGTAACCGCTACAAAATGACTGACCTTTGCGATTCTATAGTGGCTTTAGGGTAGAACCGCTACAAATTATTAGTCCTTTGAGATTCTATCGTAGTTATTCGAATAACCGCTACTAATTTAAATTTCTTCCAAAAAAATTCTTTTCGTGAAAATAATTAGAATAAAGAACTCTCAATTAATTTAATTATTTTCTTTAATTTCTCCAAATGAGTCAAGAGTTAATAAATTAGGAATAATAAATTTACTAAAAATAGTCTAACATGCCCGTGAAGATTCAGATTCGGTATAGCCATTGATGTCCCACGAAAAACTCACCGACTCATTTTCATTAGTGATATTTTCTTGAGACAATGGTGGTTATATTGGAACCCAATCTTCGATTTCATGTTGGACTATCTTCAGAAGAGTAGAAGTCTTCACGTCAAAGAAATAATTAAATCTGGATTGTCACTGAAGGAACTTCCTCGGCTTAAGCGATGAGAAAGGAGGCAAATATCTACAAGTCTCATCTCCCGAGATCAGAGCTGCAGATATCTGCATGTCTTCGACTACTAAGTCGAGAATGTTCATTCAATGACAATGCAGATTTAGAAACTTTTTTTTAATATTTATAATTGATGTATGGACAGAGTCCTTATATATAGAGTAAATTTGTGTAGCTGTTTACGTGAAAATCGCGACAAAATAATAGCATTTGACGCGATTAAGATGTCGCTTTACTTTGACCATGACAAAACTGTGGCGTTTCGCTTTTCTGTAGCAGTTTTTTTACATATAACCGCTACAAATAAATTGCGACAAAGTTCGCGCCATTAAACGCCAACGCTAGCGCCAAATTTGTAGCGGTTGTTCCCAAAAAACCGCAACAAAGTTGGCACCACAAACATTCGCGCCATTACATGCCAAGGGCGCCAAATTTGTAGCAGTTTTATTTTTGGTAACCGCTACAAATATCAAAGCAAACATGCCGCTATTTGGCGCCAATGCTTCCGCTACTAATTTGTTGCGGTTTCGTCGAAAACCGCTACAAGTTCATGATTTTGTAACGATTATGTGTGACCGCTACAGATAAACCGCGACAAATAATGGTTTTTTTTTTGTAGTGACTTTCCCTTATTAAAGGCTACATCATTCAACGGGAAAAACAGAAAGAATGTCTAAGTGGCAAATGACGATGATCATTGGTCAAATCGAACACTGTAAGTAACGAACGAGCTTAATGTCTAATGGCTACATGATAATTGAATATTTCATACACTACTTTTTGTCTCTTGATTTATAATTTAGTACTTTTTAGCTAATAAATAATGGCTTTTACACTTATTTGGGCTTTGGGCCTTTTATTATATTTTAGCCATTATTTAATAATAAATTCCAGTTTTACATTGCTTTACTGTTTTTACCATAACTCTTGAACCAGACATCGGATTTGCCTCATTTTTGTCTCATAGTTCAGATGATTCAGAGGGCTACAATTGTTATGAAGACATGAAGAGCAAATTTGGACAAGAGGTTGGTCAATTTGGGAGCTGAAGCATATGTATTTTTGGATTTTATTTTGGGCTCGAACTTTATAACTAAAGCCCAATTTTATTTTAATTTCGTTTTTGGGCTGACCCATTTCCATTTTAGGGTTAGGTTTAAGTTAGTGGCAGCTACAAACATTTGTTTTATTCATGTTTTTAGAATTCAGAGGATCAAAATAGTAGTTTTCAAATTCTTTGCAATGTTCTTCGTGTTCTTCATCTGTTTTTCATCTTTCTTAATTATGTTCGGCTAAATTTCTGAGATTGATCCACGATGAGGGTTCCATCCACTATCCAGAGGATTCGCGCCTAATCGGTAACCGTCTAACTCGTTTATGTATCCCTTAATCAGATTTGATTTTTGGTTTGGATTGGGTTTTTGATTAAAAACCCAAATCGATATTTCCCAAGGATGAAGTTCGGACTAAGTTAAAGTATTTCTATGCGATCGTACAGAGGTGCGCCATCGATTCGAACAAATTCTGAACAATTGTTGGTTGAGGGAACTTCTAGACAAATGCGAGATTTCGGTTTGTCTAGAGTCGATTACGAGTTTGGTTATAAATCTGTTTCGTTTGAGGAAGGGTAGTGGGTGAATCCGAAATCGTGGGTTGATCCTTTAATCCTGTTTTCTATTCAATTCGTGTTATTTCGTTTTTGTCTGTTACTTCGTCTTTAATATTATTCTGAATCAAAAAAACCCCCATTTCTCATCCTTTGTTTTATTCTTGTGCGAATTGAACCAACTGCGATTCGTTGGGAAACGACCCAGGTTACATTATACGCAAATCCTTTTCTAATCGGTTATTTTGGGAGATTACGGCAAATCTCTGTCAAAATATGGCGCCGGCTGGGGAATTTGCATCGGTTTGATTAGTAATAGGAGTGTAAATAGTTTTGTTTCGGTAGTTTGTTGGTTCGGGTGGCTGGACAGAAATTTTTCTGCCCAGATTACTCAATCCAGGTCTTATTCACAAGGAATTGGGCATTCTAAGTTTGGGTCATGTTTTCTTTGTTTTAAGTTTCGATAAATTCATGAAAATCAAAAAATATTGAAAAAGTGGTCGAAACGATGGAATTTGGCTTAAATCGAGGATCTCGGTGCCTTAATGGTTCGAGTTTGTCTTAGAATAGGGTTTTCCTTCAGGTCACCAAAAATCAACCCAATCGGAGTAAGTCATTAAATTTCAAATACACGTCCGTCCCAACAAGATCAACAACAAAAAAATTGAAAAAAAGAAAAAAATTCCTAAAATAGGTTTTTGCTTTTGGTCAATTTCTAACATAGGTTTTGCTTTTGTGATTTTGCTTTTGTGTTAAGTCTTAGTGTTTTTCTACTTTTCTTAATTAGCTGTTTTTACCACTTTTAGTGGCATTTTCGTAATTCTGATTTTTGCAATTTCTGCCTTGTGATTATGCTGCATGAGTACTAGGAGCACTATCAATCCAGAAGACTTGTTGCCATTTGATCCTGAAATAGAAAGAACAATTCTTACTGCTAGAAGAGTTGTTAGGCTAAGTCGTGAGATTAATACTGAATTGGACATTGAACTTGAGTCTGATATTGGCCATTCTGATTGTGTCCATACTGTTGATCTTTCCGATTGTACTTCGATAGTCTTGTTGTTTTCAACGATTCTAGTAGCAATTTTCGTAACTCAGAAATTATGGCGAGAAGAACAAGAAAATCGTCTTACTTTAAAGGAATTGAATGAACGATGTTAATTATCAACCTTTGTGCATTCAATATCACGCCCTAACGCTAACTTTGAGCTTAAATCTGGTCTAATACACTTGCCGCCTTAGTTTCATGGTCTTGCAGGTGAGTGTGCCATTAAACATTTGAAGGAGTTCCATCTAGTATGCAGCACAATGAAACTGTATGCCATTGATGAAGATCAAATCAAGCCGAGAGCTTTTCCTTTCTCATTGGAAGGTGGAGCCAAAGATCTGGTTGTTGTACCTTGACCTTCATCTATTGGGAGTCGGGCCGTGAGGTTCGAGGTTATTTATGGAGAAATATTTCCCTTCTTCAAGAGCAAGCTGCGATCAAGAAGGAAATTGCCAACATTAAGTAAGTCAATGGGGAGACTTTGTATGAGTCTTTGCGGGAGAGGTTCAAAAGGTTGTGTGCAAGCTGTCCACACCATCGAGATCCGAGAAAGACTTGATTACCCATTTCTATGATGGTTCCGCTCCCGTAGACAAAGGTTTGGTGGATGCTTCTAGTGGTGGGGCTCTACGTAATAAGACACTTGAAGATGCCCGAGACTTGATATCCGAGATGGTGACCAACTCTCAATTTGGCACCGGGGCCAATAGTACTCCTGTTTACCATGTTCAAACACCTCCGGCCCTAGTACGATTCTCGAGAGATTAGAGAATAGACTTGATGATCGACCTCTACGGTGAGGCAATTGGGAGTGACACGAGACGGTACAATCTTCTCCTCCTCGGGTTGGGTACTCATGTGGGTTACGTCGACCCTTACCATTCTACGACTCTTGCCCTACCTTGCATGATCCTGTTTATCAAGACCCAAGTAGCTTGTGGGAGCTTTTCCGGGAAAGCCACAATACCGAGAATAATGCCTTCTCTAACACCTACAATCCTGGTTGGAGAAATCACCCCAATTTCCGTTGGAACCAATCGAACCGAGTAACCAATATCAGCGAGTGCAGGAATTACCAACGAGACAAGTATAGACCACGGAAATTTCCAACAGCAATCTGCACCTCCTTTGCCTTTGCTTGCAGCACCTCCTCGACCAGCCATATGTGCACCCCCACAGGCAGCACAACAGCAGGCTAGTAGCAGTGGTAGTGGTGGTCCCTCACTTGAGGATATGATGAAGCAATTTGTCGCAGCCAATATGCAGTTCCAACAGCAAACTGACACTGCCATTCAGGGTTTGCAAACACAGATTGGGCAGTTGGCAACATCATTGAACCAGCTTCAACCTCAGGGATCCAACACTCTTCCTTCCCAAACCATTCCCAATCCTAAGGGGAATGTGAGTGCTATCTCACTACGATGCGGAAAACAATTGGAGGAGCCTAAACCATTGGATGTGACTTCCACATCAGAAAAGAGTTAGAAAATGTGAAGAATGACTCTAACAATAAATAGGCAATGCGGCGAGGTGAAGAGGAAGACATTCCTATTCCTCTTCCTTTCCCTCAGAGAGCCCTTCAATCCCAGAAGTTGGCAGACAAAGCACAACAAGAGAAGGATATACTTGAGACATTCAGAAAAGTAGAGATCAACATTCCTCTCTTAGATGCAGTCAAACAAATTCCTAAATATGCCAAGTTTCTGAAGGAGTTGTGCACCAACAAGAGGCGATTAAAGGGAAGTGAACGAGTGAATTTGAACCAGAATGTATCAGCACTCATCTGGCCTACCATGCCTCACAAATGCAAGGATCCAGGGATGTTTTCTATTCCTTGCCTTATTGGTAATTATAGATTTAATGATTGCATGCTAGATTTAGGTGCTTCTATTAATGTCATGCCTGCATCTATTTATAAATCTCTTGGTCTTGGTCCTTTGCATCCTACTGGTGTTGTTGAGTACTACTCATCCTTCTGGTGTGGTTGAAGATGTATTAGTCAAAGTTAATGAATTGCTATTCCCTGCTGATTTTTACATCTTAGATATGGAGGATGAGTCTTCTATTAGTAGGTCACCAATCATTCTAGGGAGGCCTTTCATGAAAAATTAGGACTAAGATAGATGTGCATTCAGGTACTCTTTCCATAGAGTTTGGTGATATATCTGTGAATTTCAATATCTTTGATGCCATGAAACATCCTAGGGAAGAACATTTTGTTTTCTGTATTGATGTGATTGATGATGCTATGGATGATGTTATTGCTGATTGGTGTCTTGATTATCCGATTTTTCATCCGAGAGTGATTCTCCTATTTGTGCATGTGCCGATAATGAATGGTGCTCTGTTTGTACTGATCTACTTAATGCTGTTTTACTTCGTGATTATGACTTGCTTGGTGATTCTACATCACATGTGGATTCTGATATTGATTCTGAGTTTGAGCTTCATCCTGATCCTAATGTGCATCCTGATTCTGATTTTGATGAGCTTAACTCTAATTTTGATAAGCTTGACTCTGATGTTAACATTGAGTTGTATAGACACGGTTCTTCTGCTTCTTTGAATGTGGTTTCAGGTATTTCTAGTGTGATGACATCAGAATTGTTGCAACAACCACCCAAGCTTCTACCTTCCACTGAGCAACCGCCCAAACTTGAGTTGAAATCCCTTCCAGATCACCTGAAGTATGCATTTTTAGAGGTGGATGAATAGTTGCCAGTCATTGTGGCCAATAATCTTCTTCCTGACCAAGAAGAGAAGCTGCTAAGCTTATTAAGGGCGAACAAGAAAGCCATTGGGTGGACATTAGCTGATATTGTTGGCATCAGCCCTTCTATGTGTATGCACCGCATTCTGTTGGAAGAGGACTCTAAGCCAGTGAGGCAGCCCCAGAGACGCCTTAATCCTCTTATCCTTGATGTGGTAAAGAAGGAGGTCACTAAGCTTCGCAAGCTGGAATCATCTATCCCATTTTCGATAGCCAGTGGGTTAGCCCGATCCAGGTGGTTCCTAAGAAGTCTGGAGTTACTGTGGTAGCCAATCAGAAGAATGAGCTCATTCCTACTCGAGTTTAAAATAGTTGGAGAGTTTGTATTGACTATAGGAGACTCAATCAAGCCACTCGCAAGGATCATTATCCTCTACCTTTCATTGATCTAGGTATGGAAGAAGTAGAACTTCTAGGTCCATCAAGATATGGGGATTATAGATCTGGATCTGTAAACTCTGAATTACCGAGACACTCTTGTTCTTCTGAACGAGCCCCTCCTTCGGTCATTCACCTTCCACCGCCACCAGTAGAAACTTCAAATCCCTTACCCAATAATACCCCAATCCAAGGAATTACAAACGAGGGAAATGTTTCTCAGGCAAACTATCAAACTGAGGATGATACTAGATCTATAGAGCCTCCTGCAGACTATACAGATCTAGAAGAACCTCATGATACAGGCTTAGGGGCCACTCCCTTAGGCATGTATGTTTTAGAAAAAAAAATTTCTATTGATAAACAAGGTTTGCAAAGAGAGTTTTACTCTGAGAAAAATACTTTGCAAAGAAACTGGTTTTTAGAAACGTTCAAAGGATTAGTGCGAAAGCATATCCAAGAACAATTCTACAGTTTCCTTGAAAAGCATGAAGTGAATACTCCATTTTTTGAATGGTTTGAGATATTTGCTTATACCTAGAAATTGGATTATCCATTTCAAACAAATGTATTAAATAAAGAGTGGACAACCACTGAAGGACAAACAACTTCTTCAGAAGTTCCTCCACCTCGGTCTTTTTACATTCCTCGGATTAGTTCCCCCAAAAAACCAGTTGTTGCTTCTCCTTTCAAAACTAGGGAAGTTGAAGGAGATGTTACTCCAAAAGATATCAAGAATCTTATGGAGCAAAACAACTACACCAATCAGTATCTTCAAATTCTTGGAGATCATGTCACTCAAACTCATGTTACCCAAACAACGGTAGCCCTAGCTCAACTAAAGAACCTCTCCAAACACATTGGTTCCACTAAAGAAAAGCCTTTCTTTGAACCTTTTCGACTTGACCCAAGGCTCAGATCGGAAATGTTCAACAAAACCAAAGCTGCTTTGATCAAAAGGATTCAGCAAAAGCAGCAACAACAGAGATCAACTCTTCCTGAAACAGTTCAGTTACAACAAACAGTTGTTCCTGACACCCCTCAAGCTTCAGTATCCTCTACAAAAGAGGTGATGAACCTTGAAATCAAATCTCAAACTTCTGAACCTGAGTCCTCAAACTCATTTCAGATAAACCAACAGAATTGGCATAAACCCACAAAACTATATTATCCTAGGGCTACCCCTCCGGATGTCTTAGTTGAAGAACACCATACTTATAAATCTTTCAATCATGACCATGTTTATGAGTGGAACATAGATGGTCAGAATGAAACACAAATCCTTCAAACTCTTCAACACATGACCATTGCAAGCACTGCTTATCAAACTGGCATGGATTATTCTGATGAAAGTATAACCAATCTCTTTGTTTTAGGCTTCATTTCGACAACTAAAGAATTGGTGGGATCACTATCTTTCACATGATGATAAAAAGAAGATCTATTCATCCGTTATGATTGAACCCGATGGTACACCTATTCTCCACAATGGTGAACCAATCCCGCATTAGGTCAACACTGATCTTCACCATCATTAAACATTTTGTTGGTGATCCTTCCTTATGGAAAGATCGTTCAGCAGAACTTCTTTCAAATCTTAAATGCAAAACTCTATCTGACTTCCGTTGGTATAGAGACACATTCTTAACTAGAGTGTACACTAGAGATGATGCCCAACAACCATTTTGGAAAGAAAAATTCCTAGCTGGATTACCAAAGTTATTTGGTGATAAAGTTAGAGAAAAACTTCGAAACCAAAGCAATGGGATCATTCCTTATGAACACTTAACATATGGGGAATTAGTTTCTCATGTCCAGAAAAACTGCATTAAAGATTTGTCAAGATGACAAAATCCAGCATCAACTCTCGAAAGAGAAATCCTTAAACAAGAAAGAACTTGGTTCTTTCTGTGAACAATTCGGTTTTCCTGCTTGCAAACGATCCAAGCCCAAAACCAGTAAACACCCTCCATCATATCGAAAGTCTTCTTATCACAAAGATAGGCAATCCCGATATGAGAACTATAAACGTCCTTACCAAAGGTACAAACCAAGAACTCCTCCTAGAAGACTCAAGGATGAGTTCAAATCCAAACCAAAACTTGATTTTCCTAAGAGTGACAAACCAGTTTGCTACAATTGTGGTAAACCTGGACACTATGCAAGAGATTGCAAACTCATTGGAAAAATCAGACAGCTTAAACTTGAAGAATCTGTCCAAGAACAAATTAACAATCTTCTTCTTGAAAGAACTTCAGAATTTGAAGAAGAACATAGTTCTTCTGAAGACCTGAATCAACTTCAATATGATGATTGTGATTCATCTTCTGATAATTCTTCTTTCATAAACGTCATCACAAAAGAGCAAGATCTGCTCTTTGATGTCATCCATAAACTTCCGATTGTGATAAAGGTGAATATCTATCCAAACTCAAAGATATTCTGAATCAACCTTCACCATCACAGTCATCTTCTCAACCCTTGGCCATCCACAACAGATTTGATCTAACCAACAGTTTGGAAAGATTCAAAAAATCTGTTAAGCCGACAACTATCCAGGATCTTCATATTGAGGTTAATAACCTTAAAACTGAAGTTCGACTTCTTAAACATAGTCGAGATTCACATGAGTCTTCTTTACAGCAAATTCAAGACTTTTTGATCTCCCTTCAAACTCCTCCCATTGAGGATAATGATCTGGTTTTAGAAAACAATCGTGATAATCTGGATTTAGAGAATCTGAATATGCAAGATTTTCAAAACCCAGATGGTCAAGGAGATTTTCTTCCTGAACCATTTTTAAACATGTTTTCAAAAAAATTTCCACAGAAGTTTTATATACAAGCAAAAATCATTATTAATAATGAGTTTGTTATAGAACAATCTGTGTTATTTGATACAGGAGCTCAAGCCAATTGCATTCAAGAAAGCTTGATTCCTCCAAAGTATTTTGAAAAAACAACTGAACGATATAGTGGTATTAACAAATCCATGATATGTTCGACATAAACTATCAAACGTCATTATTCAAAATGAAGGTTTGCAAGTAAGAACTCCATTCGGTCTCATGAAAGTTATGGGAACACCAATTGTGCTTGGAGCACCTTTTGCACAACTTTTATTTCCATACATAACTCGACTATGATGGTATTTCAAAACTACATTTGGGAAAATTGATTTTATTCCTTTCTCTCAAACCATACGGTTACAGGAATTAAATCCTCACCTTTTCCCTCCCCAGATCAACTATCTCAATGAACAGGTTTGTCCCGAGTTTGTTGAATCTCGTAGACAAACGATTAAGGGTATTCTTTGCCTTAGTCTTCCGTGCTTCTCAATTAAACTTCCAACTTTTGGAATTCTTTTGCATTTAAACACGAAATTTTGCATCTCATTTTAAAGCATGTTAAGATTTCAAATTCTTTTAAACATTTTTGGACTTGTAAATGGGATTTCCATTTTTCCTTACCCGTGAGCTTTTACAGTGGTAGGTAGTATTGAGAGAAACTCCACAAACATGCCCGAGAAAAAAGAAACCTGGTGATAACCAATGACAAAGGTAAACAGTAGCCACTTCGATGACAACCATAACTTCTCCCAAGAAGCTCAAAGGCCAATCACAGAGGAGGAAGCCTTTCAAGAAATTGTTAAACAATTGTGGCAGCAGTCACAACAGTTTACAGGAACAACAAGCCAAACTAAGCCCCAAACACAAGGCTTAATGGCAATACAAACAGAATCGGGTCATCCACCCAGAAACCCAAAAAAGAGTCTTCAACCCAAAGACTCACCTCCATTAAACCCGGTCAGATGACTGTTGAATCTTATGCTAAGAAACTTCCTACAAACACATGGGGAGAATTATTAGCTAAACCAGATAAACAGCATTAGCCTTAACCATGTTTCGGCCATCCTCTTCACAGCACTCAAGAAATTTGACCATCTCAGTATCTAAATCATTAGTAACTATTCTAGTTGCTAATCCGAATGATACTCCTTATATTCCAAAACAAGATAAGGAGAAAGATATCATTCAGTCGAACTCGAGTTTTTCCTTCAAACACCAAACCAAGTGGCCTTAAAGATATTCCCTTCTGGATTTCATTATAAGCCCACCGATTTGAGAAAAACTAGAGAGTATTATGAGTCAATACTAGTTCACTCTAAATCCATTATCTTAACCAGGCATATGGATGACAGAGATGCAACTTTAAAAACTCATTCTACCCTCCAGATTTTAAATGTTCTCACTCCCAAGGAATGGGGACCAAATTTAAATAAACCCCAAATGTTTGGGACACTTGATTTTGATCCTAAAGGATATAATTTTGGGATTACTTGTGATGCCTGGTATAATGTTTTTGGGAACAAAATAAGATTTTTAAACATACTTGGTTTATTTATTTCAAACAACAAACCAAGTATACCTTCCCTCAATGGTTTAGGCAATGGTGGGATTTCTTTAGACCTATTCCGAGAGATTCTTCCTCCGACCGTCAAGTAAAGCATTGAGTCATTTTCAAAGAAAATTTAAACTTGATGAGGATCCTTTTCCAATTGATCTTCATTACTTTTCAAAAATGTCTGCTCTCCCGGATATTCTCTCGGCATCATGATTTTCCATGCTAACAGGAATTCTTCAGCTTTACCCATGCTCCAGAGGATTCCCTATGTTCGGTGGTGGGCAAAATTTGATCAAACAAGGATAGATTCCAAAGCAGTGGATTTATGGTTTAAAAAGAACCCTAAATTCCTCTGTGCAACTGAAGAAAGCCGATTCCTGAACCAGAAGGCCCAGGCCTAATGTAAACTGGCATCGGTTTCTAACAAGGAGGATTATATCCAGCAGTTACGATTCATGCTCAAACAACTTCAAGAGGATGAACCGTCAACAAGTAAACAAGCCCTTCTTCCTCACTTCCGAAGTCCTGGAAGAAGAAGTTCAAAGCGATGATGAAGATTTTATCATTGATTTGAATGAAGATTAAACTTACAGTTTTTTGACGAAAGCACCGTTGTATGCACAAAACACTTTAGCTTTCATGTATAAGATGTTTTAAACATGTACTCAGACCGTAATAAATTTCACCCAGAGCACCGTAGCAAACGCTCGAGGTGTCGGTTCACTATTGCACCAACACCGTAGGTGCCATCGTAGTGTCGGCGGACCACCGTAGCATGTTACTGTTTAAATAGTGTCAAATAGTGCCGGTCACCAATCGGTTACTATTCAAACAGTGACTTCGAAAATGCCTATATAAGGCCCTCTTCCCATTTGGTTGAGAAGGACCTAATAGCCCATTCTCGAGTCCTACTCTCCTCTCACTCTCCCTCTGTCTCTGTGTGTTTTAAGCTTTCTTTGTAAGTTTTAAGCTTTCTGTTTGCTTTAAGTTTTATGTTCTGAATAAACGTGTGATTTCAGTTTCTTCTTGTCTCTTTACTTTCTGCATATTTTAATCTTATGCTTATGTTTTAAGTGTTCTTCCCTCTCTACTTCTCTCTCACTCCCATCTCCCCTCCGTCCCCTTCTGTTCCTTCGGGCACACAACTGAAAAAGAGTAGCACTTGTTTAAGAACATGAATCTTTAGATACCTTTAGACAATAAAATTTGCAAAGGGGTGTTTTTCAGCAATATTCCCAAAAATCAAATCTTATTTTCTCTTATTTTCAGAACAATGTCATACTTGAACATTTTCAAATCAGTATATATTATTATGTAAGGTTGACCTGCATTAACATAAAAAATGATGAAAGAAATATGGAGGAAAATTCATATATTATCATTAATTATTTTGTCTTCTCCCGTAAGTCATCAAATTATTTGAAATCAGCTAGTTATGCCACTCCATTTGAATTAGTTTGTAGGTGATAAAGATTTCTAGAAGGTTATTACTATACATCAAAATTAAAATTTATTTTCACAAGTCATTTCTATCCACTCACAATTTTTAATAACCAAATTCCTTAATCCATGTAGGCCAAGCGACAAAATTGGAATCCATCTTCAAGAATAGATCAAAGACTTGGTATGCTAAAGGCATAGTTGTTGGTATATACTCGTTGATCTTATTTATAGGGCAGAAAGTGAAAATTTTTTGGGTCCTATTTATAAAACATCTCATTAAATTTTTCATATGAATGTACATTTTCCCCATAATTTATTATTGTGTTGACTTTATTCTCACTTGGTAAAATGTATTAGATAGGGATAAAGTTAAAAAATTATTAAATCTTGAGACCGAGTTAATGAAGTTTAAGGCTTTTTAGTTTGTATGAAACATGCTAAAAGTAGGGTTTTTTTTACCATAATAAGGTTTTTTTTTTAAAAAAATTTTACCGGATTACAACTGTTCGTAAACTAATCGATCTAATGCGCCAATGGCGTGCGTTGACCAACGCCATTGATCAACGTCGGTTTTACACACGCCACCGGGCAAGCAGTGGCATGTCTTAGGCCGACAGACGCCACCTCGCGGTGGCGTCATCCACGGACGCTACCGGATGGCGTGCGTTGTGGTTACAACCGACGCCATTAAGGCGTCGATTCCCCACCCCCGTGACCCCCCTTCTTCTTCGCCCGTGACTCCTTTCCTCCCTATTTAACTCCTTCCCTCTCTCAACATACTCTGCAAAACTCCCTCATTCGTGACTCCTTCCCTCTCCCTCTCTTATTATTCACTCCTTCCCTTATCTGCAAAACTCCCTTCGTCGTCCATCTCCCTTATTCTGTTTCTTCATCTTTTTTTGCCAAAAATGAATAAAATTCATTCATTTATATATTATAATGGTTCTAAAAATATTGTTGTAGATGGATTGAGCTTTGAAGGTGAAAAAAAGCAATGTATATTATTCGAGGCATGTCCGCTGAAGATTTATATGAAAAGATCTGTCAAAAGTTAAAGTTGCAACAAAATCAGTTAATATCTTCAGTGAGGGTAGAGTGCCTTATGGAAACCACCATGCGGGTTTTAAGATATCCGATGATGAGGATGTGGATTTTTTTTTCAAACATTCAAGGAAAACTCTGTGTCCCAATTTGCTGAGTTGTATGTGGATATTGACACGTTAGAGGAGGGTGTACCAACACAATCAACCGTTGTGCATGGAGAAGAAATTGACTATATGCTAGATGAAGAACCTGACAATGAGGAAGAGCAAGAGGAAGAAGAAGATGAAGACACATTATTGTCTAATGACCATGATTAGAATTATAATAATACAGATGACGAATATCATCATAGTCCCATGTCACAACAGACTGATATGTTATCATTAGGTTAGTTACAGAGTTGTATTATTATTTAAACTATTTTTTATTAGTTACCATGTTTTCGTATAAACTGTATTATGTGTGAATATATAGATGTTACACCATTTTGGAATGACATTTCGCATTATGAGGCTATTGATGAAGATTACCCTCATGAGGATATACTTGGATGTGGAAGGCTTGGGCCAGGGTCCATGGGTAAGAGGAGATGGACTATATCTGAAACAAGGGTTTGGGTCCAAGAATGATGTCCAAGCCACAATAAAACATTATTGCATGAAGGAACATCATGAAGGTTAAGTGGTTGAGAGTACTACAGCCAATTACTCAATGAAATGTCGGAATCATGTACAAGGTTGTGATTGGAGAGTAAGAGCAATTAAACCAAAGAATAACAACACTTGGGTGGTAACTAAATGGGTTGGAAATCTTAGTTGTGTGAGCCAGATTGTCTCCCAAGATCATAACAACTTGATTCAGAAATTATTTCCGAGGCCATAATAGGTATGATACAATACCATTTGATAATTTGTGAATTTATTTGTGTGCGTCAGTGAACATAAATAACATTCATAATGTGTAATTTTTGCGATTGGTTTTGCAGACATGGTCAAGGAAACACCTTCGGTACTTGTGGTCATGATACAAAAAAGAGCGACTGGAATGTTTGGGTATCATATTTCTTACAGGAAGGCATGAAAGGCAAAACAAAAGGCAATTGCTAAGATTTACGGTGATTGGGACGAGTCATATGCGTTCTTGCCAAGATGGTTCGAGCACATGTTGAAATTTTCCCCGGGATCTGTTTATCATATTCAACATGGAGCGTATACTATTGATCGACAGGTGGTTAATGGGATTCGGGTTTTTCAACGTACATTTTGGACATTTAGGCAATGTCGTGAGGCGTTCCAATGGTGCAAACCAGTCATATAGGTGGACGGTACGCATCTATACGGTAAGTATAAGGGGACATTATTGATTGCCACCGGCCAAGATGGAAATAATGAGATCCTTCCAATTGCATTTGCAATTGTGGAAAGTGAAACTAAGGAAGCATGGGAGTATTTTTTGTATTTCATACGAATGTATGTTACAAGTAAGGTTGGTCTATGTCTTATTTCTGATCATTACAAGAGCATAATATCAGTAGTCGGCAATGAGATGATTGGTTGGCAGCCTCCTAATGCGTACCATGTATTTTGCATTCATCATGTTGCGAGCAATTTTAATACTCGCTTCAAGGACAAGGAGTTGAAGAAAAAGTTAATGAGATTAGGTAATATACTCCAACTGATGTGCCCTGCCGTTCATTATTTTCATTACTACAACCTTATACTACTGTATTTCTATCTTTTTTACAGGATATGAACCAAACAAAATAAACTTTGATGCTTTATATGCCGAATTCTGTAGTTACAGTTGTGAAGCAGCTGCATGGATTGAAAGAATTCCAAAAGAGAAATGGTGTAGGAGTTATGATGAGGATGGACGAACATACAGTCATATGACAACCAATTTGTCTGAATCAATTAATAAGGTTTTTAGGGGAGCGAGGAACATGCCCATAACCGCATTGGTGAAATGCACCTATAGTCGACTTGTTTGTTATTGGGTCAAAAGGGGGACCAAAGCACAAAAAGATGGAATGTCCAGAAAGTATTTTACAAGTGTTATTGGATAAGCTATGGCAAAGAATGGAGAGCGTGCTACATCAATGCGTGTTCGGGAGTTTGATGTGGCGCGTACGACGTTTGAAGTTGACGATCAGGATGACACATACTCGGTGAACTTGACCCAGGGGAAATGCCAGTGTGGCAAGTTTCAGGCATTCAAATTCCCTTGTAGTCATGTATTTGCTGCATGTTCGGCGGTATCACATAATGCTGCACAGTACGTGGATCCAATATTCTCAATCTACAATATTATGAATGTTTACTCCTCACCATTTCTGTCGATCAGTAGCAAACAAGGAATACCATCCTCGTAATGAAAGGGATGAGGAGGAGGTCCAACCTAGCTCCAGTCGAATTAGATGTAGGATATGTAAATAGTTCGGACATAATAGGCGTTCTTGTCCTACGACGCGCACAGCTAATTAACCTTCATGTTCTCATAATTTTATTTGATAGCTTTTATACTTATGTGCTTCTATTGTGTACTTCATTTAACATTAGATATTTTTCAGTGACGTTCAAGAGCAATATTATTTATAGCTTAGTTAATATGACATAGTTATGAATTTAGAATTATGGTAAAATTTGATTACCTATATGTTCGATAGAAAACTAAACAAATACAGTCAAATACAATAGTAATCTATGAAAATATGACATAATACAATAATCCTGGCAAATATGACATCATACAGTAATCGCGAAAAATATGACATCAAACAGTAATCCCAGCAAATATGACATAATACATAACATGGAACACATTCAGGAAGGAGTATATGGAGGCCACGGCCTCGAACGCGCATCCCATTGAGGGTTCCTATGGATGCCATCAGGATTGCGGCTAAAATTGAAATCTTCAGCAGCTGCCCGTATAAAGTCATCAGAAGGGTCACCTCCGCCGTCGCCCATGTGGTGTCCTGCCTGGTATGGGCTACTACTAGATCCGGCCTCAATACAACCCTTGAAAGTGGAGCTAAATCACCAAGAGGGGGGTGAATTGGGGATTTTAAAATTCTTTTCGAAATTCTCTGTTTATGGTTGCTGAAACAGAGTAAATGAGAGTATGAAGGAGGAAGAGCAAGACACACGAAATTTATACTGGTTCGGTCTAATCTCTTGACCTACATCCAGTCCCCAGTCACTCTGGGATTTTCACTAACTCAATTGATTACACACTCTGCAAACAAAGGATGTTCCTCAACCTAGGACACACTCCCCTTACAAGTTGTAATCAATAACCCAACCTCAAAGTCCCTCTACTTTGAGATTCTTACAGAGAATGATTTACAGAAAACGAACTCTCTTCAAAGAGTAGATAATGATGATCACTGAAGTACAATGTATCAAAGATACAACTCAGATATGTAAGCAGAAAAGACTCAAAGCTTTGTATGCGTTTTTGTAACTTGCTTCTCTACTTCCAGACTTCAAATCTTCAGGTATTTATATCCATTTGAAGTATGTGAACGTTATAAATCCGTTGGAGCTGAATTCCATTCGAAAATATAGCTGTTGGAGTTGTTCCAAACTCAAACTAGCTGTTGTGGTGTCTTGCTGAATGAATTCTTCAGTTGGGAGTGTTTTCAGAATAAAGCATTTGAATTTTGGCTCTCGGAATTTGTCTCATAAGGTGAGACTTGGCTTTAGTTGGTGAAGACTTTGTTGCTTGTGTTTGGTGAGAAATCGCCCAACACTTCCACTGTCTTCCATTGGTTTTTGTCTTTGAGGATAATGTCAAAATAATTCAAATCTCATTTGATTCAAATCCTCTGAAATCTCATGAACAAACTTGTTAAATCTGGTTAGTTATAATGATAAGAAGTATATAAAACATTTAAGATCAATTCGCAGTTTAGTCATGAAGTATAAATCAAAATATGCAATTTGAAGTAAATCTGCGTTTTTCTCGTCGAGAAGACCAAAACTCAAGTTTTGACAATCAAACCGGAGTTTTGAACTGTGTAGAACTCATAACCGGAAGTTCTCTCTTAAACCGGCAGTTTTAAAACGCCAAAAATATTGATGTTTCTCGGGTTGCCTCAAAACTCGAGTTTTACTTCCAAAACTTGAGTTTTGGACTATTGATGTGAAAATACGATTTTAGTCCAAAACATCAAAACTGGCGGTTTTTATCAAAACTGGAGGTTTTCAAGTTATGAAAATATTGATGCTCTCGGGTTGCCCAAAACTCGAGTTATGCTTCCCAAAACTCGAGTTTTCACTTAACACGTGAAAACTTTGAAAACCAGTGAACATATCAAAACTGGCAGTTTTCAAACAAAACCGGCGGTGTTGCTCTTGTGAAAACTTCGATGCTCTCTGCCTGACCAAAACTCGAGTTTTTCTTCCAAAACTCGAGTTTTCATTTGTTCAATGAAAACTTAATGAAAACTGTGTAAAACGAAAACTGGAGGTTTTGCCGGGCGGTTTTCATATGTTGAAAATGATGTGCATGAGCAACATATCAAAACTCGAGTTTTGACCTCAAAACTCGAGTTTTGAACTATTTCACAAAATATGAGAAATTCGTTGTATAGTTCAAAACTGGCAGTGCATCATGAAAACTGGGAGTTTTGAAACTTGGAAACTTCAAAGGCTCTCGGCCGAACCAAAACTTGAGTTTTGGCCCCCCAAAAGAGTTTTGAACTATTTCACAAAATATGAGAAATTCGTTGTATAGTTCAAAACTGGCAGTGCATCATGAAAACTGGGAGTTTTGAAACTTGGAAACTTCAAAGGCTCTCGGCCGAACCAAAACTTGAGTTTTGGCCCCCCAAAACTAGAGTTTTCATATGTTCACATTAAAAGTCAAACGGCAGTTTTTGCCGAAACCGGCAGTTTTGCCTTTGATCATATTTTTCTTCAGACAAGCCAAAACTCGAGTTTTGACCCAAAACTCGAGTTTTCTCTTGACAGTAAGGAATTCGATTTTTGCAAGAGAAAACTTAACAATTTGGCTTTCATGGTTTTACAATTGTTCCAATCATCATCAAAACACATTGAGAACTAACAACCCTGTCCATGATGGGAGGAACAGAAGGCAGTAAAACCACCCGGTGCAGACTGAAAAGTATTGAAGCCAGGAACGCCATATGGAGGCTGATATGCACAAAAACCCTGTCCAGGATGGTAAGGGTTGGATGTAGGAAAGCCAGACTGGGAATTCTGAGAAGGCCACAGATATGACTGTGGAACCTGTGTCTCCGAAGTGAACATCATCTCTGGCTGTGGGTAAGTAGGGATCGGTGTATGTATCTCGGGATGCACCTCTGCTGGCATCTCCTCTGGGTACCACGGAACCTCAGTATAGGTTTGATCTGGCCATACAAGAGGTCTATATACACCTCCGCCTCGTGGACCAAACGGGGGTATCTGATATGGCTCCATTTCGTGCCGCGGTCGTCATTGGCCCAGTCCACGTCCCTTCTTCGCATGGGGCGGGACCTCTAAAGTGCGATCTGGTACACTTACTAATAGACCACTCGATGCGCTAGGCCAAGGCTTCGCAACTCGGCCAAATTCTCTAAGTGCTCCGAGTAACTGGTCACAGACCTTCTGTACCTCCCTCTTGCTATATTGGGCAGTAAATTGTGGAGAATTCATCCATCAAATCCACTTTACACCATCTATCTGCATTTATCCAGTAAAATAAATAACAGCACTTAAACTAAGTTATGGATAATAAGATAGAAGATATATGAGAAAAAATGGTGCCAAGATCAATACGTACCACGTGCCCAATCTTGGCGACCTGCCTCGTCATATACCGTCTAGTGTGTGTGAAAAACCAAGTCATGTACTCGGAGTTCGGGGAAATCGGCCCCTCCGATGGATCTGTAGTCTCGATACGCTCATCTCACATGTTCCACAACTGAATAAATGGAGCCATCTTCAACTCCCAATCCTCTGTCATCTTACCGCGTAAGGTAAGATCGTGGGCACCCTTAAGCCGTGGTATTGGGCTTGGGATGTGTTGCTGCATGCCAAATTGCCGCATGCAGCGATCAGGCTGGTGTATCTTGACAATGTGGAAAGCAAGTAAGGTGTGACCGCCCTCCACACGTCCTACATGTGAACATCTGCACCAAAAAACTCATATCCGGCGTCCTTGTATGGCTCCCACTTCACCTATACATGTAAACAAATGCGAATTAGTTTACTTTTTTTTTCTCTAATATCAAATTTAACATACATACATCGTCTGGACCCATCTGGTCAAGCTTTATTCAATATGTGTTTAGATCACGTCGCAATAACCGCACGTTGACTTTATTGAACTTGCAATATGTAACTCCATAACATTAGTGAACTCCAAGCAGTTCAAAATATTCATTACATCAAACATCTTCCATGCCTGCGTCCGTAATGATCACCTGCGTCACTGGGTGGTGGAACGGGAGGTGATATGGCAGGAAATCTTGACATAGCTCGCGAAACAGTATAGCGAGTACAGTAGACCCCCAACTGTTTGTAGCAGTCTCCACAAGGTCACCACCCAGTAATTTTATATATCGGCAAGGGACCTCTGCGCCGGACTTGTCACACAACAAAAATCCACCGAATAGGCGCATGAGGTAACCACGTGTGTAGAAAAGCTGACCCTCAACAGTAGCTGAGTGCTCCTCCCAGTGGGCCCAATAAGTTTCAAACTAGGTCAACCAGATGTTTCTGCCAATGATATGAGTTGGGAGTGGAGTCCGACCCTTGTATTGTTGAATAACTGTTGTCCAGTTGGCGTGTGTCCGACCGGAAACTACTCGACCCTCAGTGGACAAACCTAAAATGCCCTCTACATCCTGTAGCGTAATAGTCATCTCACCAAACATATGGAAGGTGTGAGTCTCAGGCCTCCACCTCTCAAGCAAAGCAGAAATAAGCTGTTTGTCAATCTGCACTGACATAAAGTAGAGGACAGATATGTATGGGTTCTATATTATCTGTATCATGTACAAACAACTAAATGCGTATAATTAATTACATAAAGAATTTTAAAACATACCGGGAGTCTCTTCATGTGAGACACGTGCGTAAAACCCGCACACATAAGGTGTATTTGCAACTCTACGGGGTTGAGATTTGGGTCCTCAATATCTCCCAAAGACCCGTGTGAGGCTCGCCTCACCCTCAAACAATTGCAGTCTCATGTGTTCCACACAACTTGTGATCGGTGTGATTGCTGCACCTCCTCATTAAGAACTCCCTACTCTTTGGGACCGGGCTCAATATTGCGGGCGCGTTGGTCATCCATTTGACTAATAAAAATTTACAATAACACAACACATTATTATGTCACTAATTATTATTCTCTAAATAATTAATTACTGAATTAATTATTTGAGTAATTATTATTTTCTATTTAAACTAATCTTATCTATCTTAGGGGTACTATAAATAATAATATAAAATTTAATTCCACAAGATTTTTTTAATTCACTAATTATTATTAATATTCTCACAAATTCCTTAAATCAAATTTAGCAAAGCATAATATTTTGCATTTCATTTACGAAATTATTAATTTACAAAATATTAAATAATTAGTCATCTATCTTAAGTTTTATAATTAACATACACAATAATTAATTAATTCACTAATTAATTAATTTACTAATTAGTCTTGTATCCCAAGGTTGATAATAAATTTTAAATATTGTTATTCCCTTAATCATTCATTATAATTATTATTTACTCTTTTTATTATTTATAATTATTAATAATTTGCAAGGAATTAATCATCTATCCTACCGTTATATATTTATTAAGCATCTATTATAAATAAATGTATATAATTACAAGTTAAATCAAATTACTAAATAATAAACATAACAAAAAAATTAAATGTTACCTACTCAAACTTGAAGTGAAGAGAAGGGAGGGAATTTGAGCCTCCTTCCTCTTCTTCCTTCGTGATTCTCACTTTCTCTCTGTCTCAAACTTTCTCGCCTCTCTCAATTTTTTAGCTCCAAAAGGGAAGGATGGAGGAGAGTGAAAAAGAATGAAGAAAAGGGAGGACAGATGGAGTTTTTTGAATGAAGAAAATGGAGGGTGGTGGGAGTTTTTACAATGAAGAAAATGGAATGAGTGAACCGAATGAGGGAGGGGGAAGCAAAATGAGGAAAATTAGATGAAGAAAAGGGATAGAGTTTTGAGAGAGAGGCAAGGGATCGGATGAAGGATGAGGTGAAATGTGTGCGTGTGTGTGTGTTTTTGGGGGGGGGTGGAGGTTCGTGTTGGGGGTGGGGTAGGGGTGGGGTGGGGCGCCGTGTGTGTGTGCCGGGGTTGGGGGAGGGGTGGGCATGTGTGTGTGTCTGTTTTAAGGGCAAGGGGTGGAGTGTTAGGGATGTTGGGGGGAGGGGACGTGTGTGGTTGGGGGGAGGGGGATTGCGTGCGATGGAGGGGTTGGTCGGGAATCCCGACCGGATTCCCCGATGACGCGTCGCCGCCAGAATCCGGTCAGGATACCCGATGTGTCGTCGACGCGTTAGGAATCCCGACTAGCTTCGATGGGGACGCACCGTGGCATTAGTCAACGCACGCCACGCCGACGCCCGTGGATAGACACCACCGTCGAGGTGGTGGTCGGCACACGCCACGCCATGTGGCATGTGGAAGCCGACGCAGCCAATGGCGTTGGTCGCCGCACGCCATTAATCGCATTAGATCGGTAATTAGTTTCGAACATTTGTAATCCGGTAATTTTTTTTTAAAAAAAACCTTATTTTGGTAATAAAAAAAAAAACCCGCTAAAAGTATCTTATAAACAAGATTATATGAGTATATCTATTTTATATATTGCCAACTTGATGTATATTCAACTGAAAATTCATAATTTCTTTCATTTATTGATAAAATTTCTCCACAATCAATACCTTTGGAGCATCTCTATGCTTTTGTTGGTCACAAATTAGTACTTTTTTAAATAAACAATAATGGCGATTCTATGTGAGAAATCTTTGGTGGCAGTAGATTGTCTTCTCTTCTAATGTTAGAGTTAACAAACAGTGACTCTTTGTCATAAATAAAACATGTTTAAGTTGTTTTTTTTTCTACGCACTTCTAAAGCCTGCCAATCCACCTCCCCCTCGTCACTTACCAGTGTAAACTTCAAGAGTCTTGAGATGTGACGAAAAAAAGAGCATTTTTTTAATCGAGCATAACATTCTAGTCATACCGGCCAAATGAAACCTTGATCAATACTATTTTATATCCATATTTTTTCATCAATTTGAATATGTCAAAACCTAGATTTCATATCAAATTTAGAAAATATTTTGGTGAATGAAGGGGGTTGAGGAGACCCTCTTGTTGGGTATTAGATATTTGATCCATTGGGGGCTTGCTTGAGAGGTTTATAATTAATGAGGAGTTTGGATACTCCCTTTATATTTTTGCATTCTTACTTACATTGAAGGACTTCTACTTTTCTCGATTAATCTTTTGGCTAGGAGTCCTTCTATTTTCTTTTGGCAAAATTTAAGGAGTTCTTGGTTCATCTCGGATGGGTCTAGCTTTTATTGGGATTTTTGTTTCATGGAAATCATTTTCACAAGGCAATGTTATGGAATTTTTCTTCCATTCCCAAAAAGTGTTCAGGAGGTTGGAACATATAGATTGTTGGATATGGTCTAGAAGAACTTGGCTTCTTTTTTTCGTTTTCAGCCGGGGCAACTTTTTATACGCAATTTTATCTCTTTGGGGTTGATCCTTAATACAAGTAACTTTTTTTATGTCTTAAAATTTAAACTATTTCTTTTTATACCTCTATTAAATACATATCTTTATATTAATTATCCCTTACTCACAACTAATTTTCTATCTTTTTAATTATTTTTTATAAATTCTCTTTTATATTTTTTAGTCATTTTTTACTCATTATCGATCTCTCCCGTGTTTTTTTCTTTTTTCTTTTCAATAAATAGGGGTACACTTGGAAGAAACATAATATTTTTTGACATATTTATTATTTTTAACTAATCTTAACCGTTAGTTTAATTTACGTAATTAAGAAAAAATTTATAAAAAGGAACGGAGGGAATATAATTTAACTACACTACAAAAAAACCCTTGTTTTGAGGTGAAACTTTTCCGTCGCAAAATTGGTTTGTGACGGAAAATTATCCGTAGCAAAAATTGGCCTCGTAAATCACTTTGCGACGGAAAACATGCCTTTTTTCCTCGCAAAATTCGGTATTTGCAAGGGAAAAGTATTTCCCTCGCAAACCAAGAATTTGTGAGGGAAAAACTTTCCTCGCACAATCCAGAATTTGCAAGGGAATACTTTTCCCTCACAAATTCTAGGATTTGCAAGGGAAATACTTTTCCCTCACAAATTCCAATTTATTTTTAAAAAATATTAAAAAACATAAAAAAATATTAAAAATTAGAAAATAAAAAGACTTGTATATCATAAAAATAAATTGTAACAATCATAAGAGTTTACATAGCAAAAATAAAATATTACAAATTATAACATTGCGACTAAAATGAGCTGAAAAAAAAGTCTAAACAAACAGCTAGCCTAGTTATCATCACCACCACCAGGAGCCAACCCCGTACCCTTGTCCATCAATAGAGACTGGAGAAGTTCCCGCATCTCATTAATCATCTCTACTTGCTCCCTCACCATCTGCTCTAACGTCTTTACCCTCTTATCTTCTGCAAAACCAATATTATGAAGTCAGTTTATTTTTTGTACTTCATTTAAATGGACGAAGGAATAATGGTTTGCGATTGATAGCAAAAGTATTACGTCTACCTGCAGGAACACTTCCAACACTGCTGGATGAGCGCTTCGTAGACAACTTCAGTTCGCTGGCAAAGGCACCCATCCAGAAGATTCTCCTCTTCTTGTCAAATCTGCCTGCAGCCTGGATGAAGAGACTTTTGTTATCAGAATAAGAGGACAATGGCTCGTTCTCAATTTGCAAGTCTCTCTCCTACGTCAACTGCTGATAGGTCTCTTACAAGCACAAAAATACATCACAAATAAGGCATGTAAAATGAAATAAATATGTTACTGTTGGAAACAAATAATAAATCTAATTAATATCTCACCGCAAATTGCTGGGACATGGCGTTAATCCAAAGACTTCCCACTACCTTCAATCTCCGGGAATGGGTCCGCTCAAAGGTGTTCCAAGGAATCAATTTCGAAGGGACTTCCCGTGACTCTACCTGCAAACACAAATGATAACTGTTAATTAATTACTTCAAAGTACAAAATATTGAAAGCTGGAATAGAACATAACATATACTTACAATTTTAAGTCGATGCTCACTAAATGGAATGGAGCTGCCAGCATATGACAGTCCATCCATTTGGGTCCTATTAAATTTATTTCGTTCACTTTGATTTATAAATTTCTCATCGGTGGCCCATGTTTGAAATAATTGTTTTGCGACCTCGGGTTGAATCCAAGTTTTCTTTCCATTTTCATGTCTCAATTTATAAAATTTATTAGAAAACCACTTGCTTCCCTTGAAGTTATAAGCTTTTTTTAAATTTTCCAGATGATCAAACAACTAGCTAAACTTTCCTTGAAAATCAATAATAAAAAATTACCGCTCCAAAGTATAAAAGTAGTTAATCGCTTTGCATTTTGATGAGAAGAAATTAATAACCATAAATTACATAACTTACCAAGAAATCATTGAACCAAGCGTGCCGATATTACTGAGGAATCTATGTCCAACTTGCCCAAGGCTGATTGAAATTACGGTACATTTGATCCCCTATGAAATTGGTCACCGTCTTATAAGGTCAAACCGAAAAATAAAGAAAATGTTGCAAATATTAGCACACAAACTAAAGGTAAAAAATCATAACATTACTAGTAACTTTACATGACTTACTCGGCGCCGAAAGGATGGATCTGCAGCTTCCCCGTCGCAAGATCAATCGTCCCCGACGGGTGTGTCGGAGGAACTAGCTTCCCGACGGCTCGAGGCGACGCAATGTCGGAGGAAGAAGTATTGAAAATGTTAGAACATAGATGCTTAAATAAAACAAAATATATGTAAATCAGTCAAAATCGTAAACTCAACTTGCTCTGTCCCTTGCTATGGATAAGTTGGAGTGACAGGCACACCTGCATCGCCCATAACGTAGTCGGAAGCAGACGATGAAGATGAAAAATAAAGTGGCGGCAGCTCTAGGGAAGAGCTAAGCCCTGATAATTTAATATTTCATACACTTCTTTTTATCTCATGATTAATAATTTAGGACTCTTTAGTTAATAAATAATGGCTTTTATACTTATTTGGGCTTTGGGCCTTTGATTACATTTTAGCCATTTTTACTAATAAAATTCCATTTTTACATTGCTTCACTATTTTTGCCATAACTATTGAACTAGACATCGGATTTGCCTCATTTTTGTTTCATATTTCAGATGATTCAGAGAGCTATAATGGTTATGAATACATGAAGGGCAAATTCAGACAAGAGGGCGGTCGAATTTGAGGCCAAAGTCAGATGTATATTTCTTGATTTTATTTGGGCTCGAATTTTGTAATTAAAGCTCACTTTTATTTTATTTCCGTTTTAGGTTGAACCATTAGAGCTGACTCCTATTTTAGGTTAACTTTAAGTCAGATGGTGACTACAATAATTTGTTCATTCATGTTTTTGCAAGTTTTGGGATTAAATACAGAAGTTTTATTTTCTCTGCAATGTTCTTCACATTCTTTGTGTTCTTCGTTTGTTCTTCATTTTTTCCAACCATGCTCGGCTAAACTTCTGTGATTAACCCAACATTGAGGATTCCATGATTCGTCCAAAGAGCTTGCGCTTTATCGGTATTTTAACTCATTTCTGTTTTCATCTTATCGGATTCTATTTTTGGAAATAGTTCAAATATTAGATTTAATATTCGGTTTGGTTTATCCTAAGGACTGAGTTCGAACTAGGTTTCAGTTTTACTGTGTGATTACACAGTGAGATGCCACTGTTTGAACATATACTAGGCGATCGTCTAGTCGAGGGATTCTCTGGACGAACGCAGAGATTTCGGTTCGTCGAACCAATTGTGAGTTAGTTATAGTTTGTTCAATGATGGAGGTCTCGGAATCTGAATGTTGGGTTGATCGATTTTAATATGTTTTTCGTTTATTGCGTTATGTCTCTGTTTATTTTTGTTTTTAATCTGTTTGAACCAAAAACCCCCCATTTTTTACTGTTTCTGTTCGCTATTACTGTACAATCAAATCCACTGCGAATTCGTTGGGAAAACGATCCAGGTTCCCTATTACTGCAAATCTTTTATTGAATCTGGTTATTTTGAGGGATACTGAGGTATTCTCTTTCAAAATATGGTGCCATTTGCCAGGAATTTTCATCGGTTTGATTAGTAACATTTAGTGTCCGGTCTGCCCTATTTTGCCCAAATTCCAACGTTTAAACCACTTTTTCACCGTTTAATTTTCAATTTCAAGATTTCTAGTAGTTAGTTTTTTTTTTTGGAGTTTCTCCGAATGGGCTGAAATTTTGTGGGTTGATAGAAAATGACCTAAATCACAAGACACACAGTTTTCACATGTGGTCTTGAGATTTAAGCCAAATTCCAACGTTTAGACCACTTTTTCAATTTTTTTAAAGTTTTTTTATTCCATTCTTGGGTCCCCCAATGGTCTAGGAGTTGCCCTATCCAAGTCCCATAAATTTTAAAAATCATTTGATAGTGTTTGGACTTGTTTTGGTCAATTTTTAACCTAAGTTTTTGCTTTTGTGTTGTCTTAATGTTTTTCTACTTTTTACCATTTCTAGTGGCATTTTCGTAATTCTAATTGTTTGGTGGCATTTTCGTAATTCTGAGTATCTACAAATTCTACCTTGAGTTTATGCTGCATTAGTACTAGGAGTACTACTAATCCAGAAGACTTGTTGCCATTTGATCCTGAAATAGAAAGAACAATTTTTACCGCTAGAAGAGTTGTTAGGCTGAATCATGGGATTAATATCGAATTGGAAATTGAACTTGAGTCTGATTGTGTCCATTCCGTTGATCTTTCGATTGTGTTTCTAATAGTCTTGTTGTTTTCACGATTCTAGTAGCAATTTTGCTAACTCAGAAATTATGGCGCAGCAAGCGGTTCATCCTACTTTGAAAGAATTAGCTATCCCTGATGTGGGCAATCAAAATTTGTGTATTCAATACCTTGAACTTGCTGCTAACTTTGAACTAAAATCTGGTCTTATCCATTTGTTGCCCAAGTTTCATGGTCTTGCAGGTGAATGTCCTTACAGGCATCTAAAGGAGTTCCATGTGGTACGCAGCACGATGAAACCTCAAGCAATTGATGAGGACCACATTAAGCTGAGAGCTTTTCCATTTTCCCTAGATGGTGTGGCTAAGGATTGGCTATACAATTTGCAACCAACATTTCTTTGGGAGTTGGGATGATATGCGAAGTTATTCCTAGTAAGGTTCTTTCCTTCCTCAAAAGTCATTGCTATTCAGAAGGAGATCGCTAGTGTTAAACAAATCAATGGGGCGACCATGTATGAGTATTGGGAGAGGTTCAAGCAATTATGTCCTAGCTTTCCACACCATCAGATTACAGACCAACTCCTAATTACATATTTCTATTTCGGTTTGTTACCATTGGATAGAAGTTTCGTGGATGCATCTAGTGGTGGGGCCTTAGATAGCAAGACACCTGAAGAGGCCCGAGAGTTGATATCTACTATGGCTGCTAATTCTCAGCAGTTTGGCACCAAAGCTAATACTATTCCGGTTGTTTACCATATTCAAACACCTCTAGTCCAGTACGATTCTCAGAGATTAGAGAATAGACTTGATGATCTGACCTCTCTAGTGAGGCAGTTGGCAATGACACAGACAGTACAGTCTCCTCCTCTTCCTCAGATTGGGTACTCCTATGGGTTCTGTTCTAACCCTTATCATTCTACTGACTCTTATCCTACCTTGCATGATCCTACTTATCAAGACCAGTCAATGGCTTCATTGGGAGTTTTTCCAGGAAAGCCACAATAAGAGCAGAATAATGCCTTCTCCAATACCTACAATCCTGGTTGGAGAAATCACTCCAATTTCTGTTGGAACCAGAATCAGATGTGACTTCCACATCAGAAAGAGAGTTAGAAAATGTGAAGATTGACTCTAAAAATAAAAAGGCAATGCAACAAGGTGAAGAGGAAGACATTATCATTCCTCTTTCTTTCCCTTAGAGAGCCCCTCAATCCAAGAAGTTGGCAGAAAAAGCACAAGAGAAGGATATACTTGAAACATTAAGAAGAGTAGAGATCTGTTGGTTATGATTAGTTTTGATGATGTCTTATATAAATGTCATTCTTATGAGCAAAAAGCTTGCATACTACATTTACATTCTACTTTGATACTGAAAGTCTCTTTAATCAAGCGGAAGTTGGAATAGCTTAATTCGGAGTTAAATTAAGCTAATTGAAGCATCAGCATGAATAGTGTCGTATACGTGAATAGTGTCACGTATACATGAACAGTGCCATACGGGCTATGAACAGTACCATACGGTTGAAAAGTCAGAATGAATAGTAGCATGCGTGAACAGTGAATTTCATATTACTCTCGACATTACTCGAGTAAGCCGCACGAGTAATCCATTTTTCCAGCACTCTTTCATACTCTGTTTCACGTTTTTCAGTTGGCGAGGTCTGGTATTTCGATGATATCTCAGAAACCAGGAATCAGATTGCGATGAAACCAGTGGCAAATGAAACTAGACATCCAACACATATTTGTGGCAAATATTCAAGTCCAAAGGAGTCCATATGAGGGAGCTATGATTTGTTCAAGTTGGCACAAGAATCACCATCACAGTCCAGACCAACCTTCGGTAATTTGAGTGTATCTCACAAAATACACATCCAATTGAGCTGAAATCGGTGGCATATGAAAGTAGACTCAAAATTCGTTCCATCAGGACTTGAACAGACCAAAACAGAGTTCAGATCAGGGAGATATGACCTTGGGAAGTTGACACTTGAAATTCTGGATTCAGTTCAGCATAAGCATCGGGTTTAACTCTCTGAAATGAAATATCAAGTGAACTTAAAATATCAAGTTAACTCTTTATAAGAAGTTAACTTTCTCAAGCTTCTGAAAATATCAAGTTAACTCTTTATAAGAAGTTAACTTTCTCAAATTGAAAAGCTTGAAATACAGAATATCAAGTTAACTTCATATATCAAGTTAACTTTTCGAAATCACCGTCAGCGTAACCGAAAATCAATCTTGTGATTTCATTACTTCATATCTTCACTCATTACTAATCTTAAATGCTTTTAATCAGTTTGCTAATGAGTTTTAGATGATTATATGGAGAATTAACATCAAACTTGATAGAAGCCAAAATCAGTCGAAGCATGAAGATGAAGTTTGATGAATATATTCCGAAATGGCAGAAGATCAAATTCAACAAGGAACTTGAAGAAATGAAGTTGAATAGTCAACTTTAATATTCTTCAATGAAGTAAAATGCTCAACTTGTTCATCGGCTTCAAATGCTACTCGAGTAAAGATTGAATACTCAAAGCTATCAAGCACCGAAACTGACGGAGAAATAGAGATGACGCGCAGAACCTAATTAAGGCTAGCCCACTTTGCCAAAAGCACCGGATCATTAATTTAAGCTACCTACTGTCCGAGACCATGTGAATGACAACCTGTAAAGAGACTCAACCAAGCAAACATTCAAACGTGGTTAGCAGAAGGCACGGCTTTTCTCAACGGATATACACGGATGCCAAAACGAAGATTCAATGAAGCTGAGTAGGAAGCGAAACTGACAAAACATTTAAATTCGCCAACAACTATCTCTCTTTATACGGATGAACACCACAGCGGACATTTAATGAAGTTAAATGGCGGACAAAAGAGAGAGGAAGCACAGACGCTCCAGTAGCCATTCTCAACGGACCGATTTTCAAAATGGTTACTATTCACAACGGCAATATTACACAACGGTCGAGAGACGATTGTCTATAAATAGAGAAGCATTCAAAGATAGACAGCGGCGAATACAGAGACACGAGCTTACAACGTCAAAATGCCAATACTCTGATATTCATTTACTCTCTGTTCTCAATGTTTATATAGTTTACCGTAGAGAGTGAAATGATCGATTATGTACTTCAGTGTTTATTTATTCACTTTTGAGAGAGAGAAGATTTATCTGTAAACATTTTATCTGAGAGTTACTCAAGATTGGGTGATCTTGAGTGGGAAACACATTGTGTTGATTACAGCTTGTAAGGGGAGTGAATCCTAGGAAGAGGATTACTTCGAGTACAGAGTGTGTGATCAAGCGGTGTATCCTTACAGTGTGTAAGGGGGTTATCTCGGTAAGATATAGTAAAGGCTGCACAAGTGCCCGACTAAACTTGTGAGGTTGTAAAGGCTTTTCTCTTGTGCCCGGTTAAACAAGGAGATAGTGGATTGAAATCTCAGGAGGAGCCTGGGGACTGGACGTAGGTCATCGTGGATTGGACCGAACCAGGATAAATCATAGTTTGCATATTCTCTTCCCTAAACTCTTATATTTTCCAGTATGTATGTTTGAATGACTGACTATCGCTTTATAAATTATTACTGTCATTTAAACTTCCTTCAGTAAGTTACGAAAAGATTTTCAAAGTTCCTAAAGTTTTATCAGACACCCAATTCACCCCCCCTCTTGGGTGATAGCCAGGTCTAACAAGATCAACATTGCTCTTTTAGATGCAGTCAAACAAATTTCTAAATATGCCAAGTTTCTGAAGGAGTTTTGTACCAACAAGAGGCTACTGAAGGGAAGTGAACTAGTTAGTTTGAACCAGAATGTATCAGCACTCATCCAACCTACCATGCCTCACAAGTGCAATGATCCAGGGACGTTTTCTATCCTTTGCATTATTGGTAACTATAGATTTGATGATTGCATGCTAGATTTAGGTGCTTCTATTAATGTTATGCCTACATCTATTTATAAATCTCTTGGTCTTGGTCCTTTACTTCCTACTGGTGTTGTTGTTTAGTTGGCTAATAGGAGTAATGCTCTTCCTTCTGGTGTAGTTGAAGATGTATTAGTCAAAGTTAATGAATTGATATTTCCTGCTTTAGATATGGAGGGTGGGTCTCCTAGTAGTAGGTCACCAATCATTCTAGGGAGGCCTTTCATGAAAACAGCTAGGACTAAGATAGATGTGCATTCTGGTACTCTTTCCATGAAGTTTGGTGATATATCTATGAATATCAATATCTTTGATGCCATGAAACATCTTAGGGAAGAGCATTTTGTTTTCGGCATTGATGTTATTGATGATGTTGTGGATGATGTTCTTGCTGATAGGTGTGCTGATTATCCTGACTTCTCATCTGAGAGTGATTCAACCATTTGTGCATGTGTTGATAATGAATGGTGCCCTATTTGCACTGAGATTAATGCTACATTATTTGGTGATTCTTATTGGTTATGATTAGTTTTGATGATGTCTTATATAGATGCCATTCTTAAGAGCAAAAAGGTTGCATACTACATTTACATTCTACTTGCACTAATTCTTATGTTTAATGTAGATGTGAAGTATAGAATGATTAGGAGAATAAAAGAATAGGAGATATTGAAGAAGGTAGAAGCTAAAGAGAATGATGAGCCTAAGCTAAATGATGAAGAATGATCAAGATAGGAGATGGAAAATGGAAGAACTTGTTGAATGGAATGAAGATATCATTATCCAAGTTCTAAAATTGATCCTAGAAGTCTCCATGATCAAATGGAAGTTGGAATGACTCAAATCGAGTTAAAAACAAGGAAATATAAGGTTGAAGAATGATCCAACTCGAGTTATGGGGTCAACTCGAGTTAGAGTGCTTCGTTATAGTGTTTACGGGTTTTTGGACTGACCCAACTCGAGTTATGTATGATAACTCGAGTTACAAAACATTTTACGATAGGAGTAACTCGAGTTACCACTTAGTAACTCGAGTTACCGGTCAATTTCAGCAACTCTATTCACCTCTTTTTCGCGTTTCAGGTGGCGAGGTCTGGTATTTCGATGATATCTCACAAACCAGGAATCGGATTGAGATGAAACCAGTGACATATGAAAATAGACTCCTAATGAGTCATTGTGACAAAGTTTCAAGCCCAAAGGAGTTTAGATCAAGGAGCTATGAATTTCACAAGTTGGCACATCAATTAACATCACTTTCATGAGACCAAGCTTCGATGTTTTGAGTGTATCTCACAAACCACACATCCAAATAAGCTCAAACCAGTGGCATTTGAAAGAACATAAAGAGCTTTCTAGGGATAGGTCATTTGCTATATTTAGAGTTATATTCGAAGAGATATGATTTCTGGAAGTTTGCCCATGTTCTAAAAGAAGACGGAAATGCGGCAATGTCTCAAGGTAGACACTGGAACAAACAAAAGGTAACAACTCGAGTTATCACTTAGAAACTCGAGTCAATGAAGTGTACTTCCAGTTTTTAAAAAATCTTCTCGTGATATCAATCTTTAATCAATCTGAGGTAACTCGAGTTTATCGATATAACTCGAGTTATAGGCATATCGAGAAAACTTCAATCGATATAAAGCAACTCGAGTTGCGGTAGCAACTTCGAGTTAGATTATTCGCAATTGCTCTCTGTCTGATTTTATTCATAACATAACTCGAGTTATGGAGTGTAACTCGACTTACATAATTCAAGGAAATTTCGAAGCTTTTAAATGCGATTAAGCAACTCGAGTTATCGATGCAACTCGAGTTAAGCAATATGCAATTTGCTCTCGTATTAAGTTGCCACAAGTGTAACTCGAGTTAAGGAATGTAACTCGAGTTACATCATTGAGAGACTCTTCTCTAGAATTGAAATGCTTTAAGTATAACTCGAGTTATGGTAAACAACTCGAGTTACATATATCAATCTCGAATTCATCGTCCTCGTAAACCTGAAATCTTGATTATGCTTTGGGTACTTGATATTATTGGTTCTTATCATTTCTAACCAAGATTAATTAGTTTTCTAGTGTGTTTCGGACATGATTAACGAGGCTTAAACTTCAAATTACCATAAAGGAAGATTATGTCGAAGCATTAAATGCAAAGCGCGAGACATTCACCATTTTGGCAAGAAACATTCCGAGCAAGCAAAAGCATTCATTTGTTCCTAGACAACATTCGAGTGTGTTTCAACGGACAATTTGAATAAAGAATGTCGACGGAGAATAACGGACTAATGTCGGAAGCATACGAAGAGACAAAGCAACGTAACCTCAACGGATATATTCATTACTCACAACGGCTCATTTAATTTCGTCTCGACGGTCATAAATTGCAGCTAACTATAAAAGGAGAAGCATTCAAGATAGAAGTAGTGAAAGATGAGAGCTTACACTGTCGAAATGCCAACATTCTGAATCAAACGTTTATCTCATACACACTCTATTCTCAATGCCTATATAGCTTATCATAGAAGAGTGAAATAATTTATATTGTACTTCGGTGTTTATTCATTCACTTCGAGGGGAGAAGATTTATCGTAAACATTCTATGAGAGTTACTCAAGATTGGGTGATCTTGAGTGGGAAAACCATTGTCTTGAAAGCAGCTTGAAGGGAGTGAATCCTAGTGAGAAGGTTGCTTGAGTACGAGTGTGCAATCAAGTGGGTGCATTGATTACGGCTTGTAAGGGGAGTGGATCCTAGTGAGAGGATCACTTCGAGTACAAAGTGTGTAATCAAGTTGAAAGAAGATAGTAGATTGAAAATCTCAAGTGAAGCTTGGGAATTTGGACGTAGGTCAAGGATTGGCGAACCGTATAAATCTCTATTTGCATATTCTCTTTCCTAAACTCAATACATTTCCAGCATATATGTTTGAATGATTGACTATTGCTTTATTAAACTATTTCTATCATTCGAACTACCTTCAGTAAGTTTCAAAAAGATTTTCAAAGTTCCTAAAGTTTTATCATACACCCAATTCACCCCCGTCTTGGGTGATAGCCAGGTCTTTCAATTCTAACTTGCTTGGTGATTCTACATTACTTGTGGATTCTGATATTGATTCTGAGTTTGAGCTTCATCTTGATCCTGATGTACACCCTGATTCTGATTTTGATGAGCTTAACTCTGATGTTAACATTGAGTTGTATAGACACAGTTCTTCTGCTTCTTTGAATGTGGTTTCAGGTATTTCCAGTGTGTGACATCAGAGTTGTTGCAACAACCACCCAAGCTTATTCTCTCCACTAAGCAACTGCCCAAACTAAAGTTGAAATCCCTTCTAGACCATCTGAAGTATTCATTTCTAAAGGAGAATGAGCAGTTGCCAGCTATTGTGGCAAATAATCTTATGCCTGATCAAGAAGAGAAGCCGCTAAGCTTACTGAGGGCGAACAAGAAAGCTATTGGGTGGACATTAGCTGACATAATTGGTATTAGCCCTTCCATGTGTATGCATCGAATTCTGTTGGAAGAGGACTCTAAGCCAGTAAGGTAACCCCAGAGACACCTTAACCCCCTTATCCTTGATTTGGTGAAGAAGGAGGTCACTAAGTTTCTGCAAGCTGGTATCATCTATCCAATTTCTGATAGCCAGTGGGTTAACCTGGTCCAGGTGGTTCCTAAGAAATTGAGTCCTTTGTGGTAGCCAATCGAAGAATGAGCTCATTCCTACTCGAGTTCAGAATAGTTGGAGAGTTTGCATCAACTATAGGAGACTCAACCAAGCCACTCGCAAGGATCATTACCCTTTACCTTTCATTTATCAAATATTAGAGCGATTGGCTGGTAAGTCTCATTACTGCTTCCTGGATGGCTACTCCGGATACTTCCAGATCCATATTGCTCCTGAGGATCAGGAGAAGACGACCTTCACATGCCCCTTTGGGACATATGCTTACAAAAGGATGCCTTTTGGCCTTTGCAATGCGCCTGGACCTTTCAGCGTTGTATGGTCAGTATTTTCTCTGAGTTTCTAGAAGACTGCATGGAGGTTTTTATGGACGATTTCACTGTATATGGGTCTGATTTTAATGCACGCTTAGCTAATCTGTCTAGAGTTTTGCATAGGTGCATTGAATCTAATCTTGTGCTGATTTATGAAAAGTGTCACTTATGGTTGAGTCAGGTATAGTCTTGGGACATATAATGTCTAGGAAAGGGATTGAGGTAGACACTACTAAGATAGATGTAATTACTGCTTTGCCTTACCCCGCATCTGTGCGGGAAGTTTGCTCTTTTCTTGGTCATGCAGGTTTTTACCGGCGTTTCATTCGGGATTTCAGCAAGACTGCTCGACCCTTGTCCAACCTTCTGCATAAGGACACTGACTTTGTATTTGATGATTAGTGCAAGGTGGCCTTCGATCATTTGAAGCATTGCTTGACTACAACCTCAGTAATCCAACCCCCTGATTAGTGCCTCCCCTTCGAGTTGATGTGTGATGCTTCCAACTATGCGGTTGGTGCTATCTTGGCACAGTGGGTCGACAGAGCATCTCATGTCATTCCATATGCCTCCGAGACTTTGGATCCTACCCAATCTAATTACACCACTACCCAAGAGTTCGATGTTGAGATTCGAGACAGAAGTGGAGCACAAAATTGGGTAGCTGACCATTTAAGTTGCATCACTCATTCTCCCTCTCACCCCTCTTCTATTCAGGATGATTTCCCTGATGAGCAACTTCTACAGCTGCAATGTAAGCTTCCATGGTATGCTGATCTAGTTAACTACTTGGTAGCTGGTGTTTTTCCTGTAGATTCCACTAGGGCCCAAACCCTTAAAATAAAGAGTTAATCTAAATATTATGTTTGGGATGACCCTTATCTGTGGAAATTTTGTAGTGACCAAGTAGTTAGGAGATATAATCCTGATCATGAGTTTCACTCTATATTGAATTTTGCTCATGTTTCTGCCTATGGTGGTCATTTTGGACCTTAAAGAACTGCTAGGAAAGTGTTAGACAGTGGATTATTTTGGCGTTCCTTGTTTCATGATTCCCATCTGTTTTGTAAGTCATATGATAACTGTCAGAGAGCGGGGAGTATTTCCTATAGGCATGATATGACCCAGAACCCTATATTATTTTGTGAGATCTTTGATATTTGGGGTATTGATTTTATGGGTCCATTTCCTGCTTCATATGGTTATACTTACATACTGCTAGCTGTTGATTATGTCTCGAAATGGGTTAAGGCAAAAGCCACCCAGACTAATGATTCTTCTGTGGTGGTGGATTTTGTTAGGTCTAACATTTTCTACAAGTTTGGCATTCCTAGAGCTATTATCAGTGACCAGGGCTCCCATATTTGCAATCGAAGCATGGGTGCCTTGTTACGCAAATATGGAGTGCTTCACAAGGTCTTCATAGCATACCATCCTCAGACCAACGGTCAAGCTGAAGTCTCAAATAGAGAGATTAAGCAAATCCTTCAGAAAACTGTTAACTCTACTCGGAAAGATTAGAGTAAGCGATTAGAGGATGCTTTGTGGGCATATCACACCACCTACAAGACTCCGATTAGGATGCCTCCCTATCGGCTCGTCTTTGGTAAGGCATGTCATCTTCCGGTTGAGTTGGAACATCAAGCCTATTGGGCCATAAGCAGTGTAACATGGATTTGGCTAAGTCTGAGATGGAATGGAAGTTACAGTTGCAAGAGTTGGATGAGCTTAGATTGGATGCCTATGAGAGTTTGCAGTTGTACAAGGAAAAGACTAAGACATTCCATGATAAGCATATCCTAAGGAAGGAATTTTTTGTGGGCCAGAAAGTTCTTCTGTTTAACTCTCGTTTGAAGTTTATGCCTGGTAAGCTTCGATCTAAATGGGATGGCCCTTTTGAGATCACTAACATTTTTCTATTTGGTCTTTGTTGAACTATGTGATCCACCCGCGGGATGAACCTTTAAGGTCAATGGGCATCGCCTCAAGCAATTTCATGGGGATCCTGACAACCGAGGAAGCAAAGATTCTCCTCATTGATGCCACTTATCCTCCATAAACCCTTGGGGAGTATTCTTCTTTCTTCTCCCTCTTTCTCTTTTATTTGTTTTCATTTTTGCACTTTGCTTTTCAAAAATAAACACAATCTCTCTTTCTATGATTACTATATATTATGAATTAGGACATTTTGGTTTTAATGGATCGTTCTGTTTGGTCTGCAATTCTTGACTCTTCGATTACATGTCTTGGTAGTTGATTTGATGTTGTTGATTGCCTAAGTTGGCATTGACCTTCGAGGTTTTGAACACGGGAATTCATCTTTTGTCATTCTTTCTTTCATGTGTGCATCTGCTCATGATTTGTGTTCTCTAGAACTTGCTCCTTTTTCTTTTTGAAACTACATTTTTCACTTACGTGTATAAGTATGATGGAAGCTTGTTTTCTTTCCTTTATTTTCCCCACTTTGGCCAAATAGCCTTTCCCTTGCATTATGATTCCTTTGCTAGCCCTTTGTGCCTTTTTGACCCATTCTTTCTAAGCCACATTACAAGCCTAAGCGTAAAACCATTTTATTCCGCACCTTGAAAATTTATTGAGCTTTGGTTTCACCTTGGTTTTGTGTTTAAGTGTGGGGGTTGCCCAAGAGTGCAACAGTTTAGTATGGGGGGAGATATTTGATTTTGTCATTGTGATTATGTATATAGTATAGTTCCCCAAAAAAAAAAAAGCCCTTGAAAAAAAAGAAGAAAGAAAGAAAAGCAGAAAAAGAAAAGAAAAGAAAGAAAGAAAGAAAAAGGAAAGAAAATACATAGAAAGAAAGGAGATATATGAGTAAAATAAAAGTTTTAATACATAGAGAATGATTGTGTTAATCAGTGCTCTTTTTAATTTCTTTGGTGCTTAGCCTCTCATTCCATACTATTACCTACCTTCACCCTAACCCCATTACAACCTTTAATAATAAGACTCTTGATTTGTGCATGCATGTGTTATGAGTAGTGGAGACGTAGAAATTGAGCAAGCTTATGGTAGAACAATTTTCTTGAGTAGAATTTGAGCGATACACTTATTTACCTTAAACACTTGAGAGATTGATTGATTGAGCGCATCATTTAAGACACCATCTTTTGTGATTAGCATCATTGATTAAGATTACCATGAATTGTAATTTTTGGTGAAGGGATTTTGGTCTTGATTGATTGGTCTTTTAGAGCTTTGTGTCCATTGTTTAATTTTTGCATTGTTAGCAATTGTTAGAAAAGAAGAGTTTCTCATTTAGGCCTTTTTCTTGAATTTTGCTTAGGACGGTAAAAAGATAAGTGTGGGGGAATTTAATAATTTAATATTTCATACACTTCTTTTTATTTCTTGACTTTGAATTTTGCTGAGGTGTGTAAAAAGATAATATTTTTCCTATATTTTATGACTGAATTGTTGGTAAATACAGACTTAATTGTAATCAATCCAAGTGAAAAGGGCATTAATTCATGAATATAGGGAACTGAAGGATAAAAACCAGTCACATCCTAAACATGTGCTAAAAGAAGAACAAAGTACAAGGTTTTATGGGAAGAACGTATAGTAAAGTTGATACTATGCTATAGCATTCTAGCAGCATAACAAAGTGCAATACAAGGCATCATAAAAGCTATAGCAAAGCAAACGACGCGATGTTATGCGGCATATTTTCTAATCTTTTGTCAAAATTGTTTTAGGAAATAATTGTGAAGGCTAAGAAAAGACAGGTAGATTACTTATGTAACGGAATAGAAGATGTAGAGGATCGAAACTAAAAGATTTGAAGAATCCCACAGAATCAGCAGAATCAATCTACTGTGATCAAAAGATACGATGGATCTTGACAAATTTGGAAAGCCCAGCTCGGTTGGAACTTGTGCCGCAAGGAAGCGACTATAAAGGAAACAGCAAGCCAACCTAGAGAAGAGTCGTGCAGAGCCAAAAGCAAGATTACATATTTGGCTAGACTCAAAAGAAGAAATAGAGATTTCACGAGGCACGAGAACTCCAAGAGAACATAGCATCCTTCCTTTTAGTAAGGCGGAAAGAACAAGACGTGGAGTGGTGACGCGACAGGGCTTCTTCCACGCCGTCGAACTTTGTCAAGCTTTGTTTTCTTTTACTTTAATCTTTTGATCATGGGTCATTTTGTTGTTGCCTGTTTAGTGTGTCCTAAATCGGTCATGAACTAAATTTCCTAAATTTGAATGAGGATGAACCTTTAAATTTCGAATGAACCCAGTTGCAAGTTCTTAATTCAATAAATTCAATTTGCTTATCGGTGATTTAATTATCTTATCGATTACCGGAAGCTAAGGGCGAGATTTGTGGCCTTGGCTTACTGGCAAGGAGTTGAGGTTAAACCTCAGAGAAACAGTTATTGCTAGGCAAGCTCGTGCAGGGCTTGACCTATTATTGTAGACTTCAGGAATGGGTCTACCGCTCATAACCAATACACCCTGTTGTGTAGCGTTGATCTAACTAGAAAATTGCCATAGGCATATGGAAGGAGTAAAGTTAGCATTAGAAGTATCGGACACTAAAGCTTCGATAGACTATAGTGGTGGGTTAACTGAATAGGATTGTAGTTAGTAGTTATCTTTGTAGCATTCATTTGTCGATATAGATGCTATAACAATGATTAAAGTAACTGGGGGATTAAGATACTTGAGGGTGATTCCAAGTTCAACCTAACTTCTTACTGATATCTTCTTGCGACCACGATACTCTGTTTGCTTCTATTTCATAGCATAATCACAAAAACCTCTCAAACCAATCATATTTACTTTCTATTTGCACAACTATCATAGCAATCGAGCGTCACTTTCTAGTATCTCAGTCTCTGTAGGACGATACTCTACTTACACTTTATTACTTGTTCGACTGGTTCACTTGCCATAAGAAAATCGACCAACAAGTTTTTGGCGCCATTGCCGGGGATTGTAGATACCCTGAGTGACGACGCCCTCTTACTTAATAGTTGTGATTTATCTGAGAAAGCTCACTCATCCCCTGTTCTTGATTTTCAGGTATAGTCTGTAGTGCATACGCAACTCACCTTCAGCCAACCTAGAGCCTTACGATCTAGAAATCAAACGCACTTACAAGCAAAGGCTCATAAAGCAGAAGCCAAAAAGTCAACCTTTTGACTCAGCAAGCATGGCGGATATGCCTGTCAACCATGAGCAGGATCCACGAGAGCCAATAGTAATAAACGGGGACAATCAGATGCCTCCACCTCCAAATCCATATGTTAACAAGGCCATCATGGAATTCGGGACTCCAGATCTAAAACAAATTGAATTCGGCTATCACACCACCGACCTTAAATGCAGGTCACTTTGAAATCAAGGGTGTCATAATTCAGATGCTGAATGCAGCTGGACAATTTGGAGGACTCCCGTCTGAAGATCCTCACTTACATCTAAAGGCCTTCATGGAGGTGTGTGACTCATTCGTCACTCCAGGAGTTACGGCCGATACCGTCTGGATTAAATTATTTCCATTCTCACTAAGGGACAAGGCTCAAACATGGCTCAACAATTTACCATCCAACTCAATCACCTCCTGGAATGATTTGGGGAGCAAGTTCTTGCTAAGATTTTCTCTTGTCAAACACGCTTAACTTCCGGGTGCCCTTCTTGTTCGGGGTACTCATGCTAGTACCAACCGTTCGCCTTTTTAGAAACCAGATATCAGTTTCTCCATACACTTCCCTTCTAATTTGTTGCGGGGATCGGTCCCTGATTTCCATATCAGAGGACCCAAGGTTAGCAATAGAACTTATACTCTGTGCTAACTCCTCCATCACAAGAGTCTTATCTTAGTAGAGCACACCCCTTTTCCTTAGGGTATTTATCCTTGATGCTCCATTTGCCCATTTGTACCCTTAACTATGTACCATTTACCAGTACCGTCCAAACCATGCTCTGATACCAAACTGTTACACGCCTACCGGCCTCGCCCTTTCGGGTGGCTGGTTAGAGGGATCCTTTTCGTTTATTACCTTTCCTTTATTGATTTATCACTTTAATCATACATCAGAGTATGCGCGGCAGAGCATTGGATCGGTTTGGACAACTCACAATATACTGGTAAAGATACAAACAGTTACATAAAATAATCCCCATAGGGTTAAGGGTACAATCGTCCAAAACAAATACAAGACAGAGAGTACAACTCATACAGTCATCCCAATTATAGAGGTACAAGAAGCAACCGGTCATCCTCTCTGCTTCGTCTTTCCGCACCAAGCCCTACCTTCTTCAAGCCTTCCATTTTGCTACTACCTTACACTGTATCCTTTTGATTGACGGAGTTCAAAGTTGAACCCCGAGTAACTGTTAGACTCATATATAATATGTATACAGTGCATGCAATTCCCATCACAATCAGGAAGTACAAATAAACCTGCCCCTGTCACAACAAACTGACATGTAGCAACTCCGTAGGATCGCCTGGTCAAGACAAGCCCCTCAGAACAGCGCGCAAAAGGGCCTCAATAGCCAGGGAGAGACCCCAACCACCTAGCCTAGGGCCTCAGTGGACGCCTATAAACACACAGTCATATAGGCTCCACCTACCCCACATATCTCAGCACTGCAACAACACCCTAAGGACACACAGTCCAATAGGTAATGCAGCCCGATCCTACATGCCCTCGATACTGTAGCAAAAACCCTAAGGATACACAGTCCAATAGGTACTACAGCTCGATCTCGGTACTGCAGCAGAGGCACTACAACCCGATCTCCTACATCGTGATAAAACATACATGCGAAACCAACATAGAGTATGTAAGTCAACAGTTACTACCTGGAACGCCTTGCAAATAACAAACTCTTCCCTTGGTGCTGAAAATAGTGTCCACAAGAGCTAACACCCTAGTTACAACAAAATATCACACTTTCAATCACATATCCAAACTTTTACTTCAAGATCCATAATTTCACCTAACACCAGATTTTTCCAGAAACGCTGACCCAAATTTGCTGATTTTTAATAAATTCTAGAAAACTAATTTTGACATGAGATTAGTGGCCTTAGAACCTTTAGGATGTCTAGTTTACCATAAAAATAATCTCCAAATTCATCGGGGTTCGAATCCTTCCCAGATTCTCAAAGCTGGTTTGAGGCGAGTCTAGGTTTTTAGGTCATTTTCAAATTGAAATATCTCTCGGTTGGAAACTCCAAAAAACACAAAATTTTATATCAAAATCATCCTCAGGATGGCCAATTTCTCCATGTAAAATTTCATATCAAACGGAGTTCATTTACTATTTCAAAACTACCGATTAATACACGCTGCCCGAAACCATAAAGAACCGAAATGATTTTCGTATAACAAAGACTTAGGCTTTTAGGGTTTGGAAAAAGGTGATCCAACATGTCCCCACACAAAAAAAACTTCTGGACTCAATTGAAACCTCAAAGATACCAAAATACTACAGCAAATCCACAAAAATCATCATGGGCAAAAGCAACGATTCCAAGTCATCGGTTAGGGGCTTACCTTAGGACGTCGGTTGAGGGTGCCTTCCTCTTCCTTGGACCAGAGCCTTCAGCTGGACGTTCCTCTCCCCCACCTTGAGCATGAAATAGGGCAGCCAAAAATGGGTTGGAGGTGCCCTATTTATAGGCTCCAAAGGTTAGGGTTTGCTCCGTAATTAAGATAACACCTTAGGGGTAAAATAGTCATTTTCACTGGATTTTTCCCAAAGATACTCCAGAATATTCTTTTCTAGGGTTCTCTAGAGCCTTCTTGGTCCAGCGCATGTGGCACCATCTGAACCCTCCAAATCCAAATTCCAAGATTGCCCCTGATGGTGACTTTGGGTAGGTTTTAGGTTTAGGGGTAAAACGGTCATTTTGCACTGCTCTTTCCCCAAGACCGTGGGACCCACAAAATCTTCCCTTAGATATATCATAATGAGTCATAATTACTTGTCATTTCATTGTCATGTCAGATTCCATTTGTGTGGTCCAGATTAATTCTGATTATTTTATTCGTTCTCTCTCTTCATGATGACTTGATGTGACATTCTCTCTCTTCATAATTACATGACAAGATATTTTATCTCTCCTCTGGGCCCACTGGAATTTCACCCTTATCAGTATCCTGGGCATGGACCCGACTCCAGGAAATCCTATCCGGCCCCGCTCAACTCCCGGTTGCCAGCCCACCTTACCTCGTAATGTGTGCCCTTCAACTGGACTAGTGTGGGCCCAGATCATCAGTCTCTTTTCCCTGGCCATAGGTGGACAGAACCAAAATCCCTTGGGGAGCAAGAAACCTTTATTCCAGCACCCCAGATCCACCTCGTAATGCGTGCTACTCAGTAATCCAACTTTTGGTCCCGAAATGCCACGTATCCGACGTAAAACCACCACCACTGACTTTTCCTTCTATAATGGGTCCAGATACACATTGTCTCTCTCTCTCCTCTTCTTGTTGCCTTCAAAAACGTAGGGCCCCTATGACTGCCCTAAAAATGCCGTATACTCCCTTGTATCAGCATATTTCCGCTCAACTAATTGTCCTATACCTTAGGACATAGTTGGGCGGCATCGTTTCTGACCAGACTTACACCGTATACATCTTCTGCGCCCTTTTTACATCAGCACCTTAATCCCATGACTTGTACATTCTAAGTCTACCGGCTCATATGGCCGAGTTACTTAGTCCCAGAGAGGCTTCCTTTGCCTTGACCTTCTTGGGACTCTTCCCGAAGTGGGCCTAGTCGTTCGCCTATTTTGGGCTTATTCTCAATTCTCAGGGTCCAAAATTCGGGATATTACACAAGTACCAACGCAGCACAAACTGCCAACACCAAACTCCAATCATCAATTCCACGTTCACATGGCACCAGCGGCAGCTGTGGAATAAATGCCTACCTATGTGAAGTTCCTTAAGGACACCTTATCACAGAGGGAGGAACTAGTGGGACTAGAACCCATACCTTTGACCCAGACTTGTAGCACTTCATTCCTACCAAAAGGACCACTCAAACTACAAGGCCAAGGTCACGTTGAAATCTCTTGTATTGTAGACAATCAAACAACCATAAGGGCAATATGCGACCCAAGTTCTCCAGTGAGTCTAATGCCAAGATTTTTGTTTTACTGACTAACCACTGGTAACGAGAAAACAACCACCGCAAAGTTGTAGCTGATGGACAGAACCATGATCTACCCAAAAGGCGAAATTCGAAATGTCCTAATGCAAGTTGGAAAATTGGTGCTCACAGTAGATTTCATTATACATGATCAAGATGGTGGACATGAAATGCCAGTCATTTTGGGGAGGCCATTCTTAGCTCTTGGGCAAGCATTAATGGATGTTCATGAAGGGGAACTTACATTAAAGGTAAATGACAATGAAATCAACTTCAATCAGTTTAAAGCAATGTAATACATAGACGACACAGAAACATGCTCTGCACTAGATAATGTGGATGAAGTTATACAGGAAGCCTTCCAAGAATCGTATGGCCAAGTACCAGGAGAATTGGAACTAGCGCGAGGAGGGAGGTTATCGGTCGCGGCGGTGTTAAGTGGTAAGGATCACAGCCACCTTAACCTAGCAAGGAGCATAGTGTTCGAATCATTAGAAATAGACCAGCATAGGAAGAATCCGATCAAACCATCCATAGAAGTACCACCCACTTTGGATCTCAAACCCTTGCCTAACAACTTGAAATACGCCTACATGGGAGACAATCAAACTTTACCGGTCATTATCTCTGCACATCTTACCAGCGACCAGGAAACTAGACTTCAGGTAGTACTTACTAAATTCAAGAGAGCTTTCGGATGGACAATAGCTAATATAAAGGGGATCAGCCCATCTCTATGCTGCACAAAATACGCCTCGGAGATGGATGCCGAAATTCAGTTGAACAACAAAGAAGACTAAAACCCATCATGAAAGAAGTAGTGCGGAAGGAGATCATCAAATGGTTGGATGCAGGAATTATCTACCCTATTTCTGACAGCGAGTGGGTCATCCCAGTATAATGCGTACCCAAGAAGGGAGGAATCACTGTGGTGGAAAATGATAAGAACAAGCTGATTCTTACACGCACGGCCGCCAAGGTGCTCCAATCCAGATTTTATTGGTCGACCCTCTTTAGAGATGCCCATCAGTTTGTGTCCAAGTGTTACAAGTGCCAAAGGACCGGGAACATACTCGTCATCATGAAATGCCATTGACACCTATTCTGGAGGTTGAATTGTTCGATGTCTGGGGCATCGATTTTATGGGCCCTTCCCCCATCAAAAGGCAACCAATACATCTTAGTTGCGGTCGACTATGTCTCCAAATGGGTCGAAGCGGCAGCTCTGCGAACAAATGACTCCAGAGTTGTTAGTAGGTTTTTAAATAAGCATATATTCACCAAATTTGGAATTCCTAGAGCCATAATCAGTGATGAAGGCTCTCATTTCTGTAGTCGCCAGATTGTATCCTTGCTTGCTAAATATGGAGTTAACCATCGAATAGCTACAGCCTATCATCCTCAATCAAATGGCCAAGCAGAGGTTTCAAACAGAGAAGGAAAATGTATCTTAGAAAAGGTAGTTCATCCCAACCGAAAAGGATTGGTCTGAAAAGCTTGATGACTCCTTATGGGCATACTGCACTGCATATAAAACGCCATTAGGAGTCTCCCTATACCAACTGGTGTTCGAAAAAGCTTGTCATCTTGCAGTTGAATTGGAGCATAAGGCCTATTGGGCTATAGCACAGCTGAACATGGACTCCTCTACATCAGGCGACAAACGGCTATTACAAATGCATGAACTAGAAGATTCCGTTTGAATGCATATGAGAATGCCAAGCTTTACAAGAAAAAAGTTGACTGATGGAACAATAAACGGCTGATCCCGCGCACTTTTGAAGTTGGTCAAAATGTATTATTGTATAATTCCCGTTTGAAATTATTCCAGGGAAATCTGAAATCCAGGTGGGCTGGACCTTTTGTGATCAATGCCTTGACATAGGACGATGCAGTTGAGCTCAGAAATCCATCAACCAGGAACATCTTTAGAGTCAACGGTCAGCGAATTAAACATTACTGGTCGGATCTAGTCCTTAGATTCAAGACAACTATTGACCTTAAATCACCCTAAAACCCAGTACTAAGTCTGGTTGATGACTACAGGGAGGCAGCCCAACTCTATTTTATTGTCCCCAGTTTTTGCATGTTCATAGGAAGGTATGCAGGAGTTCTCCCCTGGCAATGTGGCATGAGCAAGCAATAGCATGCCGGCCACGCTGAGGGCACCTTTCTCTACACACCCGGTGCCCTCCCCGCATCCGTCGTAATCGCCAACTGCATATGCCAAACCGACCCCCACCCCCTGTTTCCCCATCCTCATTGGACGACACTATGAACCTCTCACCTGAAGGCCTGCCCGATGACCCTGCGTGGACCAGCTTCCTCACTACCTGCATCGCCATCGTCTTTCCACCCTCCGAGGGTACAACCACCTACACCGAACCATCCTTAAGGGATCTGTAATCTGGCTTGCCATCTTGGACGTTCTACGCAAGCGAACGCGTCACACCTGCCACGCCAGTTCCGCCTGACCACATGGAGGTTCTGCTACAGGCTCACTTTCTCTTAGCCTCCCAACTGCATCTCAGCCACCCACCTATGCCCCTCTCCCAAGCTGCGTCATCTATCCCACTACTACCTCCAGGGCCACCCCCTATTTAGACAATCTTTTCCCCTTATTCTGCTTGTTCTTTGTTTATGTTAGCTGCTTGTGTATCACACTTTGCGCACTACATCGTCCCTGCCTCTATGAATCTTTCCTTTCCAATGCCCTTTATCTCTCTCTATCTCTTTTGTCTTTTTGCTGCTGCAATGAGGACATTGCATCGTTCAGGTGTGGGGGGATGAATAGTGGCTACTACTATCTCCATGTGTGTTTAATCCTAATTGCCCTAAATTTAGCTTTTGTACAAACTGAAAACTGAAAATTGCATGATGAAGCATGAACAGGATTTTGTAGTAGTAGCATGAATGTCTGTATGGCGAAGTATAGCATGATTGCATATGGAACTGAACCTTTAGGCTTGGGAAATTGACAGAACGAGCTAATCTGATGCGGGGTAAAGTGGCAGTGAGAAAGTTTAGAGAGAAGAACCTACAATAGAAGGATTTATTTGAGCTTAATTATTTTATTCTAGTGTGCATGTCTGCTAGCCCATGTATGATCCTTGATTTGTCTTAGTTCTTCGATAAACTGTTTAGAATCTGAGTGTGAAATTCGTAGGACAAAGGCATTCATGTCATACCCTTCATTCCCATACACAACCCATTTATCATCATTCCCATTTTGCTACCCCATTGAGCCTACACGATAGTGCTATAAGCAGAACTAGTCAAAAAGACAAGTGTGAAGAAAAAATTATGAAGAAAATGCTAGGACAGAGTGCTCCGCAAATGCTGAAAAAAGAGTAGTTTTTTTGCCCTATGCTTAAAAAAAGAGAGAAAGAAAGAGAAAAGAGAACGAGAAAGAAAGAAAAAGAATAAAGGGCATCAATAAGTACAAGGTTAGAAAGGAAGGCATTCTGATACAGCCAAAAAAAAAAAGACTTGTCTAAATACCCTGCTATAGCATTACTAGCACTTTTCAACTTAACACTTAGCTACCCATACTATAATAACCCAAGAAGTCCTTTGGAAGAAAGGAGACTCAGATGCTAGGTAGCAATCTTAGAACTTTGACAAGGCTATGGAACTCTAGGTTAGCACGACAAGAGAGAGAGCTAAAATCCCCTAGTAAGAGAGCATAAACATTGAACCTGAGAGCCTCTTGATGCTTCTTCACCTAAGTAATACCACACATCATGATACGCTGATACTGGGCAGTGGGATTGCTGAATCGATGACGTAAACTGAAAGCAGTTGTGTAAGCGAAGTTATATAGATAGGAGTGCTATGACCATGAGTTTTATTTGCTTCATCTTATTTTGCCTAGGAGTGCAAAAATCTAAGTGTGGGGGTATTTGATGAGCACAACTATGTCATGTTTTCCCTATATTTTAAGACTGAATTTTATGGTAAATACAGACTTAATTGTAATCAATCCAAGTGAAAGGACATTAATTCATGAATATAGGGAACTGAAGGATAAAACCCAGTCACATCCTAAACATGTGTTAAAAGAAGAACAAAGTACACGGTTTTATGGGAAGAATGTATGGCAAAGCTGATACTATGCTATAGCATCTAGCATCATAACAAAGTACAATACAAGGCATCTTAGAAGCTATAGCAAAGTAAATGACGCGATCCTATGTGGCATATTTTCGAATCTTTTATCAAGATTGTTTCAGGAAATAATTGCGAAGACCCAGAAAAGACAGGTAGATTGCTGACATAACGGAATAGAAGATGCTGAGGATTGAAGCTCAAAGATTTGAAGAATCCCGCAGAATCAGCAGAATCAATCTACTGTGATCAGAAGATACGATGGATATCACATAGTTGGAAAGCCCAGCTCGCTGGAACTTGTGCCGCAAGAAAACCTGACTATAAAAGGAAATAGCAAGCCAACCCTAGAGAAGAGTCGTGCAGAGCCAAAAACAAGATTACATATTCGGCCAGACTCAAAAGAAGAGAGAGAGATTTCACGAGGCACAAGAACTCCACAAGAACCCCACATCCTTCTTTTTAGTAAGGCGGAAAGAACAAGACATGGTGTGGTGACATGACAGGGCTTCTTCCACGACGTCGGAACTTTGTCAAGCTTTCTGTTTTCTTTTACTTTAATCTTTTGATCATGGGTCATTTTGTTGTTGTGTGTTTAGTGTGTCCCTCGTCAGTCATAAACTAAATTTCCTAAGGCTGAACGAGGATGAACCTTTAAGTTTCGAATGAACCCCAGTTGCAAGTTCTTAATTCAATAAATTCAGTTTGCTTATCAGTGATTTAATTACCTTATCGATTAAGTTTGAAGCTAAGGGCGAGATTTGTGGCCTCGGCTTCTTGGCAGGGAGTCGAGGTTAGACCTCGAGAAACTTGATGATTGCTAGGCAAGTTGGTGTAAGGCTTGACCTATTATTGTAGGCTTCAGGAATGGGTCTACCGCTCATAACCAATACACCTTGTTTTGTAGCGTTGATCTAACTAGAAAATTGCGATAGGCAAATGGAAGGAGTAAAGTTAGCATTAGAAGTATCGGACACAGAAGCTTCAATAGACTATAGTGGTGGGTTAACTGAATAAGGGTGATTCCAAGTTCAACCTAACTTCTTACTGATATCTTCTTGCGACCACGATACTTTGTTTACTTCTGTTTCATAGCATAATCACAAAAACCTCTCAAAGCAATTATATTTACTTTATGTTTGTACAGCGGCATAGCAATCAAGCGTCACTTCCTGGTATCTCAGTCTCTGTGGGACGATACTCTACTTACACTTTATTACTTGTTTGACTAGTTCACTTGCCATAAGAAAATCGACCAACATCTGTCTCTATTTATTTTCGTTTTTAATCTGTTTGAACCAAAAATCCCCATTTTTTTGTTTACGTTCGTTGTTCTTGTACAATCAAACCATTTTGTGAATTTGTTGGGAAAACAATCCAGGTCCCCTATTACTGCAAATCTTTTATTGAATCTGCTTATTTTGAGGGATACGGCTCATCTCTTTCAAGCCCTCTGCACACAGAGGGGGTAGATGATGTCGCCCTATCCCCTCTGATAGGACGGGGCTGAGCGCTACCACCACTACGGCCACTGCCTATCTCCCTGCTAAATGCTCCATCTCTGAACACTTATAAACTGTGTGTCAAATTATATATTCATATAAGAAATATACTTAATATGTCAAAAGCGAAATAATGGAGTATCTAGTATAATAAATTGACATAAACAAAAAAAAAAAAAAAACTAACTCAAATTAACCGGATAATTCATGTTCTTTGACCTCTGCCTGCACACCTTCCTCCAACGTCTCATAGTCATCGAATTTAGATTCACTATTAGTGTAAATCTCTTGTGCCTCATCGTCTGATTCCTTATTGTCAATATGGATAGGAATCAAATCTAACTCCGCAACGGAATCAAAGAGATTGCTTGGTAGATCATCCTCGGCAATACTTAAGGCAAGTACATGTTCCACATCATCTTGGAATAGTTCAATCATATCATCATTTGTTTCTGACTCTTTCAGCTTAGGTATAATATTTCGTGCTTTGGTTTTGATAACTCCCATCCACCCTTGGCGAGATGTGGGGTATGATGTATAATAAACTTGTTCCGCCTGTTGAACAAGAATGAATGGGTCATAACTAACTGTATATCTCCTTGACCAGTGGATCTCAACATTTCCATATTTTTCCACTTTTGTCCCACGTAGATTGTTATCAAACCACTCACATTTAAATAGAGTCACCGACTTGTCCCACTTGTAATCCAGCTGAATTATGTCAATTAACTTCCCGTAGTAGTCGCCCTCGACCTCGTCAACTTGGTCATCTCGAAAACATACACCGTAATTGCAACTTTCCGTATTCTCATTCACTTCAAAAGTTGCAAACCGGTACCCATTGATTACATATTTTTTGATTCGGGTAATTGTTGTTGCAGATCTATAAGATAAACTCCACGCAACATCCTAAGGAGTTGATTTGTTTTGCACGAAGTAGGATCGTAACCAATTAGGAAACTCGACCTTCATCAATTGATTAACATCGAAATCCGACATCAAAGGATTTTTTGATTGGACCCAATTAGAGAAGTAACTTTAACAAAAAAAAAGTGAAATTAATACTTTAATACTTACCGTAACAGTAACAAAAGAGGAAATCTTGATATAACTTCAGGGGGATAATAGTATGAGGCAAATTTAGTGGCCTCTTTGACTAGATATGCTTCAGGGATAGATCCTTTAACGTACCTTGGATTTTTGATGTTGTACTTAAATGTGCGTAAAAACCTACAATGTACAATCAGAGGGCATTTATAACCTATAGCACAGTGTGTTTCAATTAATCACAGATAGAAGAAATATATATTACTTTTCAAATGGATACATCCACCTATATTGTTGAGGACCTCCTACCCTTGCTTCGTATGCCAAGTGAACAAGCAAATGTTCCATTGAGTCAAAGAAGCTAGGAGGAAATACCATCTCTAACTTGCATAGCATTATTGGCACGCTCTCCTCTAGCTGCCGTAACCTATCAACATTAAGCTCAGAAGCACAAATTTCTCTAAAGAACAAGGAAAATTCTATCAGAATAGTCCATATATGCTTCGGTAGTGCTTTGAAGGCCCAAGACAACAATCTCTAGAAGAAAAAATGACAATTATAACTCTTCATCCCGAATAACTTCGCCTCCTTCATGTTGACACATCTCGAGAAGTTTGATGCATAATTGTTTGGGAGTTTCACACCTTTAACCCATCACAATAATTGTAAATTTTGCTCGTTGTTCAATGTGTACGGCGCTCTAGGTTTGGAAGTTTGGCCCGTGGCATTCTCCATCATATGCAAAGCAGGCCTTCTGCAGATCTGTTCTATGTCACGTCTTGCGTTGACTGTATCCTTCGTCTTACCCTTGGTGTCCAACGGTGTATAGAATATTGCAAAACACATTCCTCTCAAGGTGCATGACATCGAGGTTGTGTCTTAACAATTGATCTTTCCAATATGGTAGCTCCCAAAAGATGTTGCGTTTGTTCCAATGATGTTGAACGTCATATCCCTCAGGTTCGCTGGAAGTAGCTCCCTCTTCAACACTTTGAATGTGCTTGACCCTGTCCCATATTTCTTGGCCACTTAAACGACGAGGTTGATCTGACCGTTCAACCACATTCTGCTTGAAGTCTTTTTTATTTTTCGTAAGCGGATGATTAGGGGCAAGAATCACTGGTGCCTGTCAAACCAACAGACCTTGTGACTGTATTGCAAGCTAAAACCCATGTTCTGTTCAAGACATACCGGACATGCAAGCTTCCTTAATGTTTGCCAGTCAATCAACATCCCATATGCAGGGAAATTATTTATCATCCACATTAAGGCAGCCCGTATGGTGAAATTCTAGCTCAATGATACATCATACGTAAGAAACCCTTCACTCCACAACATCTTCAACTCGTCTATCAAAGGCCTGAGATATACATCTATTTTCTTTTTTGGGTTGGATGGCTTAGGGATTAACGCGTTGAGGAACAAAAACTCTCTTCTTATGCACATGAAAGGTGGGAGGTTGTACGGAGTCACAATCATAGGCCAACAGGAATAATTCTTGCCCGTTTGGTTGAAAGGAGCGAACCCATCCAAACATGAACCAAGACAGACATTACAGGGATCGCCTGCGAACGAAGGATTCACCTCATCAAATTTAAGCCAAGCTTCGGCATTGGATGGTTGGGTCACAAACTTTTCATCCCTGCGATGCTCCTAGTGCCATATTATGTGAGCAGCTGTTTGTTCTAATGAATACAATCTTTGAAGTCTAGCCACAAAAGGAAAGTACCACATCTTGCTTAATACTTGAAAGGTCATTTTCCTTCCATTCCTCACAACTTTGTATCTATCATGTTCACAAAATTTACAAGTAGTCCGCTCAGCATCATCCTTGTAATAGAGCATACATCTTCTGGGGTAGCAATGAATTTTTTCCCATCTGAGATCAAGCTCTTTCACCTTTTTCTTTGCTTAGTAAAAATCTTTCAGCAAATTATTGTCATTGGGAACAACCTTACTCATGATCTGCATTATTTCATTGTAATTCTTCTCACTCATATGGTGATCAGTTTTCAAGCTTAATCTTGCTAAGGTAGCAGATAGCGATAAATATTCACTATTTTCAATGTGTTCACAACCTTCCCATAAAGGACGTTGCGCATCTTGAAGCATTTTATAGAACCTATTAGCTTCCAGATTAGGATCCTCTCCCATGTATGATGCTTAATTATGTGTACCGGTCTCCTCTTCCATGATGAAGGTTTAGCATGAGTAACGGGATCAAAATATTGGTCGATCGAAGGTCCCGCGGCATCCATAACCAATTGTTCATAATGATTAAGGTTGTCTCAATGAGTACTGTCTCTGTAATAACCACTCGGTGTCTGTCGGACTTCCCCATGAAATTCCCAACATTCATAATTTGTCATGAATCCTTTTTTACACAAATGGATTCTACCCGTGCTTGGATCTTGAAATTGCAAACACCTACATTTCACACACAAACAACTGATCGAGGTACTTGAATTAGTTGCGTGTGCCAAAGCAAATTGGATGAACTCTTCCAAACCCTCTATGAATACTTGAGTAAGTTGTTTTTTCTGAGTTAGACGATTGTACATCCAACTCCTATCACGATTGTCTTCCATACTTCCCCAACCCAACCCTACACAGACTTTTGGAACATAATACAGTAATACTAACTAATTCAGCTACTAACCTAAGTGGCAAATACAACTGGCCGCTTATACCAACCAATCGTGGCAAACAAACACATGCAGTAACAAAGAACAGATCCCAGCAAGCAACCAGAGAATGCGAATAGTACACTAGAAGATGGGGACATGAATATTGACGGGCCAAAAAGAGAATGATAAGGTACAGGTAAAAATAAGGACATATGACAAATTTTTTGGAAAACATATATACTATTATTTCATCACAATGCAAACACACAATTACATCAGGGTTGTAGTTTGTTACCTCAATTCCAGCAACCGATTGCCAAAAAAAAAAAAAAAATAAGGGTCGAACGATGCAGAAGAGAATAATCCACACAAAATGCAACTGTGACAAATGAGCAAAATAGGATATAATCAAGCCTTAACACAAATCTTAATTAACCAAATAGTAAGGGGGTACCAATATTTTCCATTAATCTATTAAATCATTAAGCCTTTACTTTTAAGTTGTCATTTCTTTTGCATTTTTTTTCACCTTTGTGCACTTAATTAATTAATGTTGGTGGGATTAAATGGAGGAGATGCAACGTCTCTTAATTAATAAAAACTACTATTATTATCTTGAATTAATTAATTAACTATATTTAATTTGTACTATATACTCAAAGTGGTAATTTATAACTGTTGATTGAATTATATGCACAAATATTTCTATTATTATTATCTAAATGCCTGATTTATATGTATTTTATTTATATAATTATGTATAGTAAACTAATTTTGCAATGCCAATTGTTTTAAATAGATCAATCACGAATCCACTACCCAAACATATAAATGAGAATTACAAATCACAACATATGAAAATAAATATTTATTTCAATGCTAATTTAATAAAATATAGATAATACTATTAAACTACATTTGATTCTTATATTCTTAAATATTAAACCAAATATTGTTTTAGATTCTTACATACTATTACCTCCGGTCTTAATTATAGTAACACTTTTGTAGTGTAAATTGTACTACAAAAGTGTTATTATCATTACCAATTAATACAATATCATAACAATTATTATCATTTCTATTTTAACCCTTAATAAATACCATATATTTAAAAATATACACTCCATTCTCTTAATTAATGAAGTATAAGTGTGGTTTTCTTCAACTTAAAGGCCACTTATAAGAATAATATCCTACTATAAGAATTAAAAAACTATGAATATAAACAATAATGTTAGAATTTGAATAACTCAGGCCAAAGCAATCACAAGAACTATGTCTACAATTTATCATATCAACAAGAGTTTCACAAAGATCTAAGAACTCAAAAAATAAATCTTACACGTTGAAGATTGGTTTGCAACAGAAAAAGAAGAGAATGGACGGTGGAGTACGGCTCACGGCGGAGCAAGACGATGTCGGATGGCGGCAACCGGCTTGCGGCAATGGTCAGGCGACGGTGAAGGCGGACTGTCATGGAGAGGAGAGAAACGATAGAGAACTCATAAATGAAGGAGAAAGAAGGGGATTTTCAATTGAAGTTTGGAGTTCCGTCGCAAACTTAAATGATTTTGCGTAGCCTCCGTCGCAAACTGTCAGTGGGTACCGACATTTTGCAACGGAAACTCTGTTCCGTCATAAAATGTGGGTTATTTGCGACGAGCGAGCATTTCCATTACAAAACGGCGGTCTAAAACCACCATTTTGCGACGGAAGTACCTATCGTCGCAAAATTAGCCCATTTTGCAACGGAAATGGAGTTTTGTCGCAAAATGCTCTAAATTGTGACGGTATTGTTGGTTCTCAAAGAGATTTTGATGATTGCCAACAATTGTGAACAAAGAATGAGGATTTGCTCTCGAAGTTGGAAAGCCCTGAGTGAGAGCAAACCTCGAGGTTCCGGGAAAACCTCGAGGTTTGGCCTTATGAGGGAAGTATCGAGGTTCTGTATTCTAACTTGAGAAAACTTGGTTTCACAAAAATATGTGAAACCTCGAGGTTTATTAAGTAACCTCGAGGTTTTGATCTTCCAGAGAAAACTCGGTTTTACACCAAGTTGTGAAACCTCGAGGTTTACATCAAAACCTCGAGGTTGTGCCTTGGCGCCAAAGCGAGGATTTAAAATTATATGAGAAACCTCGAGTATTATCGAACCCTCCGGGTTTACGGCTTCGAAGAGCTAATGGTTTTCGGCGAATTTGAAAACCTCGAGGTTTCCATAGAAACCTCCAGGTTTGCGTTTTGGGTCAAAACAAACAACCTTGTCATTTGGGAAAAACCTCGAGTATTTCTGGAAACCTCGAGTATTGTGGCAACCCGAGAGCAAATGAACTTGCACTCATTCTAAAACCTCGAGGTTCCTTGAGAAACCTCCAGGTTTCGTTTCATCGCGTATTTGCTTTGGGTTTCACACACGATGTGAAACCTCGAGGTTTCTGAGCAAACCTCGAGGTTTGGAGTAAACCCGATAAACCTTCATGATAGCAACATTATAAACCTCCAGGTTTAATGATAAACCTTCAGGTTTGAGGTTTTGATGTAAAAACGTGTTCAAGCTTAAATGATCAAACCTCGAGGTTTGTGAACAAACCTCCAGATTTCTGGACGTTGTTTGAAATTCGAACTTAACGATTTTGCTATACCTTCGTGTTTGATCTCAATGCTTTCCATGATTATTCCTTATTGGTACTAGATATGTTTAATCATCTTTTTAGTGAGTTTGAGATAGATCAAGGAAGTTTTACGAAGGTTTAAAGCAAAAGCAAAAGTGATGTCGAACATTAAATGCTCAACCCGAAACTTGCATCCTTTTGGTTAATCCATCTGTACACGGTTGCAAAGCATTAAAGAATGATTTCTACATTAAGCAACATCCTCTCCAACGGATTAATTTGCGAGAGTCAATTCCGACCATCCAACCACTAGACTAAGTGAGTTTGAGAAGAAGAAGACCTAAGTAGCTCACAACTTCGTGGATCATCTCCAATGGTCTGATTATCAATGCAACGGTCAATTAATGTTGTCTAGCTATAAATAGAGCTGCATTCAATTCTTCTCAACAACTACAACAACTGAAAACGCACAAGCATTCAAGTTTCTTAACTACCTTTCAGTTTTCACTTGTATTCTGTCTTTTGACATTATAAGCTTCGAGTGTTTATTATCATCTACTCTTAGAGAGAGTTTTTATCGTAAATCATTTATTGAAAAGAATCACAAGTCAAGGGGACTTGGTGATTTGGGAGTTCATTGATTACAACTTGTAAGGGGGAGTGAGTTCTAGAGAGAACTACTCTTTGAGTACATAGTGTGTAATCTTTGTGATAGTGAAAATCCCGGAGAGTCCGGGATTTGGATGTAGGTCAAGTTGTTAAGACCAAACCAAAGTATAAATTCTCTGTGTTCAGCTATTCTTCTCTCTACTCTGTTCATCTCTGTTTTGTTATCTAAAAACAGAGCAGATTTGAAAAGTTTTTAAAATACCTAATTCACCCCCTCTTGGGTATATAGCTCCACTTTCGTTTGGTATCAGAGTGAGGTCTTCTCTAAAGAGCTTAACATCTCGAGAAGGATCCAATGGAAGACATTCTACCTGATGGAGCTTCAATCAACAGACCTCCAGGTTTCAATGGAGAACATTACTCATTCTGGAAAGCCAAATTCAAGGTGTTTGTAATGGCTACAGAATATGGTCTCTGGAGAGTCTTTGAACGAGGAGACTACGCTCCAACTATTCTGGAAAATGGTCTCAGGGTTCCAAAGGAAGAAGAAGATTGTGATGAAAATGACAGAAGAAATGTCACACTCAACAGCAAGGCGGTTCTCCTTCTGCAGAGTGCTCTTAGTCAACAAGAATATTTCGGCGTTTGCAACTTAACCTCTGCTAAAGCCATGTGGGACGCTCCGAGATTGCTCATGAAGGAACCGTTGGAGTTAAGCAAAATAGAGTCAACACTCTAATGACGAGAATATGATCTCGTTCGTATGAAGTCCGGAGAATCTATTGGTGATTTCGGTGAGATTCACTCATCGATCAATCAACTTGCTGCATTGGGCAAAGAGTATGAGCAACATGTCCAAGTAAGGAAAATCCTCAACATCCTCAATAAGGAATGGGAAGCCAAAGTCACTGCCATTGAAGAAGCTCGTGAAGATTCTATGTCATCTGTGGCAGCCCTTTTTGGGAGCCTTTCTGAATATGAAGCCAAGCTCAAGTTCAAAAAGAGACTTGATGAAGTCCATGGCAAAAATAAGGGAATTGCCCTTAAAGTCATCAAAGAAACTAAGGAATCGAGATGATGATGAAGATCCAGACGAAGATGAGGAGATTGGTATGATGGTCCAGGAGATTCAAGAAATTCTACAAGAAGGACCAAGGTTTCAAGAAGTTTCACAAGGGTAGCTCCAGCTATGAGGCAAAGAAGCCAATCATTTGCTACGAGTGTGATAAGCCTGGCCACATGAAATCAGAATGCCCCAATCTGAAGAACAAAGACAAAGAAAAGAAGAGGTTCAACAGATTCAAAAAAGAAGGCATATGTCTCGGTATTTGGGGAGATAGTTCATCGATGAAGATGATGAGGATGAGGAAGAAAAAGCAAACGTATGCTTAGTTCTTTGAAGAAGAAGAACATCGTATCAACTTCGAAGAGGTTTGCCTAAGAGCATCAAAATCCAACAAATGGTACATTGCCGTGGATGCTCTAGGCACATGGACTGGGGATCAATCCAAATTTGCCTCAATCAAGCCTAAGGATGGTGGTAAGGTGACCTTTGGTGGAAATCAATCGGAAAGATTCTTTGGAGTTGGTGAAATTGGCAACAATGAAGGACCACTAATCAAAGATGTCTACCTAGTCGAAGGACTTTGCCACAATCTCCTCGTGTAAGCCAAAGCAGCGATAAAGGTAACTTAGTTATCTTCGATTCGAGGAATGCTTGATTGTACGTAAGGATATACTCCCTTTAGAAAACATTAAATCAAAACCCTTGTTTAGAGCCCCTAGAGATGGCAAGCTGTTATACACTTAGTCTCTCTAGCAATGGTTCTGTTTCTGAAAAATGTTTTGTCAGTAACCTGGATGAGAGTTGGCTTTGGCACAAGCGATTAGCTCATGTCAATATGATTCAACTTGACAGATTGCTTAAAAAGGATCTGGTGATTGGTGTTCCTAAACTTCATTTTAAAAATAACATGCTTTGTGATGCTTGTCAAAAAGGGAAACAAACCAAATCATCATTCAAATCTAAGAGCGAGATTTCAACTAATAGACCTCTTCAATTGCTTCATATGGATCTAGTTGGACTAGCTAGAGTGAAAAGCCTTGGAGGCAATCTTTATACTTTGGTCATAGTCGATGATTTCTCAAGATTTGCATGGACTATATTTTTATCCTCTAAAGATGAAACATTTGATCAGTTTCTTGTTTTTACCAAGAAGGTCCAAAACGAGAAAGGATTCTCTATTTCGTGAATCGGAACTGATCATGGAGGAGAATTCGAAAACAATGCATTTCTTGAGTTTTTGTGACAAAGATGGGAATAGACCACAACTTCTCAGCCCCTAAGAACTCCCCAACAAAACGGTGTTGTGGAAAGAAAGAATCGAGTTCTCTTGAGATGGGAAGGGCCATGCTGAATGAGAACAACACTTCTCAAGTGTTTTCAGCGTATTATATTCAAAATTAATCCTCATTAATTTTGAATTTCGAATTTCAAATATGGATTAAAAATACATTAATTAAATCTATCTGTTAGATCTAATGTAACGTATTTATTTAATCCGATTAAAAGCCAGATCTAAAATTCGAAATTCGAATTTGAATTAAAAATATATTAATTAAATCTATCGATAGATCTAATCTAATGTATTTATTTAATCCAAATTAAAAAGCCTTCGATTTAATTTATCTCTATAAATTAAATCGAGAAATAATGTCTATCTATTTAATTAAATATGAGATACTATATCTCAATTTAAATTAAACATATATATGATATCTTTATTCGAAAATTAAATGAGATACAATATCTCTATTTGTTTTAGATATTAAATTAAATACAAAACAAATATTATATATAATAATATTATAATCTCCATTAATAATATTAATATATATATTAATTTTGAATTTAATATATATATATATCCTAAATTAAATTCAAAGTATTCATTTAATCTCATATTAATCTCGAGATTCAATGAATCTGACACTTTTTTGCTCGTGTTGGATTATTCTTGTGTGCGACCGCAAGCCCATATGAAATTGGGCGGTGGGCCAATACTGTATCAACCCACAAGTCACAACTGGCCTCTAGCAAGACATTACGACTACCCAATTCACATGGGGATCGATGACACGATACAACCTATCGTACAACCATGTCACGTCCCTTTTGTCACGCGATAATTTGGTCAAGGATGAGGCATGGATAATGTCAACTTCCTTTTCTTGACCATTACTTTCTCAATTCTCGAGTAGTCTAATAAGTGAAATGGAAACTCCTTTCCATCATAGTATGGCCATACATTTCTTAGACTCACTCATCGAGGGGCCCAGTATTATCTCTCTACAAATATGAGGGACAAATTCCATCTTGACCATTCACATTCCTCCGCATGAAAACCACTTATCCTAATCCTAGCCTTTATTATCACCCGGTCAAAGGTGACTTTTGACTAGGTCAAAGACCAGTGACTCATCATGTAGGAATCCATGATGATCTCAAGTCATGTGGCGTCGTGACGCTTGATTATACATGAGATAAGCTTATGACTAGATCCATGCAGCTTTCTCATAGTGGGTCGGTCCAGCACCTTGTACTCTTACAAGTGCCCATGACTTTGATTCGTATCTCCATACTTCATCAAAGTCATACTGGTCTTAACTCATCTTCGCTCTGCGTAGATGATGACTGCCGTGGACATTTAGGATAATCTATAGGATATATCCGGGGATGCAATTATCACTATAAGCATGTGAATGAAGTGATAACTTAATGGAGAACAATGACTTGCCCCTAGGGCATAATTTCCAACAATCCATTTACATACATGGATCCAAGGTAAACATGAGCGGCAGTGCCGCCTGATCCATTCACATGTATGAATCTGAGGTAAACAAACCTGTTTTCATAAATCATGTCATAGCGGCAGTGCCGTGTAATCCATTTACATATAGGAATCTGAGGTAAAAAAAATGTTTTCATAAATCATGTGTAGCGGCAGTGCCACCTAGTTCCTTTACATGTGCGAATTTATGGTGTGCAAACTGGTTTTCATAAATCATGTTGCGATAATAAGGCTGTCAAGTCTATTTAGTGAAGGAATAAAGGGTAAAAAAAACCCGACTTTAATTGATAAAGATGCTGCCAAAGGCCAACGAAGCCGGCATATGACAAGCTTAACTAGGATAATGAAGTAGGCCGTTACACCGGCCTTGATCAAGTCGGATTGTTAAGGTTTTGGTTAAAGAAAACTGAACTTAAACACGTAATGAGCTTGCCTTTATTCTATATTATGCTTTGATCAAATATGCAGAAACGCAGTGGTGGGTTAATAAAAATCCTCCCAAGTGCAGCGAATGCAAAACGCAAGTCCAGCCCAGCAATATATTCGGGATTGACAAAGTAGAAAATAAAGGCATGCACAAAAATTAAGTACTTTTCATTAAGTTGGAATTATTTACATAATGCAGGAATGTTCAACGAATACATAGATATGTGAAACCGAGTTTTAATCTCGGAAAAAATTTGTTAGTAAAATAAAAGCCTCCAAAGAAGAAAGTGTCCACGAATTCCCATGAGGAAGGCGTTTATCAACCCTAAACGAAGGAAACTAGAGCTGCATATGAGGCTATGCTTAGTGCAATTCAGGCAGCAGGAGTGTCAGCGTTTCGGTCAGCCGAGGTAGAAGGATTGACCTCAGCTTGAGGAACCGATTGATCGACGGAGGCTGAAGGGGGAGGAATGAAGTTTCCATCTTCGATATAAGCGTTGTAGTGTGCCCCCTTAAGTTCCATCTCGATGGTGGGGTTCAAGAATTGAACCTGTTCTAGAGCATTATCAAAGAAATCTTTCACACCAGTTTTCAGCTTGGAGATGTCGGCACGGGCAGATATGAGCTCTTCTTTGTAATGCTTTATCTCCACCTCCAAATCCCCAAGCATGGCCTTTTTCCTGCTCATGGAGTCGAGATCATTCTCATGAATTTGTTGCCTCCTAGCTATCTCCGACTCGGCTTTCTGCAGACCCTCTTGAGCCTGTTGGAGCTCTTTGTGAAGGCTTTCCTTCTCCACCGTTGATGCCTACACCTCATTGCGCAGATTGTCTCTATCCGTCTTTACCCCTACAGATTGTAGCAAACGCTGAGGTGTCGGTTCACTATTACACCGAACACTGTAGCACACTGTAGCAGGTTACTGTAGTGTCGGCAGACCACTGTAGCGTCGGCAGACCACTGTAGCATGTTACTGTTTAAATAGTGTCAAATAGTGCCGGTCACCAACCGGTTACTATTCAAACAGTGACTTCGAAAATGCCTATATGAGGCCCTCTTCCCATTTGGTTGGGAGGGACCTAATAGCCCATTCTCGAGTCCTACTCTCCTCTCCCTCTCCCTCTCCCTCTGTCTCTGTGTGTTTTAAGCTTTCTTTGTAAGTTTTAAGCTTTCTGTTTGCTTTAAGCTTTATGTTCTGAATAAATGTGTGATTTCAGTTTCTTCTTGTCTCTTTACTTTCTGCATATTTTAATCTTATGCTTATGTTTTAAGTGTTCTTCCCTCTCTACTTCTCTCTCACTCCCATCTCCCCTCCGTCCCCTTCTGTTCCTTCAGCCCTCCCGACCTTTTGGTATCAAAGCCAAGTCATTAAATAAAATTTCAGGTACCTTTGGACATTAAATTTTGTGATTGGAGATCTTTTTGGAAATGTTTTTCATCAATCTATTACTCCATCCTATATTTATTATAGGAACTAATAAATGAGTTGATTTTGATCATAAACATAAGATCTATTTTACATTTTTATCCCCAAAAAATATTAATTCTATTAATATTCCATCAACAACAATCAAGTAGAAGAGGAAGGGATGGAATTAAGGGAGATAAAGAGGGTATTTTGTAAGAAAAAAAAATATTATATCAACTAACTTACCTAATATCCTTAATCTACTCAAATTAGTTAATTAAGTTTTATATTAAGAATCAGGGGAGTATTTAATACATAAAACAGCCATTAATTAATTTTCTCATTGTTTTCTTCATTCTCTACACATTGTTCTTTTTATTTAAAGAAACAAAAATGCAATTAAGAAAGCAAGTTGCAATTGATTTTTTTTCTTGAAAACTAAAGTGCGTGCGAGCAAGTAGATGGAACAAAAGCAACAAGCAACACTACTAGAAAAGAGCGAATTTACGACGAAATTATTTCCGTCGCAAAAAGTGACCAATTTTGCGATGGATAGAAAAATCCATCGCAAATTTCCAGTTTTGCGATGGATTTGGGCACCCATCGCAAAATGAAGAAAGCTTTTTGCAACGGAAAACTGTTCCGTCGCAAGTGGGCGGCCCTAGCGTTGCCCTTTTGCAACGGAACTCGAGTTCCATCACAAAAAGCAATTTGTTTTTGTGATGGAACGTTTGTTCCATCGCAAGTGGGTGGCCATAGGTCTGCCTTTTTGCGACGGAATGGGGGTTTTGCAGCAAAATCATTGGATTTTGTGACAAAAACTGTGTTCCGTTGCAAATCAGGATTTTAATCCCTAGAGCCCATTCAACAGACGGAACATGCAAGGTTCTCTTCTCCTCTCCACTCGTGTGCACCTCCGGTCCTCCTCGGAACCTCGGCCATCCAAGCACCTCAGGTCCTCTACATCCTCCATCGTTTTCCGGCCCTCTCGCCTCCTCCATTTCCTACTGCCCCCCATGTCCTCCTTGCGAGCTCCACCTCCTCCTCGAAAACCTCGGCCCTCTACATCCTCCAAGCGACTTCCAACCCTCCCACCGTGGGTCGCCATTCTCCCACTATGCCGTCGCCGTTCTCCAGGTAAGACCAACAAATTACATGGATTTTGAATGCCTATTAATTATAATTTTTAGTTCATTCTCTTTATAGTATTATTTTAAATTACTCATTACTCAAATCGATCACTCAAATTAACTATAAAACTTGATTGACCGTTAGTTAAATATCGTGGAAGATATTGATTGTTAGTTAAAGATTTGTACATGTTAGATGTCTTGATCAGTTGTGTGTGTGTAAGTTTACTTTTGAATGTATATATGGTATGATATGATAAAGATATTATTGTCAAGTTGAAATGGGTTACTTTAGATTTTATAATCTTTCGGTGAATGATGTGGGATATGTAGTTGGAAGACTAAAGGATGAAGAAAGAATAATAAATTAAAGTAGATAATAATCGATATTGTTGTCAACTTAAAATTGGTTACTTCAAATTTTGTTCCCTTTTTTAATCACAACTTTAAGCAGTTTGTTTTCTGGTTGGGGTAAGAATTAAGGTGCACATGTTGTGTTTATTTTATGTAGATGCATAGAATAACTAAACATTAATTATAATGTTAAAATTACTTAGAAATATATACAGATTAACAGGTTAATTTTTGTTATAATTAAAGATTATGGCTTATTATTATACGGTGTAGAGTTAATAATTTCCAAATTTAATATGATAAAACTAGATATCACATATCATTTACTCTAATAGTGAATCTGAATTCGACGACTATGAGACTCGGAGGAAGGTGTGCAAGCGAGAGGTTGAAGAATAGGAATCGTCGGATGATTTGTGTTAGTTATTTGTTTATGAGGATTTGTTATACTAGATAATCTGTTATTTCGTTATTGACATATTAAGTATATTTCTTATGTTTATATATATTTTGACATAATGTTTATAAGTGTTCAGAGATAGAGCATTCATCAGACAGTTCAAGTAGTGGTCATAGTGGTGGTAGAGCCCGGCCTCATCCTATCAGAGGGGGTAGGGTGACATCATCTGCCCCATCTATAGGTAGATGACTTAGCTCTTCCCCAAAAGCTGCCGCCACTTAATTTGTCATCTTCACCGTCTACTATCAACTCCGTTATGGGCGGTACAAGTGTGCCTGTCACTCCCACTTATCCACAGCAAGGGGCAAAGCAAGTTTAGTTTACGATTTCTTATTGATTTACATATATTTTGTTAGGATTTTTTGAGCATCTATGTACTAACTTTTGCAATACTTCACATTTCTTCCTTCAACACACTACGTCGCCTCGAAGCCAGGTCGGGGAAGCTAGTTCCTCTGATACACCCCAGGGGGATCGAGTTGATCTGTGACGGGGACGGGTGTGGATCCATCCGTCGCACCCAAGAGTAAGTCATGTAAAGTTACTAGTAATGTTATGATTTTTTTACCTTTAGTTTGTATGTTAATATTTGGATCATTTCCTCTGTTTTCAGGTTTGAGCCTTATGGTCTGGTGACAGATTTCATAGGGGACCAAGTATTCCATAATTCTAATCAGCCTTGGGCCAATTGGCCAGAGATTCCTCTAAATATTCGTGATGCTTGGCCAGAGATTCCTCAAAACATGAGCTATACCGAACCAATCAAGGAAGAACACAATTGCAATGATAAATATGGTTAACACAATGACATGTTTCGTCCTATCCTTTTCATAAGAGCTTAAAATTATTACTATAGAGTTTTTAGACGACGTTAATCCATTTGTAGATTAAATAAAGCTTTGTGGCCAACAAATGTACTCCAAAGTAATAGACCAAAGAACAAGTTTATTAAACAACTAGGAGAAATTATGAATTTTCAATTTCTGAGTATTTAATAATCGAAGTTGGCATATTAAACCACTTTCTATTTTGTCTTGATTAAAATTATACAAAATTTTACTAAAATAATAAATTGTTTTGGACATACCTCTACTATAGTTATTTTTTCCCCAAAAAAAAAAAGGGTCTTTATGAGACTGATTTAGGTTAAATTTTTAACATCTCAAATGATGCTTCCAAGTCCGAGCGCGAGTAATGGGAAAAATATAATACTACAAAAAACGTGTTTTACGTCCTAAAATAGACCCAATTTACGTCCCTTTTTTAGGGACATGTTGCGATAAAATAATACTTTTGCGTCCCAAAATTATTTTGGGACCCCAAAAGTATTATTTAAGGCGTCCCAAACTTATTTTGAGACGCCAAAACTCATGTGTAAAGAGTGTAGTAATAATTATCATCTTTGGCGTCCGAAAATACCATTTAGGACGCCTTAAGTATCATTTAAGGCGTCTCAAATGGTATTTTGGGACGCCAAATCATTTTGGGATGCCCTAACTACTTTTTTTTTTTTGAATAGCTTGCTATATATTTTTCTCAACCTAGCAATTAAACCCTATCAAAACCATCAAACAGATAGCCTTGAACATTACCAAAATGTTCAAAACTAGTAATGATGAAATGCAAATCAACAGCTCAAACAAAAGATTTCCAAGAAACAATGCTTATACACTCACTTTTATAGTTTCAATGTAGTTCCAAAAAACAACAATCCAAATTCTTCAACCAATCATCAAAAGGTACTTTTTATGCCAGCTACTTTTGTGCAGAAAATTCCATACAAATGATAGCAAAATTCCACTTTAACAGCAGTAAACTTCAACACATGTGACAACAATGTTCCCAAAAACAGAATAACAGCTCTTCCAATGATTAAGGATTAGTTTTCAGTTTTCCCCCTTTGCTTTAGCAGTAATTTCAGAACCTCAATGGCAAGCATGTAACAGCAACAACTATTGAGAACTCAATCTCCACACACGATCAACAATCCAAATTTTAGTAAATAAACCTCACAACAGAAAATTTTCAGCTATGACAGCACTGAGTTCACCAAATGACAACAGTTAATCAAATTTCCCAACTCCAAAACAGTGTAGTAAACTCACAATAATAAGTCATAGTTAAGAAGGGGTTTCGTCACGTAATCATGTCCGCTTGTATTGTAAAGTCTTTCCTTGATGTTCTTCTTTTGAAGTTACATAACGTCACACAAAAGAAAGTGAAAATACTCTCCCAAAGGTGGAACCAACATGACAAGCATGCCCATATCGATCTGCAAATGGTCACCCCAACGCATGCCCATTTGGCCAGTTTATATAATAGGTAAATGAATAACATAGCTGCAAAATGGGAACAAAAACAAATAAAGACTAAAGGGTATGGTCATTTCCTGCCTTTTTAAACAATCTGGTGGTACATTGGAATAATAGACACACACACACATTTATATGTATTGAAATCACTGGACAGTTCAGAAGAAAACTCACCAACATTAATCAGAACTTCAGCAAATTGCCAACGCAAAAATGTTCAATGTAACATATGAGATCCCATGTGGGTCCACAATTTGTACTGGAAAACATATCCCAATAGCATTATATGACAGCGGAACTTGATAATAAAGAATAACTCTTATTAGAGGAGATTTTTAAGTGACCTTGGTGTCATATCTAAGTGAAGTAATATCATGCGTGTGTCTAGGACTTTTGAGAGTATTTGATAATTAGTTGTGTGTGGTTCTATAAAGCGATAAAATGAATATTGCTTTTACCTACAAGACTTTCCAGAAAGGAAATCAATTGGGGAGCCAAAGATTTTGCCAACAACATCTCCTGAAACTTTTAAATATCAAACAAAGGGCTTATATTCAATGCATTACTTAAGTAGAATGAAAAGAAAACAGAAGCAGCAGCAAATTGAATTTAATGTCTTTTGCCAATCCTTCGAAGCATTGTAAATCGCAATCACTAACCTATACGTCTTTTTTTCGAGATTCTATTGTGCATCCCTCTATCAACAATATGATAAATCCCACCCACAGTCAATAAATTAAATCAGCCATTGTCATATATTTCAAAGTTTCAAAAAGGCAAGGTGAGAATAGTTTCTTACCTAGAATCCATTCCATTGTCAATACTACAAGACCATATCCATGAAGCTTGGCTACTTCCCTTTGTTACATGCACCAAATCTCCATCTGGAGATTGCCTCACCTTCAAAATTTGCATGCACATCTGCTGGTTAGGATTTTGCAATATTCTCCATCCCAGCTTTGCCAACAAAACAAAGTTTCTTGGTACATAACAAGGGAAGTCCATTCATTATAAAAATAATGGCACAATACAATCTAGGCATTTAAAAGTAGACAAAATTCCAATACGTAATTAATACATTAAAAAAGCAACTATCTTACATAAGTCAATAAAAAATAGAGAAAAATAAAGCAAAAAACAAATGCCATTTATGTTTCCATCTGTCCTCTAGGCAATGGAATTTTGAAATTGAATCAGAATCCTAAACCATGTTAAGAATGACAACTTTATATCCATCTCCCCAAGGCAAGTTCGAAAATTTGTTTTATCATGCAACACACAACAGTAAGCACTTTTTCATGCTATCTCATTTGAGGGAGCAAAAGCGAGAACTTTCATTTCTACGTACCTTTTGATAAATTTATGAATCAAATTAATGTAAACTACTTCATTAAATTCCTATCAAGCATCAAAACTGGAATACAAAATTGTCAGTTTATTTTTTATGTATGAATCAGAACAAGTTCAAACTTTAGAGGCTCAAAAGCCACTTGATCAAAAGAGCAATGCAAAAGCATTCTCGTATTCGTGCTGGAAAAACAGGACTATAAGGATGTTCCCCCAAAAGCTTGAGTAGGCCGAATGAGTATAGTGCCACAAATAGATATAAATGATAAATAATTAGCTTCTGTGACTACAAGTAAATTTCAAAGTATCACTAGTCCCAATCACCATCATATCATATAAAATTTAAGATGATAGGGGGACAATTACAGCAGTGACTACAAGTAAAAAATAAAAAATGTGCCTAGCAAGCAAAACGATAATAATCAAGCAAAGCAAGTGTGTTTTACCTCAACAATGGTTTTAGCGAGACATATTATAAAACACCAATCTTACATGTTCTCTTTTATGATTAAATACCTGTGGTGCTGACTGCTACCATGGTATGCCAATCAATAACAAAAACAATTGTGCTTTTCATGCCAACAGTGACATAATTATGTCGTCTAGACTTCAATATTAACATTATAATGCACAAATACAATTTTTAAAGGAGTACACGGGTTAATTGCAGCTTTACTTAAAAGTTTAGTATCAAGTTAGCCAGTAAAACATAACTTGTGGATATTACAAATAATCCAAGAGATACATCCAAGTAATTTTTGTTTTATTGCTTTACAAACATACGTAAAAAAAAAAAAATGAAAACTGGTTATAAATTACATTAAAATAAAAGTCCAGCTTCATTTATGTCATAGGTGTAGTCACTACATCAAACAAGCCCTTTTAATCACTACAGTCTAAGACTGAGTGGCACAAGGATGGAAGTGAATGAGCCCACTTCCTTTCTTTACACCACCTCACAAGGCACGAACCAAGTGGCTTAGGGAAGGAGATAGAAGTACATCCTATTATCACACAAAAACGAAGATTCAACGGAGGAAAAAAAATCGGGTCAATACACTGAAGGATGAGGAGAACCATTGGGTGACAGGCAAAGAGAAGTGGGAGTACTGGTGAATACCTTTTTTTCAGAATTTGTTTAAAGAGTGAAAATCGGGTCAAGCGACTTCTTTTCATTATATATGAGTGAAAATAAATAAGAGGATGAATATGAACAACAATGCTCAGAATGAAGTAGAAGTGAGCGAAGATAAGGGAAAGAAGATTACTCGATAGCCATAGTAATTCCAGTAATTGCCCCAGGGAAAAACTTTCTTACGCTTTTTGCTGTTGGATCTCCGGGTTTCGGCTTTGATTTTCTCCTTCGCCCATTAATTCTTTGTTCCTCTTTCCTGCTGGAAGCAACTACGTATCGTGGATCGTAAGAAGAGCTTGATGAACCGAGACCAAGGAAATAACTAGTTTTCTAAGGTTCAGAGGGCTTTGACGGATATAAAAAAGGATCCTTTTCTTTCGGCGACGCGGAGGGCTTCCAGTGTGAGGGCGTAGACCGAGAATGAGATTTAGGGTGAAGAAGAGGGTCGAGAGCCGAGTAGGGAAGAAGAAAAAAAAGTGAAGGAACATGGATATTTTAACAAAAAAAAAAAAAAGAATTCACTTTTTGGCGTCTTAAAACTTTTTTTCACGACGTAAAAAAGTTCCAAAATTTTCATCACCCGCCAAAAAATTTCTCAAGTATGCGCTAAATAACTTATTTAAGAGATTTTAGGCGTCCTAAAAACTAATTTTGGACGTCAAAAAATTTTCCTAAGCCAAAAAAATATCCCAAATTATACTAAATATTAAATTTTAGGCGTCCTAAAATAGATTTAGGACGTTTAAAAAATTTTAGGCGTCCTAAATTAATATTTGGCACATCTAAAGTTTCAAAATCAAGTAAATAATTACAATAATGTCATCGCCTTCACTTTTTACTTTCTTTTTTAAAAAAGGAACGTCTTTTAGGGTAGTAGTATCCATATTTTGTAGTAGTGAATTTCAAGTCCATTCAAGAAAGAGTGCATCGACCTTTGTCTAACATGAATATATTAATGTGGGGGTAGTCCGTGAAGAGCCAAAAGAGACAATTTTTTCAACGCAGTAGAAAATTATATTATTCCTCCTAGGTGATATTTATATGGATTGTGATCCAATACTATTGTGACAAGTGTATCCTAAAGGGAGGATCTAGAAAATAGAATATACTAATCTATACGAATAATATTAGCTACTAGATCCTTTTGGGCCTGAATATTTATACCGTACGTCAATACCCAGCTGTTCCCTGCCTCATGAAATTGTCACAAGCATCTATAAGCCCAAATCTTGGTTCAGAAACTCTCTGCGCTTTAAAAAAAAATGGCATGTCATGTTAGTCTTTAAGAGCATTATATATTTGAGTAAATGAGCAAAAATACACATGTGCTTTATCTTCGGGAGCGTTTAACACTATATGCTTCTTTTGGGAGCAAAAATACACACGTGGTTACCATTTTGGAGTAAAAGTCACACCCCACCGTTTAAAAACAAACGTCCGTCATGGAGTAGCTGTTTCACGTTAACTACTAATAACCCACTTTTGTTCTTTCGTTTCCATTTGGTAAAATACAAACACATGAAAGTTGGGGATGAAAGAGCTGGAATATTTTATATATTGGGGAAAAAGATATAGCAGCTTCAAATCATACTACTACTATTACGTTATTTACTATTTACTGGAACGAACCCAATACAACAAAAAAAGAAAATTACAAAGAGAGAAGATGAGTGGAGGAAGCACGTCATACCCCCATGCAGAGAGCAGCATCATTATGAGCTAAGTTGCATGGACACGGCAAAATCTGGAAAATGAATGAGTCCGACACGCGTATATGCTCGACACGCGAATTGAATCCAAATACGCGAATTAAGCTTGTCAAATTTTCCAACGGCATTTTCGTAATTCACTCCAAAGTTGAAGCCATATTTTGTAACACCAAATTTTTGCCCTAATCATTTCTCGGTCGAGCAATAGTCCAATACTAAGATATTATTTAGTTCACTTGGCGTTCAATAGGTCAAATTTTGGCATTTTTGTAATTCACTCCAAAGTTGAAGCCATATTTTGTAACTACCCTCCCTTGTTTCCCTGTCATTTTCTCGGTTTGGATTGTAAATATATTTTGTTTCTTACTTTTGTATTTAATATGATTGATAGAATGGAGTCCAACCCAAATCAAAGCAATAGTTCAATAAACTCCAAATGATTTTTCTTTTATTATATTTTTTGATGTGAAATACACTCTTTATATTAAAAATATTATTTAATACTAAGACGTGTCGGAACGTGTCGAAATATTAGTGTTTTTGAAGTAACGTGTCGACGTCACGTATCGGTAACGTGTCGAAAATGCCGTGTCGGTGTCGGTGCAACTTAGATTATGAGTGAGTATTTTTGCTCAAACCAGCTATATGTGCTCTATTTTCAAGCAAGAAAACAGAGGTGTTTGTGCACATGCTTGTGAGGTTCATCCTTCCAAACAACAACCGGACTCTTAATCGTAGTAACCGACCGTTGATATCTCTTTAACCTACTCCTTATAAATGATCATATATTCAAACAAGAAGGATTACGAGTTCAATGTTTTGAAGATATGCAGGGTCATGAGAATTAAATAGAGAAACTTTGGATTGCATTAAACAAATTCTGTCGTGGTTCTACCGATTCTATTGTGTGGACCAAACCTACAAATGAAACATGTATTGTTAAACTGGGCTATATGCTTGGAAGTTGGAAAATCAAGAGACATTGATACTCTTCATAAAGGAGCCATCTCTTCTAGAACTTTATCATTATCTTGAGGTTTCAAAATTTCGAATGCTTGAGCCCAAATATGAGAATATTTAATCTATTTGATTATTCTAGCGTATGTCATTCCCTAATGGCCTCTCATATTCTATTTGAATTGATGTCAAAATATTCAATTTCTCAAAGCTATCTTTCTTACTATGATATGTTTTGGACCACCTAGGCTGCATTTTCTCCTGATTAAAAATAGAAAAAGAAATGGAAGATGTTTAAAGAACATAATGGGGAAATAGCAAGGAAAGCATGAACAATGGAAGAACAGCATAAGCTCATATAATAACTAAAGCCACAATCAGACTAACCAAAGGCAAATAGACTAAGGAAGCAACCTCATAGATAAACAACGGCAACAAGAGATAGAAACTGCACGATCAATGGCAAAGGAGAAAATGATAGATTCAAGACCGTTTATGCGAGTGGTTGAAACACGCAGATTTGAGCCTGTTAGTGCACATGCTCGTTGAGGTTCATGCTTTCAAACACCTCTGTTTTCTTGCTAAAAAACAGAGCACATATAGCTGGTTTGAGCAAAAATACTCACTCATGATGATCCTGCTCTCTGCATGGGGGGTACGGCGTGCTTCCTCTACTCATCTTCTCTCTTTGTACTTTTCTTTTTTTGTTGTATTGGGTTTGTTCCCAGTAAATAGTAAATACCGTATAGTAGTAGTATGATTTGAAGTGTGCTATCTCTTTTTCCCCAGTATATAAAATATTCCAGCTCTAACATCCCTAACTTTCATGTGCTTGTATTTTACCAAATGGAAACGAAAGAACAAAAGTGGGTTATTAGTAGTTAACGTGAAACAACTACTCCAAGACGGACGTTTGTTTTTTAACGTGGGGTGGGACTTTTGCTCCAAAATGGTAACCACGTGTGTATTTTTGCTCCCAAAAAAAGCATATAGCGATGGATGCTCCCAAGAGTAAGGCACATGTGTATTTTTACTCATTTACCATATATATTTATATGGTTGAAACTTGAGACTCGTGCGTCTCGTTAAGCTCTTGCACAAAGCCTTCATGACAGTAAGGGCAAAGATGGCCTCTCACCCTCAAATATTTTAAAAAGATTCAATATTACCAAACCACTTATGTCAAGGCAGAAACTATTCTCACCACTAATAGCTTGACAGCTATTTACAGAACATAAAACACAAGTGGAAAGAGAAAAGATTTACAAACATTAAGTTTCACAAAATAAAAACTAAGCTATTTAAAATGACAGCCTCAAAGCCACCAAAATAAAAGTGATTCCCTAATGGCTATTTAACAAGGAAAAGAAAGGGCTTGTGTGTTGTGCTTGAAAAAGGAATGCTTATAGGAAGTTGGATAGAATAATAAGTGATAGGATAAGGAAATATTTTTAATTCTAGAAACCAACCATTGATTCACCAGGAATGTATTTTTTCCCTTTTGGGTAAATATTAGAAATATATTGATCATATTATGTATGGCGAGACGGGTGGATTCAGAATTTATTTTTTCTTTTTCTTTTTTTTTTTTAAAAGAAAGTTTGAAATGCATTAAAAAGCAAAAGAATATAAACAAGAAAATAAAAGAATATCAAAAAATATTCATGAAATCAAGTGAATACTGATGATGTAATAGGAGACACAGTTATTTTACAAACCTGTCATTTAGAAAAGCAAAGTTAAGTGCTGTTAGAAATGCATCTACATACATTACAATGAAGGGTGGGCACTCAATAAGTTCAAATATATATATTTTAATAACAAAAGTATATTACAATAAAAATAATTACAATGTCATCCTTTTATACCTTTATTTTTGGAATTCCATTATAATTGCTTTATTATCAATTCTATCAAATACATCTTTTTCAATATAAGGCACTAAACAATTATTCAACCATTTATCCCACAATCCAATTATGAAGTGTAATCTTAATATATTAAGGGTGGGCACTCATTCAAAATTGTATTAATTTTTTTTTTCCCTTTTTTTACAATTTTTTTTTTTAAAAAAAAAAAAAAAAAAAAAAAAAAAAAACCCTAGTTTCCCAATTCAAGAGTGGGCACTTGCCCCACAATGCACTACTTAGGTCGCCCTTGCGGGCGGGAAGAGGTTTACTTTGTTATAGTTTTTAAGGTGCCCTGTATATTGCTAGGAAAGCTAGATTGTTCAACTTAAGAGCGAAGCAAATAGAGGTAAGGTCCACACTTCAATATGCAAGGTCACTATACTCGAACCTTTGATGCTTGAGGTATTGTCACATGTATAATAGAGTGGAATGAACTGCAAAATTAAATAGAAAAATTTATTTTGTAAATATAAAGGATAAATGTATCTCTAACGTAAAGAATAATAAGAAGCAATGAGTAGTGACAATAAAACTATAATAAACAAAGTGTATATCTCACTTTTTCTCGCAAATAAAGCGCAATCATCTTCCATTTTTTAAATAAGAAATATATGTATATAATTTTTTTTTTTTGCTCGAAAAGGCGTATGTTACTATTAAAAAGAGGACAGAGCTGTTACAAATAGAAGAAACATACAGAGAGTAGAAAACTTAAACATGGAAAATACAAAACCAACACAACGGAAGATAATACAAGAAAGACAAAAACACATAAATCAGTCCCATTCAATTTAACGGACAAGAAACATCATCAAGCAATAAATTCGCCTCCCTTTTATCCAAGGTTAGAAGTGAGAGTAAAGCAGGTGATGGTTGGAAAACCCACCCAATTGGGTACACCTCTTTATAAGCATCAGCTACAAGAGAGTCAGCGACACGATTCCCCCATCTTGGGGTAAAGCACACAGAGAACCCAACCTTGGTAGAGAGAAGACAAATAATGTCATGCACAATATTTCTACAATTCCAATCCCCTAAATCAGGAGACTTGTAACACCCCATTTTTCAAAAGCGGAATGAAATATTTACATCAGAGTAGAGCATCGGAGCAAGTGAGTAACTGATAACCACTAACTGTGGTGTTCTGTTTCTTCATAAAGAACAATACATTTATCCGAGTATTGTTATTATAACGGAATAAATCTAATAATAGAAATCTTCAGTCGGGTCTCACGTGTCTTGCTTACTCTTGTCTTCGGTCCTCGGTTCTCCAGACCCTGAAGCTATGGTAAGAGCTGAGGTCCAATGCCCATCGAACCAGAGGTGGACCTATGTGTATCATTGGGGGGGCAAGTGCCCCCCAAAAATTTGGGACTTTAAAAAAATAATAATAGGTCTCATATAGGAATAGCTGCAGCATATTCAGGAATAATACATGTTTTTCATTCTCATTCTGAAGGTGCAGCATTTCTATATTTGGCAGCTATTCCTATATGTTGGATTTCCATTAGCATTAGTATTATTTGTCTGCCAGCGCCTTAGTAGCGCAGTGGCATGGGAGCTTGGCTCTCTCTCCCATGTCCGGGTTCGAACCCTGCCCCCTCCCCTACTATGTGTATAAAAAAAAGTATTATTTGTCTACTTTCCTTAAATTAATACATGTTTTCCTATATTTGTGCCTATTCCTATATCTTTGGATTTCCATTAGCATTAGTATTATTTGTCTACTTTCCTTGAATTATTTTTATTGTACTATACTTTTTTTATTAAAATATATGTACTTGAACTTATTGAGTGTCCACCCTTCATTATAATTTATGTAGTTGCATTTCTAACCGTATTTAGCCTTGCTTTTCTAAATGACAGGTTTGTAAAATAATTTTCTCTCTTACTACATTATCAATATTCACTTGATTTCATAAATATTTTTTCTTATATATATTCTTTTGTTTTTTAATGCATTTAAAACTTTCCTTAAAAAAAAAAAATCATCCCCCCGCCAATTGTGCCCCCCATCTCTAATTTTCTAGGTCCGCCATCGCATCGAACCTTAGGTAACGGTTGACCTTATGCTTAAATATGACAATATATATATGACAGATATTCATGACATTATAACAATATTCAATACATAAGCACATACGATCAATCCTAGTAACAACACATATCATATCTATGTCTGCACAAACCTGTGCCACAATGGCCTCTCATGTCCTCAGCGCTAGGAAAACATCTCTACGGCGTTATCAAGACCATAACCTGTGATAAGCTGAATGTATATGTAGTGATCTAAGACAGAGTCTTAGTCACGGTGCATGTCCAAGACAAAGTCCTGTTCATGACCTTATGAAAGTATCTATCACATATAAGCATACAATAAGCATCAGAGTTAAGGTTATAGTACGCGTCCGTACCTTAGTCCTTTTGGATAGCGGTATGCTTGCCTTGTCGGTACGTCTCCCGACTTTTCCCGGATATCCTATAATAGTATTATCGCATTACTACCTTGTAAATAATATCTTGGGAGATATTTTAGCCACTTCCGACCTTTTTACCCCTGGTGGATTTGTTATTCCAATAATATCCCTTTTTTCTCAAAAACGTTGATTCAGCATTTTGGGCAGATTTTATGATAAATTTGACAAATTATAATTAATTCTAAAAAACTCAAAACGGGGATCCGTAAAATTCCCTGGAAACCATAGGATGTCTATTTTTGAGTAAAAATACTGCTTCTCACCCAGAGTTATTGAATTATTCACATTTTTTACATTTCTAACCTCTGCCTGTAAAAATTCCAGAAAAACGTAGCCTTTATTCAAGAATTTTTATCTCCTTGCATAAAATTCAAAATGATATGTTCTAGGTATTTTTGAAAACCTCTATATGTCTAATTTAACCATAAAAGATTTCAGAATTAATTAACTTCATCTTCAACATAAAATTATGGTGTTTATACTACTGACTCCAGAAATCGCCTAACCAAAGAATTTTCGCCAGAGCTTCACTTCTTTGCTTTCTAACTCCCAAAAATTTTGCTATACAATATTTTCCATCTAATTTTCGAATTACTAACATTTTTAACTATAAAAACATGATAACAAAACAATTTTAGAAATTTAAGGATCAAAGCATAATTTATCTATAAACTTGAAAGCTAAAACTTCAAAACTAAAATTAGAACTTAAGAACAGAGAACTTACCCTTAAAGAACTTCCTCCTCCTCCATGCTTCCCTCTCACTTTCTCTCTACTCCTTCTTTCTAAAGCTCACCTATTTGATTGAGTTGGGTGTGAAGAATTGTGAAGGGAGGAGCTCCCTATTTATAGGCAAACTCCAACTTCCTCATCAAGCTAACCTTCTTGTACACACACACACACACCACACAAGAAGGAGGAGCCGTGGCCTCCTTTCTTTCTTTCATTTATCCATTGCTTATCTACCAATAACTCCATGCATCAATTGCCATGTGCTTTAGTTAATAAAATATCTAGATATTATTTACAACTTTGCTTCTCCTCCAAGTTTTCTTTCATGAAGGCTTTGGGGATTATTTTCATGACTCACTAGTGACTCTAGTTAGCTCCTAAATGTCCTTTGCTACTAGATGAACCTTTATAGTTGGTTGCCAACTTAAACAATAACACATTTTGGTGTTAATTACAAAATCTATCCAAGTCTCCCTTTAGCTTTCGAATTTCGAAAATTATGGCTTATATTTAGATGTCTCTAATTGCTTTTACCATCTTGAAATCAAATGCATAAGTTGGGTAAAAATCATAGTGATATTTTATCCCAATTTTAATATGTAGATTTATTTGAATTAAACCTTCTCCCTTAATTGTTTTTGATAATAATTAATTGATTCATTAATTGATCATGAAAATTAGTGTTCAATTAGGCAAATATTATCTCATCTTTATTGGATTAATTATTTGAGATATTATTTTAGAAAGCTTGGCTCTCATGGCTCCAACAAGGCTATTTTGACTTTTATTACTCCATGGGAATTAATTAAGATAATATCCTAGATTTTTCCAACTTTTCTTCCTCCCCAAGCCAAACTAAAACCGCCCCCTCTCTCTTTAATTCACTCTTGAATTTGTGTTTATTTTATCGATGTGCAAAGCCTTTCATTGGTCCATAATTAATTTCAAGAATTTTAGCTTTAATTGTGGAATTAATCATGACCATAGGTTTTAGCTTTATTAACTCAAATCTTATCCCTTTATTTATGTAAAGATACCCTACTTACTTTTGGAGATTTTTATCTTATATCACATATGCTTCTATCTTATATTATTGTCCAATCTTTTGTTCCTTTATTATTGTGAATTTCGCCCCCTATTAATTAACCTTAGGGAATGATAATTTAATCCAAGTTATTATCCCTAATATAGTGTTTGAGATGCTATTATGCCTAATTGTAAAAGTATGATGGGTTCCTAGATTAATTATGACCCTTACTAATTCATTTTATACTAATATTAAACCCTTATTGGCCTTTAATATCTAACTAAGCCAAAATATTCCAAATTGTTGATTAATACTTGCCACTAGATTAATTATGAATATTTATGCAATTAACTTAATTGATATAAATTTAATTGCCTCTTAATTGATTTTAATGTTCTTTAACCATCTTAATCCTTTTCACACCCTTTTATGACTTTATTCATGATTACATATAAGAACTAGAGGTTAATTAAAATATTAATTACAGGGTATACTATGATCCCTATTTGAAGATTAGAAAAATTGGGTCTTTTTGGCTTATTTAATTCTAGGAGAAAATTCCCCACATTAAAATTAAATAAGCTACTAAATTTTGAGACCACATATTCACCTATTTTTAATAGGCATTGTTTATCAAAATATAGTCGTTAAGCTAAATAGGAATTTTAGGGTATTACAAGACTTAGCTTCAACACGGGTTTGCAAAGTAAGATTATCGGTCTCAAAAGGACCTTATCATGGCCTAAATCGAGCTAATAACAAGGCTCTCTTCAAAGCTAATGCCTCAGTCATGAAAGCAGATATCGATTTTAACTTATCAACAAATCCCCACTTAAAAATACCATAGTGATCACGGCACACTACACTTATGGCTGCAGCATTCAGTTCGGCAATAAATGCAGCATCACAATTATACTTCAAAAAGCCCTGATCAGGAGGGCGCCAGAACGCACTCCTACTGTTTACATTACTCACCAAGGGAGGATCTGCATGTGACTTCTCCCATGATGCCCAAAATTCCAAGTTACTTCGACTAGCCACATTAATCACAGTAATAGGGTCAGGTTCTATTTGGTTAAAGATCTTACCATTCCTATGTTTCCAAATAAACCAAAGAATCCAGCATATCAAAGACAAATCTTGGGGATTCATATTGGACATACCGTAACATACAACCACCAGGAATTAAAATTGCTCACCCGAGATGTACCAAACTTGGCACCAAGAGGGCTACCGAACCAGATGCACCGCGTCCATGGACAATTAAAGAATAAATGCTCAATGGTCTCCTCAGCTCCTTCACAGATCGGGCATAACCTCGTATTGGATCGATGGTGATGGTTTAAAGAAGCATTAGTAGCAATAGCATTATGAAGAATACGCCACACAAACTGTTGAATTCTTGGAATTATTTTGATTTTCCAGATTCCCTTCCAAGAGGTGGAGGGAATGATAACCGATGATCCTGCTCTAACAACATAGTTCTGCCTCTTCTCCTTCTCCTTGAAATAACCCAGATTAACCACATATGAACCATTTTTGGCATGGGTCCATATAAGTTTGTCCTCCAGCCCATTACAGGAAATAGGAATCTGGTACATAGCCTAAATAACATCAACCGAGAGGTATTGAGCTATTGGAGAAAGGTCCCAACACCCATTTACAATCAGATCACAAACCCTCCCCTGAGTGACAAAATAATTGTGAGGAGCAATCAGTTTAACCTAAAAAGCCACATCTGGTACCCACTTATCGTCCTATATTCTAATCTGGGACCCCGACCCTACATCCCACCTTAAATCATCCTTCATAAACTCTCTACCATCAAGGAGGCTCGACCAACACCATGATGCTCTATGCCCTTTTTTAGCATCCATAAACACATCTTCAGGGAAGTAGACACTTTTAATCACTTGTGCCCACAGGTCGTTAGGTCTCACCATAAGTCTCCAAGTCGTTTTAGCCAGCAAAGCGTCATTCATAATCATCAAGTCTCAGAAATGCATGCCGCCATTGCCTTTATCACCGGTAAGAGTATTCCAAGCCTTCCAATGGAGGCGACTTTCGAACACGGTGCCATCCCACCCTTCCGAATGCGGTGCCATCCCACCAAAAATTAGCAATAATCTGGTTCAGCTCCTTACAAGTATAGATAGGAAATTTAAAGCAATGCATAGGGTAAATCAGAATTTCCTAAACAACTACTTTGATCATCACTTCCCTACCGGAATAGGATAAATCTGAGTGGCCCCATCCTTGCATTTTTTTAATGACACGCTCCCTGATATAGGCCAGCGCCTGATTCTTTGTTTTACCCCAAACACTTGGAATACCTAGGTATCTCCCTAGATCCTCAAATGATGGAATACTGAGGACTGATCCCACCAAAGTCCTTACTGAATTTGGAGTATTGCGTGAAAAAAAGACACTAGATTTGTCTAAATTAATGATCTGTCCAGATACATTACAATACCTCTGCAGGAAATGAGATAGTGCTAAACAGTTTGGTTGGCTCGCATTCATATAGAGAAGGGTATTGTCTGCAAAGAAACTGTGAGTGAGCATAGGGCAACTGTGGCTCAATTTAATACCCTCGATTTACTTTAGATCATGGCTTTTATTAATCATTAAAGACAGGACTTTGGCTACAAGAATGAATAGATATGGCGAAAGCAGGTCACCTTGTCGTAAGCCCCTGCTCGGTAGGAATGAGCTTATATTTTCACCTGATAAGCATATATTCAGCCGGACAGATCTGGCACATTTCATGATCAATGCCACCCAATCTTCGCAGAAACCAAAGCACAACAAAACCTTCTCCAAGAAATTCCATTCTACACGATCATACGCTTTACTCATGTCCATTTTGAGAGCAAATTCATGTTTATTCCCCGTCCTCTTTCTTCTAAGATAATGGTAGACTTCATGAGCTATTATAATGTTGTCTTGTATACAACAACCAGGTACAAATGCTCCTTGGCTTTGAGAAACACAAAAATCCAGAATAGGCCTCAACCTATTAGCCAATATCTTCGAAATGATCTTGTATGAAAAATTACATAATCCAATAGGCCAGAACTGAGAGACATGCTCCAGGCGTTCAACCTTAGGGATCAAAGTCAGATTCGTTTCATTAAGATCATCCAGCAAGGTATTACCCATGAAAAAATTCCTACACCATCAGACACATCGAATCCCCCACATCTAACCAAGTAGACTAATAAAACATGCCAGAGAACCCGTTGGGGCCAGGAGCCTTTGTTTTCCCAAGACTAAATGCAGCAGCCTTAATTTCTGCCTTAGTAATTGAAACTTCAGGCTTTCATTCATATCAGTAGTCACTTTGACATCAATAAAATCTAAAATCGAAGCTGTATCATTGGACTTAGGAGATGAGGAAAACAGGTCCTTGAAGAATTCTGTAATGTTGTGCGCAATGGCCTCTTTTTCCTATAGCCAGTTACCTGAATCATCTTTAATGCTCAGTATGCTATTCCGCCTTCTTCTTTTTATAGTAGATAGATGAAAGAATCTTGAGTTCTTATCCCCTACCTCTAGCCAACTAATTCGGGACCGTTGCCACCAAAATTGTTCTTCCCGTTCATATAATTTATCCAATGACGACTTGATATCAGCGATGGCACAAGTAGATTGTAGATTACGAACGCCTTGAGTGAGGCCAGCCAACTCAGCTTTTAGATGTTCAATCAACCTGGCAGAATTAGGAAATTCTCGCTTACTCTATCGTAACAATTCGCGTTTGCATCTCTCAACCTGTAAACAAAGTCATCCAGAGCAAATTGTTGTTCCCTAGAAAATTGCCTCTAACTATCATTCACCACATGAGAGAACTTATCATGAGTAGCCCATGCTGCTTCAAACCGAAATAATTTCTTCCTTCGTGGTGGAACCGTGTGGAATTGGACAAACAGTAGGTGATGATCGGAACCCTCTGGGTTGATATGAAAGACTTGAAGATTAGGGAATAACTCCCTTAGTTGAAGGTTGCCCATAGCCCGGTCAATTTGTTCTCTGATTGTATCAGGTTCATCCCTATTGTTGCACCAAGTGAATTAGTAACCATTAAAGCCTAAGTCATCCAGCTCACAGTCTACAATAAAGCATTTAAAGTTCAATATTTTCCTCCATAGTCTTGGCAGACCCCCACTCTTCTCATCTTGCGATAGTAAATCATTGAAGTCACCAATGCACATCCAAGACTCACTGATATTTCTGCCCCATTTTCTAATCTCTTGCCAATAAAGCTTTCGGTCTTCTTCGTCCGGTGGGCCATATATAAAAGAAATATAACGGGGAGTATCCATCTCATTGGATTCCACAGAAGTATGAATATAATTAGGAGAAGAGGATAGAATATTTACCTTCAAAGCACTCGTCCACTAAACTACAAGTCCGCCGCTACGGCCAATCGGATCAACCATCCATTCCTCATCATAGTCACAACATCTTCTAATTTTCCTTACCACTCTACCTTTTTGCTTGGTCTCCATTAAGAACACCATTTGGGGCTTTTTGCGGAAACATTCTTCCTTAATGTTTCTAACTATCAAGGCAGCCCCAAGACCTTGACAGTTCCAAGCAAGGATATTCATGGCGCACCGGTGGCGGGATCAGCCCAACCACCGACGTTTTGAGATGAGGAATTACACTGAGCATCATCTCTACCCTGCCCTGGAGAAACCCAATCCTCTGGGAAATCGATTTCCCCCACAAAAGGAGAGCTACCGAGATTAATCGCAGATGTCCCGATAGTGCTACTACGGATGTATGTCTTAAGAGCCCTAAAGTTCCTGCGTCTACCGCTTGGTGCGTGAGCCTTGACGATACCCGTGGGTGGGCTAACTTTAGGATCATCGAAGGAGAGTTTCCTGTGTCTTTTATTCGAGCTTAGACCTGACAAATCCTCCAGAGGGCGTTTAATGCTTATCTTAGTCAAAGATAAGGACACTGCAGAGATAGGTGAAAGCCCCAATGAAGGAGTACGGTCCGAAGGAATGGGCTCCTCTTCAGCAGGGAACCCTTCATTATACAACTGGGCCTCACTCAAAATTGGGCTGATCTCTTCCACCACAATTGGGCTACTCTGTTGACCCCTTCGCTTCAGTGGGCTACACAGCACATCTTTAGCCATCTGGCCCTCCATCACCTCGTTGACCACCATCTCGTTCAGAGAATCATGAAAATCTTCTGGACACCTACTATAAGCCACATTATCCGCTGAAGACAGTTATCGGACAGACCCCATCACATGCGCCATACCAACCTTCTGTCTATTTGGGGAAGTACGCTCTCCACTTTGACGTGTCAACACCAAATCCTCACACTCTTGTACCTGCATGTTCACACGATTCTTCGAGGGTATACCAGGTTGGGAATTATACAAGACTGGTGAGCCTTCCTGCCGATTACTATCAGTTGGAACTCTCTTCTTAAAAAAATCAGCCTCCACCCAGTTTTCTTTATGGATTACCACAGCCTCCTCTATTGTGTGAACAGATGGAGTACCGATCCACTTCCCAAACTCATGCTCAGAATCTGCACCTCCCCCCTTGGGAGTAACATCTATGCATCCATTACTACTATGACCAACCCTTCCGCAACTGTAGCAAAAAATATGTAGCCTTTTATATTTAACTGAAACCCATGCATTTTCCTTCTGCCCGCGAGGAACCCAAAAACTGGTAGACAAAGGGTCTTCAAGCTGAATCAGAGATCGAACTCTCAAAAAACCTCTTCCTAGTTTCCCCTTGACAAAAGGTTGTTCAAACATTACAATTTCCCAATAGCATCTCCCAAAGTAATCGCATTAGCATAATCAAACGCCTCAATGGGGAGGCCATGAAATTGGACCCAAAAAGGAGCAACATCAAACTTTACATCCTTCAGTACCGTGAAATCTTCCCATACTTGTAGATTAAGCATAAAACCCTGTATTGACCATGGACAACCATTCAGGATTCTAGCATAAGTACTTAAGTTTTCGAATCTGAATAGAAAAACTAATTGATTTCGATCAAGCTCATTAATTTCTACTTATTCATCAACCAGCCAGCCCTTTTTGATAATAGAAATTACCACTGGAATATTCAAGTTCTTGTTTGTCAGGATCTTACCAACTAAGGTGCCCCCCATAGTCTCAGATTTCCGACCAAGCTTTAGGACAAGCTGTTTTGCACTGGAAGAACCGCCACTCTGTTTTTCCTCCATACTATCGACTGAACCCTAACACCCACCAGCACACCTACACCTTCCGATAAACACCACAGATCGAGAGAGAGAAACACTAAGAGAGGGGGGAAAGATAAGAAAGTGAAAGAGGAGACCACAATGATCGTCGATCGGGAGAACACCGATCAAAAAGGTTCACTAGGAACCCAACTACTCTCACACGGAAGAGAGAGCCTCTCACGAGGAGAGTAAAGTTTTTTTTTGTTGGTTATGATTAGTTTTGATGATGTCTTATATAGATGCCATTGTTATAAGCAAAAAGATTGAGTAATATAGTTATCTCCTACTTTGACTAACTATTGTATTTAATGTAGATCAATCCAAGTTAAATTAAGGAGGATGATCAAGAAGGAGATAAGGAATTAAAGAAAGAAGAACTTGCAGAGCTTATCAAGGAAGAAGAGAAGAGACTAAAGAAAGAATTCAAGTTGTTATGATACATGAAGGTCTCTATGATAAGTAGAAGTTGGAATGACTCAATTCAGAGTTAAAACAAGCATAAATAAGGTTTTGGATGAGTAAACTTGAGTCTCCAAGTATTAAACTTGAGTTTCCTACCTTGCTGCTATAATTTACTCATCTAATAGGAGAAAACTCGAGTTTTGAGGGAAAACTCGAGTTATCAAGTGTTTACAGCGTCTCTGGGGTCTCTGGACAAGCAAAACTCGAGTTTTGGGGTGAAAACTCAAGTTTTGGAACACTGGACCAGCAACACTTGAGTCTTGAGGTAAAATGCGAGTTTTGGGTCTGGACTAGCAAAACTCGAGTTTTGAAGGGAAAACTCGAGTTTTGAACTGATATCGCACTTCAGCTCCACACTGTCTCATGTTCAGCACGGGCAACCTCTGGTATTTCAATGATATCTCACAAACCAGAAATTGGATTAAGACGAAACCAGTGGCATATGAAACTAGACATCCAAAGCGTCATTTCGATATATAATTGAAGTATAAAGGTGTTCATATGAAGGAGCTATGTATTTTACAAGTTGGCACATCAGTTCACGCCATGTTTCAGACCAAGCTTCAATGTTTTGAGTATATCTCACAAAATACAAATCCAATTGAGCTCAAATCAGTGGAATTGGAAAGTAGACACATAGATCTTTCCATCAAGATTTGAATGGATCAAAACGGAGCACATACCAGGGAGATATGGTCTTCGAAAGTTGACAGTTATTTCAAGAAAACTCAACAAAGTTCAGGAGAAAGCAAAACTTGAGTTTTGCAAGTGAAAACTCGAGTTTTCATCGAGACAGAGCAACGAACCCGGAGGAACTCCAAAACTCGAGTTTCAGTTTTGAAACCGCCAGTTTTGGTGACGCACAGTTCAAAACTCCAGTTTTGATTATCAAAACTCCAGTTTGGGAGCATCAGACAGAAAACGCAGTTTTTGCAGAAAATGTTCAGTATTGATTTATACATTGGCTTAAATCTGCGAATTGGTTAAATATGTTTTATATGATTCTTATCTATATTTCTAACCAATCTTAACAAGTTTGCTTGTGAGTTTTCAGAGGATTTGAATGTTTAACATTTGAATTGTTTTAACTTATCCTCAAAGACAAAATAGCAAATGGAAGACAGCTGGAGTTGTGGGCAGATTTCTCACCTAATACAAACAACTAAAGTCTCCACCAGCTAAAGCAGATCTTCAGCAACATGGGACGAATTTGAAGAGCCAAATACCTGAACACTTTATTCCCAACTGAAGAAACTCAAATCTGCAAAAGTCTACAACAGCTATATTTTGAACAAAGCAACTTGTATAACTTGACTAGATTCATGAAGCAACACCCATAACTGACTATATTTTCGAATGGGTTGAAGCCTCAACGGATCTATAACGTTCACAAGCTTCAAATCACTATAAATACATGAAGATTTGAAGTTGGACACCGGAGAAGACATACGAGAAAGCTTACACGAAATTATCGGTCTTTTCTTGCTTATTCATTTGATTGTATCTTTGATACATTGTACTTCGTGTTTATCATATCTACTCGTGAGAGAGTCTATTTTTGTGTAAATCATTCATTGTAATAATCTCAAGTCGGGTGACTTGGAGATTGGGAAAATCGAGTACAACTTGTAAGGGAGTGTGTCCTAGGTTGAGGAGCATCCTTCGTTTACGAGTGTGTATACATTGTGGGCAATTACGGCTTGTAAGGGGGAGTGAGTCCTAGAGTGAGGAGCATCCTTCGTTTACAGATTGTAATTGTTCTTGAGTGATAGTGGAAAATCCCGAGATGCGGGACCGGACGTAGGTCAAGGAATTAGACCGAACCAAGTATAAATCTTTCGTGTCAAGCTCTTCTTCTCTATCTCCACTTTACCTTGATATTATCTGTTGTGTGGGTGATCCGAAAAGAATTTTAAAATCCCTAATTCACCCCCTCTTGGTGATTTCCTTCACTTTCATTTGGTATCGAGCATTGGTTATCTATTTGAAGGATTAACATCCTAGATCAAAGATCCAATGGAAGGAATTCTACCGAAGGAGTTGCAATCAAGAGACCACCAGGTTTCAATGGAGAATATTACTCCTATTGGAAGGCAAAGTTCAGAGTCTATATAATGGCATCTGAATATGGTTTGTGGAGAGTATTCGAAAGAGGAAATTATGTTCCATCCTCAGTTGAAGATGGAGTTAGAACTCCTAAGCTAGAAGAAGAGTTTAATGAGAATGACAGATGGCAAGTCACTCTCAACATGAAAGCCATCCACATGCTGCAAAGTGCTCTAAGCCAACAAGAGTATTTTCGAATTTGCACTTTGTCATCTGCTAAAGCTATGTGGGAAGCTCTTGAAATAGCCTATGAAGGAACAGCTGGAGTCAAGGAAAATCGAGTAAACACTCTCATGACTGAATATGATTTATTTCGTATGAAGTCTGGAGAATCCATTGGCGAATTCCGGCCGGGTTTACTCATTTGGTCAACCAACTTGCGGCCTTGGGCAAAGTTTATGATCAATCTGTCCAAGTAAGGAAAATTCTGAATATCCTCACTAAAGATTGGGAAGCCAAAGTCACAACAATCGAAGAAGCCCATGGAGAATCAATGCAATCAGTAGCTGCTCTATTCGGAAGCTTATTTGAATATGAAGGCAAGCTCAAATTCAAGAAGGGCCTGAATGAAATTCATGACAATAGAAACAAAGGTATTGTTTTGAATGCTGTGAAAGAGAAACCTGAAGATGATGAAGAGATGGCCATGTTTGTGCGTAAATTCAAGAAATTCTATAAGAGAGATCAAGGCTTTAAAGACAAATTTCGAGAAGAACTTCAAGCAACGAAGGATCAAATCTTTTGCTACGAGTGTGGAAAGTCGGGTCATATTGAGCTCGAATGTCCTCAGCTGAAAGCTGAAGATAAGGAGAAAAAGGCAAGATTCAACCACCTCAAGAAGAAAGCTTATATATCTGCCTTATGGGGAGATGATTCTTCAGATGAAGAAAGTGATGAGGAAGAAGTAGCAAATTTTTGCCTAGTTCGGAGAACAACCCGAAAAAAACAATGAGGTAAATGTTTCGAACCTTCCTATGATGAATTATTTTTGAATACAATGAACTATATTCGAATATGAAAAACTTGCAAAAGAGTTCATTGCATCAAAGAAGAAAATTAAATTGTTGGAAGAAAAAGTTCAGAATGTTTCTTCTTCTCAATTTGTTTCGAAAAATACTTGAAAATATTTAGAAAACATTCCGAAAATGATTGCGAAAAGATTTCAGAAAAAATTTGTGACAATTGTGTTTTAGAGAAAAGAAATTTATATCTAACAAAAACTCTTGAGAAATTCACTAGAGGTAGTGAAATGCTCAAAGTGATTCTAAAACGACAAAGGTTTACAAATGACAAATCGGGATTGGTTATAAACCGATTTTGATAAGAAGAAAGGGAAGAAGAAACATGGACAAAAATCTTATTTGAATTATTTTCAGAAATCTGTTCATACTTCAAATCCCTTTGCACATTGTAACTATTGTAACCGTAAAGGTCACAATACTTCATCATGCTTTCATAGGAAAGATAGGAGAGATAAACCTCGGGCAATTATCAATGGGTACCAAAGGGAACATATGTTTTCCTTAAGGTTCAAACTAACCCGAAGGACCCAAGCATAAATGGGTACCAAAATGTCCATCTGCTTTGTATATGTGGGTTGATTCTAAAAGGAATGGACATAAAGGGATTAAGAATCGGAGAATCCCTTATGCACCAAAAGGAAGAACCTCGAGCAACCATTGCGAAACAACAAAGTCAAATCATAAGAAGCAATGGACACAAGCTAGAGGAGTATGTTCCACCTCAAGAACAAACTACCGTGAGAATACCACTCAATTATCTTGAGGAAAACAAGAAGAGAAGAGTCTCTCAAGTATCAAATGGGAGATACTTGAAGCCCGTATCCTTTGTGAAGACTTTGCGAGACACCTAAGAAACAATGGGTATGCAAAGCCAATCCTCCAAGTACCTAAGGTAAAAGGTACGCAATGGTAAAACCTCCTATGCTATAATCGAAATAATCATTGAGGTTTTATATTTTGTAACCTTAGGAATTAGCATTGCAAGCTATCTGTTTTAATTTTTTTTTTCATATCCTGATATATATTTCTAAACAGATTTCAATGTTTAATAGATTCAACTTTTTATGCATACATAATGATTTGAAAAGAAAGTATTTCTTTTATGCAAAAGAGTCATGTTTTATTCACTATGTTCTGTTGTTCTGAATTAATTATATTCATAAGAGCATGTGAATTCCAGTTCCTACAAGCTAAAGATGAATGGATCCAAGTTAAGTTGGATACCAAGAAAGAAAAAGATTTATATGGTTTTCGTAGGATCAAAGAAAATTTCTCAAGAATGTAACACGAGAGAAATGATCCAAGTCTAAAGGAAGCTAAACAAGCTATGTTTAATGTTGATGGTGAATGTTGGAAAATGAGTTATCTACATCAATCCATTTCAACCAAGCAAGCTTCTATGAGGACAAGAGGAATTACGGTGATATCTAATCCTTGCCTCATACTATGATTATATGAAATTCATTGTTGGTTTACCTTTGGTTAAGCTAAAAGGTTTTGAAAATTATTCAATTTCAATCAACAATTTTTTGTCAAAGCAAAACTCAGTTTTGAAATGAAAACTCCAGTTTTTGCTTCGATTACTGTGCAAAACTACTAGGTTTGAAGCAAAACCGCCTTGAGTTTTGAGTTTTCTAAGAAAATCATGAACAAGTGCAAAACCGCGCTTTGAAGAAAAACCGCAGTTTTGATATGTTCACGTGTTTTTGAGTTTTCATGTTTTATGTGAAAACTCGAGTTTTGGGAGCAAAACTCGAGTTTTGGGCAACCCGAGAGCTTTAGCATTTTTTATAACTTGAAAACCTCCAGTTTTGCCAAAGATGAGTCAAAACTCAGTTTTCATTTGAAAACTCCAGTTTTGACATCAATAGGTTTTTTCGAGTTTTCATGAACATATGAAAACTCGAGTTTTGACACCAAAACTCGAGTTTTGGTCCGCGAGAGAGCATTCACGTTTTACCCAATTTCAAAACCGCCGGTTTTTCATGAAAACCTCCGTTTTGCTTTTAGGGAATAGTTGAAAACTCCAGTTTTGTTTCAAAACTCCAGTTTTCAACACTCGGTTGAAAATCAGATTTTACGAATTTGCAAAATCTTATTGTTTGATCTTAATACTTTCCTTCATCATTCACTCATATTTCTAACTATGTTTAATCAATTTGTTAGTGAATTTTTGATGATCAAACAAGTGAATTTGTGCATAACTTTGTTGATTTCATATTTTTGAAATGCACAAATATAAAATCTGTTTGGATTTCAACTCACATTGTTTTGAGAAAGTACATACAAATGTTTTGAAACATATCCATACTTTGATTGCATTCAAATGATGTTTGATTGGAAGTTAATATTGTTACTTGAATGTTGAATATACTTCAAATTTCTCTAATTGAGTTTTCATTATCTCTCACATATTGATCTTTGGAATTCAATGTTTTGCTTGAACTCTTTAGTTTCATTCTCTAACTAGTTGGACCTCATGTCTAACAAGTTAATCATATATGAGCTTCAAGCTTATCTCCGAAAAGGATTCAATTTGTGAAAACTTATGCTTATTGCATAAAGCCTTATTGGCCAAGTTACTCCAAGCATTATGAATGTTCATTAATGCATTATATGCATTAACCATTATATGGAATAACTTACTAGGATAATATTTTGGAACTTTAGTCATTTGGACTAAAGAATTTGTGCTTCATCATCCATCAATCCTAGAACTCATGTATGTTACTCAAATTCATCAAGCATTTGTCATCATCCATATTTTGAGTAACTATCTATATATATATTCATAATCTTGCCTTGATTGTTGATATACTTTCAAGACTTTCATCTAAGAAGCAAGATTATCTCTTGGCCATAGCAAAGTTATTATGCATATATATGTTGTGCTAAGCATATCTTGATAATGCTTTACCTTCATGACTCTTGCTTTTGAGAAAATTCTTCAACTTGTTAACTTCAAATGTTCAACATGTTCTCTAAAATCTGAAGCATTTTGATACATTTCGATATATTGACTTCCACCATGGTTAAAATGAGCATTGTTTTAAAAGCTCATCTCCTTTATTTGAAGGAAACTCTTTTAAGCATACTCGGATTCACTATCTTTTATTAGTTTTGATGATGAGTTAATATCATATTTTCCTTTCATTATTATTTGAAAATATCTTTTCGAAAGGAATATTGTGATATCTAGATGTTCTAACAAATCTCCTTTGGAAAGAAAGTTTTTAATTTATAGCGGGAGATTTGGTTGTGTTACAACTTTCCTTAATACACAACAAGGAGAAACCATTAAATTAAGGAAAGGTGCTTTGGCGATCGATCATTGAAGTTGAGATGTGCTCTACATAGATGATCTATGAAGAAAGAGCAAGGGATGGAAACCGAGTACTTGATCATATTCGGATGCGATAACCTTCAAGAAGCAAGACTTTCATCCTATTTGCATTATACAGGATATTCATGATCCTGCTTATTGATCCTCTTCAAAGAATCTCACACAACAAGGAAGAGAGCCTTCCATTTGCTTCATCTCGAGACCATGGCGACACAATCAAACTTCATGCAGCAAGCAAATGGACTTCATTGACCATTCATCAATTTGCAAAACCAACATGAGCATTTCTAAACTCTATCTTTTTATATTCAAGTAGAAAGTTTGCATATGTTTGGTATCTATATGCTTTAATTGTGAAAGATGTCTTGAAAACCTCTCCAAATTCTTTCAACTTTGTTTTCATAAAACATTCCAAATTGCTTCATATTTAGAATGAAAACAATTTCAATCGGGGAGAGAAAATCAGTTTCTTTGATTCTTTCTAATTTGGTTTCATATATATCTCTAAGCATTTCTTCTTTACTTCAACTTTTTGCTAATGACAAATAAGGGGAGAGAATGGCAAGAAAAATATGTTGCATTGTCATATTTTCATATTCATACATATTTTTCATAAGGTATTTGCCATCATCAAAAAGGGGGAGAATGTTGGTTATGATTAGTTTTGATGATGTCTTATATAGATGCCATTGTTATAAGCAAAAAGATTGAGTAATATAGTTATCTCCTACTTTGACTAACTATTGTATTTAATGTAGATCAATCCAAGTTAAATTAAGGAGGATGATCAAGAAGGAGATAAGGAATTAAAGAAAGAAGAACTTGCAGAGCTTTTCAAGGAAGAAGAGAAGAGACTAAAGAAAGAATTCAAGTTGTTATGATACATGAAGGTCTCTATGATAAGCAGAAGTTGGAATGACTCAATTCAGAGTTAAAACAAGCAGAAATAAGGTTTTGGATGAGTAAACTTGAGTCTCCAAGTATTAAACTTGAGTTTCCTACCTTGCTGCTGTAATTTACTCATCTGATAGGAGAAAACTCAAGTTTTGAGGGAAAACTCAAGTTATCAAGTGTTTACAGCGTCTCTGGGGTCTCTGGACAAGCAAAACTCGAGTTTTGGGGTGAAAACTCAAGTTTTGGAACACTGGACCAGCAACACTTGAGTCTTGAGGTAAAATGCGAGTTTTGGGTCTCTGGACTAGCAAAACTCGAGTTTTGAAGGGGAAAACTCGAGTTTTGAACTGTTATCAGCACTTCAGCTCCCACCTTTGTCTCATGTTCAAAGCACGGGCAACCTCTGGTATTTCGATGATATCTCACAAACCAGAAATTGGATTAAGACGAAACCAGTGGCATATGAAACTAGACATCCAAAGCGTCATTTCGATATATAATTGAAGTCTAAAGGTGTTCATATGAAGGAGCTATGTATTTTACAAGTTGGCACATCAGTTCACGCCATGTTTCAGACCAAGCTTCAATGTTTTGAGTATATCTCACAAACTACAAATCCAATTGAGCTCAAATAAGTGGCATTGGAAAGTAGACACATAGATCTTTCCATCAAGATGGAGCACATACCAGGGAGATATGGTCTTCGAAAGTTGACAGTTATTTCAAGAAAACTCAACAAAGTTCGGAGAAAGCAAAACTTGAGTTTTGCAAGTGAAAACTCGAGTTTTCATCGATGACAGAGCAACGAACTTCGAAGAGGAACTCCAAAACTCGAGTTTCAGTTTTGAAACCGCTTGATTTTTGGTGACGCACAGTTCAAAACTCCAGTTTTGATTATCAAAACTCCGGTTGGGAGCATCGATTTAAAACACGGTTTTTGCGAGAAAATGTTCGTATTGATTTATACATTGGCTTAAATGCGAATTGGTTAAATATGTTTTATATGATTCTTATCTATATTTCTAACCAATCTTAACAAGTTTGCTTGTGAGTTTTCAGAGGATTTGAATGTTTAACATTTGAATTGTTTTAACTTATCCTCAAAGACAAAATAGCAAATGGAAGGCAGTGAGTTGTGGGCAGATTTCTCACCTAATACAAACAACTAAAGTCTCCACCTACCTAAAGCAGAGATCTTCAAAGAACATGGGACGAATTTGAAGAGCCAAATACCTGAACACTTTATTCCCAACCGAAGAAATTCAAATCGCAAAAGTCTACAACTGCTATATTTCAAACAGTAACTTGTATAACAGCTAGATTCATGAAGCAACACCCATAACAGCTATATTTTCGATTGGGTTGAAGCCTCAACGGATCTATAACGTTCACAAGCTTCAAATCACTATAAATACATGAAGATTTGAAGTTGGACACCGGAGAAGACATACGTAAAGCTTACACGAAATTATCGGTCTTTTGTTGCTTATTCATTTGATTGTATCTTTGATACATTGTACTTGATGTTTATCATATCTACTCGTGAGAGAGTCTATTTCGTGTAAATCATTCATTGTAATAATCTCAAGTCAGGTGACTTGGAGATTGGGAAAATTAGAGTACAACTTGTTGTTGAGATCCGTACAACGCAGCGGATTAAAATTTCTACGGATCCGTCCCGAGGATCACTCAGGTGCGTTTAAATCAAGGCTAGTGAATCCGGATATTACCTTTTAGAATTCGTCGCGTCTCGTTCTTCCTTGAACGGTGGGCTACCTCCTCGATCGCAGAGAAGACGACTCTTAGAATCCTCTTCCTCTCTTGGTATCCCACGAACAATCCTCGTTCACGGCTATGGCGGCGTGCTAGCGCCTCTTTTGCGTCTCTATCTTTTTTCACTCTAGGGTTTCTCGCGGCTTTTAGAATACACTTTTGAAAGTCCGTAGGTTTTCTAAAACTGTTGGCGTATTTAATGCAAAATTAATCGTATTAATTTTGAATTCAAACTTTAGATCTGGATTAAATATATATTAATTAAATCTATCCGATAGATCTAATATAATAATATTTATTTAATCGAATTAAAAGCCAGATCTAAAATTTCGAATTCGAATCTAGATTAAAAAATAATTAATTAAATCTATCGATAGATTTAATCCAACCTATTTATTTAATCCAAATTTAAAAGCCTTCGATTTAATTTATCTCAATAAATTAAATCGGAGAATGATATCTATCTATTTATTTAAATCTAAGATACCAATATCTCAATTTAAATTAAATAGACAATAATATCTTTATTCGAAAATTAAATGAGATACAATATCTCTGTTTGTTTTAGATATTTAATTTATCAAATAAATTAAACGTAAAACAAATAATATAATAATAATATTTTAATCTCAATTAAATAATATCATTATATTATTTTCGAATTTAAATATATATATATATATATATATTTACCCCAGATTAAACTCAGTATTCATTAATCTCAGATTAATATGAGATTCAATGAACCTGGACACTTTTACCCGTGTTGGATTATTCTTGTGTGCGACCCTGCAGGCCCATGTGAGATTGGCAGTGGGCCAACACTGTGTCAGCCCACAAATCGCAAGCGGCCTCTAGCAAGACATCGCGACTACCCAACTCACATGGGGATCGATGACACGATACACCTATCGTACAACCATGTCACGTCCCTTTTGTCACGTGATAATTTGGTCAAGGATGAGGCATGGATAATGTCAACTTCCTTTTCTTGACCATTACTTTCTCGATTCTCGAGTAGTCTAATAAGTGAAATGGAAACTCCTTTCCATCACAAGTATGGCCATACATTTCTTAGACTCACTCATCGAGGGGCCCAAGATATCTCTCTACGAATGTGAGGGACAAATTCCATCTTGACCATTCACGTCCCTCCGCATGAAAACCACCGATCCCGATCCCGGCCTTTATCATCACCCGGTCAAAGGAGACTTTTGACTAGGTCAAAGACGATGATTCATCATGTAGGAATCCATGATGATCTCAGTCATAGGCGTTATGACGCGGTTATACATGAGATAAGCTTATGACTTAATCCATGCGGCTTTCTCATAGTGGGTCGATCAAAGACCTTGTACTCTTACAAGTGCCCATGACTTTGATTGTATCTCCATACCTCATCAAAGTCATATCGGTCTTAATTCATCTTTGCTCCCGTAGATGGAAAGCCAGGGACATTTAGGATAATCTTTAAGATGTATCCAGGGGATGCGATTATCAATACGAACATGCGAGACGAAAATGATAACTAAAGAAAATACTTTAAATAACTCAAATATCCAAAGTACAATGAATTGCCCCTAGGGCATAATTTCCAACACTTGTAAGGGGGAGTGTGTCCTAGGTTGAGGAGCATCCTTCGTTTACAGAGTGTGTATCTGTTGTAAGCAATTACAGCTTGTAAGGGGGAGTGAGTCCTAGAGTGAGGAGCATCCTTCGTTTACAGATTGTAATTGTTCTTGAGTGATAGTGGAAAATCCCGGAGATCTTTCGGGGATTTGGACGTAGGTCAAGGAATTAGGCGAACCAAGTATAAATCTTACGTGTCAAGCTCTTCTTCTCTATCTCCACTTTACCTTGATATTATCTGTTGTGTGGGTGATCCGAAAAGAATTTTAAAATCCCCAATTCACCCCCCCTCTTGGTGATTTCCTTCACTTTCATTTTTTTCATGAATCTTATATAAACCCACACAAAAGGCTAAAGAGATCCATGAGCCATTTTTTATGAGATTGTTGTTGAATATGTAATATTAATATTTTTAGTTGCAGTAATAAAATATAATAAAGTGTGAAATTGTATTAGTCACATGGTGGTAAGATAATGTATTTATTTAGAATAACGATTAAAATTTTTAAATGTAACTTTTTAATTATGATTTATGATATACGAGGTAAATATATAAGAACAAATTTATCTTAATTAATATAAATAAGCACTTTTAAAGATATCAAACGTAATCTCAAACACCCATCACAACGTTATGATTTACGAGTTAGCCAGGCCAGATAAAAATAAGAGACACTAGCTCATGTGTATGGAGAGTGAATCTTGGACTTTTACCTCAACTACCAATTAATCGAAACACTCAACTTTTATTAATGAATGAAGTGTATATACAAAGCATGGTTATTAAGACCGGACCGGACCGGCCGGTTCAGACTGAAAACCGGCGAACCGGCCAAGGAGCCGGTCCGGAAAACCATAGAAACCGGGGTCACTTGGATTTTTTTTTGGCCCAAAAAAGGTTGCCGGAAACCTGCGAGAAATAGAAAGAAAAAGGAGGAGGAGGAGGAAAGAGGAAGACATAGGAGGAGCTGGAAATTGTCCAAACAAGTAACAGAGCGGATAATCGGAGAGCATGAAACACGAGAATCGGTGCACGGATGGACCTTCAAAGAAACTTACAGGGTGAGGAAGAAGAGTGATCATTGGCTAGATCCGGACGGACTGAACGACAACGAAAGTACGATGAGTTTGGACTGAAAATCGAGTTTGAGAGATCTTCGGGAATGAAAGCTTGAAACTCTCTTCTGCAAATGAAACTATTTGGTTCTTCCTCTCAAATACGTCACTCATGTTTATCTATGAGATTTTTTTTTTCCAAACAAAAAAGATGGTACTGCTACATAGTCCTCTGATGATCCAGCCTGTGCTCGACTTACGATGCAATCTATAAAGTCTAATCTAATGACTTAATAGTTAATAGAGCTCGATAGGTCATATCACCCGGGGAATATAAAATCTTTTTCTTTTAATTTTTTATAATTTCATATTATTAACTCGACATTTTTATTTTCTTAGGTTTAGCCCGGTTTAAGCAGTTTTAACTCGTCGACCCATGACCCTTAGGTATCCGACCGATTCAATGACCGGTCCGGTTTTAATAACCTTGATACAAAGTGAGCAGACTTGTCATCTCCTTCAAACAAAGTAAAGGCTAGCAGGGCAGCCTCAAACACACAAACACAAACACATCTGCCTCAGAGACAGAGAAGAGAGAATGTGGCATCCCTCAGTCACATGGGTGGGCGTTGGCGGGTAGGATCCATGCACCACCTGGCCTTATATTCATGTGTAGGGCCCATTTGCAGTTTCAGCAGTCCCCCATGTGATGGTGGTGAGCCTGGTGGGGCCCCCACCTTCCTTCAATAATGGCATCCAAAATAAAAGACAGACGCCGCATGAAAAAGTGAAAAATAAATGAAGGGAAGAAACAAAGAAAGAGCGTCTTGTGTGACTCCACGTAAATATCAAAATGAAGAAACGCATGAAGCTTAGCCGAATGAAATGTCATACGTAAAAGCAGGGAGAGATGTTCAGTCACCATCAAGGCCACCAGTGCTCAGGTAGCGCAATGGTATGATGTTGGTCTATCCGACTGTATTAGGGTTGATCCTACCCGGGACTATTTGGTCCCCAATCCAAAAAAAAAAAAAGTCACCACCAAGGCCACATTTTTTTTTCGATCAAATGGCCACATTGGTATTGGAGTCCACCGTAATTGACATATGTTATTTTTCATCTCTTCCGAGCCTGTTTAGCATAGTTTCATAAGCGGAAAAAAAAAGGTCTGGTGACAGCCATTTAAGTAGAAGTTAGATAATTAGGTGTTTTGAATAATTTAATTATTTGATGGGTTTCAAACTTTAAAATTGTTTTTTTTTTTTTTTTTTTTGGTGATGCTAGATATCTTTGCTTCTCAGCCGATCACCAAAAAAGTAGTCTCTTTTAGGCCGTTGCCCCCTCCGCCAAAAAGTTGTACCTGCCCTCGTTGCTCCAGAATTTAATCCAGAGAGAACTTATTTATAGTAGTAGCCTTGATCTATTTTTTACCTCAGAATTTATTTATAATACTAGCAACTCTTTTAGAAAATTTTATACCTTGTATTTTTACATATTTGCCTTACTTTTTTTTTTTTTTGACCATTTGGTATCCAAGGCTTTGTATTTACCTTATATTTAATTTAGGGAGAATGACAGAAAAATACTATTTGAATAATGAGATTTTATTTAAGCACTTTATTGTGTTGTAATTTTTTTAATGGTAATTTTACTATTTTATTTAGAAAATTTATATTTATTTTAATTTTTTATCCCATATAATTATATTTATATATATAATTCATATCATTTTTAGTCATTTTCCATTTCAACTATCTTTTCAAGAAAAGCGACTTCGCCATCCTATTTCAAACAAATCACATCAAGTAAAGTCCAGTAGAAAAAAGCCTATCAGAAAAAGTTCATTAGATGTTGGAGACACTTTTACTATCGCTATCCCAAATGGACCCATAATTGTAGTCATTTGCTAAAGAAAAATATTAAGGTGAATTCAGAATTTAATTATTTTTTTCAAAGTATATAATTTTTTTAAAGTATTTTATGGGGTGTATTAGCTTTTAATTATTTTCTTAAGGAAATAAAACTGAAATGACAACTTATTTAAATGTTTGTGGAGATGATTTAAGTCTATTTATCATTATTTCATTTATTTTTTATTTTAAAAAAATTATAGTAATTAAAAACGAAAAATTTTTTATTTTTATTTTTATTTTATCAAAGTAAAAACAAAAAGAAAGGAAGCCACGGCAAAGTGAGGTCTTTGCTTTTCAATCAATCGAAAAAGGAGGTTAGGCAGAGGGAAAAAGATGAAAGTTTGTTTTTCTTGCTCAAGTAAAAGATGAAGATGAAAGTTTGTTGGGGCCTTCAAATCACAGCAGTGACAAATAATGAAGCCCTAAAGAAACTAAAGTAGGCCTTTGCTTCTCACTTTAGCCTTAATCAAAGAAAATGAAAAAGAAAGTTTTCAATAAGGAGAATAGGTTCATTGCAATTCAGCGTCTTCATTCAGATCACAGCAGTGCGTGTCGAGAAGAAATCAAGTTCATCTCAACAACTTTCAGAACAATTTTAATCACTGTATAACGAGTTCTATAGATCCTGCACAAATTTTTTTCCTTTATTTTATCCTCTAGCTTTAATTTCATACCTCAGATTCCTTTTCTTGTTTTCTTGGGCTACTACCCATACAATTCTGTTGTTACAGATTACGATTTGGACAAAACGAAAAGATCAAACCCCTGCAAATGTCATATAGCTTCCGGGGAGAATCTTCTTCCAGCTCTGATACTTTCAATTCAACTACTAAATGGAAATATGATGTGTTCCTGAGTTTTGCAGGAAAAGACACTCGTTTGAAGTTTGTGGATCATTTAGATGAAGCCCTTAATAGAAGTGGGATCAAAACTTTCAGGGATGATGTAGATCTTGAGAGAGGGGGAGACATAAAGCAAGAGCTCTTTCAAGCAATTCAGGATTCTCTCTGTGTAGTTCTTATTATCTCTGAAAACACTACTACAAAATACCTAAAAGACGACCTAAAAAAGACCCAATTAACGTCCTTAATCTACGGGACGTCGGGGAGAGGGTAGTTGTATATTCAGCGACTGAAATTGTTTCGGTCGCCTCTTAATAGTTTTTTGAACAAGAATAAGGTCGCCTCTTATGAAGGCGACTGAACAATATTTAGGTCGCCTCATATGGGGCGACCTGACTTTTCAGGGGTTTGTTTTTGTCATTTTAGGCGACCTGATTCATCTTAGAAATAGGCGACATGATTAAAAATTAGGTCGCCTCTTATGATCCAAAGACCACCTAAATTGATTTTCAGGTCACCTTAAATTATTTTTTTTTTTAAAAAAATGTGCTTGCTGTTTTGTTTGGCCAATTTGCTGCAAATACTTCACAAAATAATTAAGCGCATATGCAGTGAATGACAATAGATAACAATGAATGTGAAATATATTATGACTGTATGAATTATATGTATGTGCATTCCATCAAAAGAAGGTGAAATAACAATGAATACAGCAAGGTTCAATAAGAAAATTGTAAAAGTGACTTCAACAAAAGAATATTGGCTAGACAATATAGATGTTCTATATTCAGCTCAGATCAGTTCAACAAAATCAATCAAATTCACAACTTAGCTTCCAACATAACCATGAGGATGCAAGAATATCAACAACTCCAAAGAGAAAACTTCAACTGCAGAGCCTAAGAAGACAAGTTCAGGAAAGTCACCTGATAATGAATTAAAGTGTAGCAGTCAAAAACTTTCAGCAAATTCAACAGCAAAAAAGAAAGAAGGTATGACCTAGATTTAGGTTACTAAAACTAGACCAAAACAACAAACAAAGCACCACTATGACAACAAATTTTTCTCACATTTGGAGGCAATTAATCTCCAAAATTTCACAACGACTTTCACAATTTAATGCGGCAATTAGATAGCATCAACATTCCCTTCAATTGGCAATAACAACGATATGCGACAAGAGGCAAATATATATAGCGGCAATGACTTTTGAACACAAAGCTTAACGAATTTCAAGGTTTCGGCATACGGAATTTAGCTCAACTCTAATGCTAAAGTGAATGAGAGCCACCTATTAATAATCACGGTACCACACAAGCAAATCAAACACCTCCCAAGCAAGAAGCACACATAAAACTTTAAAGCAAATCGAGTTATGATGGTATGATTCAACAAAATTCTCAAGTCTTGGTTATTGGAAAATCAAATGCGATGAAGGTATAATGGAAAAATCAAACCTCATATGACGGTGTTCTATTTCGAGAATTAAACTAGTGATCTAACCTCATATTCACAACAATTAAAGTGGCAAATTCAAGAGCAGCACCAATAATTTACGAAACCGAAATCAGCACGACTTAATAAGTTTCACAATGACAATCACCCTAACAAGTAATGACTTGCCTATATATTCACATTGAGCCATGTTCAAGAAGATATCTAGCCATCATGTCTCGAATCGAATCGATGTCATCCTGTGAGTATGGATCCTCAGTACGAAAAAACTATAAATTGGAAAACAAGGTATAATTAGCAATTTGAAGTACCACAACAAAAAATATCATCATTTGAGGATCACGGAGCATTAAATGCGTTTTGCAAGCGATGAAGTACGCCGGTGGAAACGATAGATTGCATCCAATTGATAACGTAGTATCCGCACTCGGTGTTCCCTGGTTGGTGATGGCACTATAAATCAAAAACAAATTGTTAAACGAAAGCTCCGTGTCTCAGAAAAAACTTGAATTGAAACTACTTACCTTCGGATAAAACCACTTCGGTCCACCCGCTCTCGTGCTCCGGCAATCATGTCTATATGTCCTAAGACCTCTATCATTAAAATGGAAATTAACGAGACATCAAAACAATTCATTTAAAAAAGAATCGATGATTTAGACAAAAATTTACTTACTCGGCAAACATGTCTTTGATATCCTCGGTTGGCACGCCACCTATGGAATCGAACCAATAACATGCGTTCTTGGCGGGACAAACAACACACGAGGTCCAATGAGCACTACAAACATATACATATTAATATTAAACTAAGATAAAAAAGCATTTTATCCTTAAAAATCTTATATAGACAAAAAAAAATACGCACCTTTCATGAATTGGCGCTAGATAACAAGACGATTTTATGTCGCCCATTGTTAAACCAACATAAATGGCCCTCCGGCTAAGATATTGCGAGCCGAAAATTTGTGGATCCAGGACATAAGAATCCATACGAATCAATCGGTCTCCCTTTTTGCATATGTCGTGGCGAGACACTATGATCGAAATAAAATAATAAGTGTTGTTGAATATATTAAACAAAAAAAGAGTATTGACATAATTAAAGGGTAAAAAAAAAAAACTTACAAGATTGCAAGTTGAAGCCTTTGTATATCTAAATAGTCCATATGCATAAACTCTGTCAAATCTTTCTTGTCAATTGATATCGGATATGTCTTATGCCGCACCGACAATGCGGGAGGCATGCAAGCCTATAGAAACGATGTCTGTTAGAGCTCTCGCAATTGTGATAAGTATGGAAATGCCCGCATGACTTGTTCATGCTATGAAAACATAATAAACAGATTATGAGTGGGTTAGCAATGAAAATCAATCCTAAACCCTACTCATCGTCAATCAGTAATGTATTTCCTACCATTGGAGGTGTCGTCCCCACCTCAATAAGATGATGCGGCCAAAGGATGAACGATGTGGTGGCGGCGTCTAGCGTGGGAACCTCCTCATCAACAATCGGGATGGTTGTCTTTTCTTCCCCTCTCGCACACTTGTCGAGTCACCTACGTTGGTCTTGTGGAATTTGCATATTGTGGTGTGTGGTTTGTTCGGGTAAACAAGACCATCGCAGCAATACGCCGGTGTGGGTCATCCAAATATAGAGTGCGGGGTTGTCCCCCTGTGGAGTGTGAGAAGGCTCGCCGGGCTCGTCAATAAGTACATACGGATAGTGATGAGAAGGTTCGCCAATAGGTACATCCGGAGCGTGAAAACTTTCTTTCTGCTTGGGAAGGCGGGGATTCTGGTTTGAAGGTTGCGTATTTACCTTCCCTTGTATCATCTCCCTCATTTCACCCCGTAGTTGTGCCATAACCTCATCTACAAGGGACGCTCGAATTTTGGCTACAAGGCGAGGACTAGGGTTGTCATCGTCATGCGAACAACTCGAACGCCGTCCAAAATATTTCGTGACACTAACTCCCCTCGGCTCCCCACGAACAAAGCATCAAGGTAATCGGGCTTCCCAATCGCCGTGGACAAAATGTCCATCCGTGTACCCGCGTGAATGAACATTGGCCGCTTTGCCTTTGCTCAAGCACATCCTGTATCATAGGATTTTTCATAAATAGTAACTAATTAAACTCTAATAATATGAAACAAGCGAGGCTATTTAATACTTCTAATTTAACTACTTACAATCTTTGAAGCAACCTCGCCGACATCTTCATTTATGTATTTCTCGCCCTTCATCCTCGACTATCCATTTTTTGTGGCGAGGAGGACGTTCAGTGGGAACTGCATAACGGTGGAAGGATCGGATTGAACGGCTTCCTTCATTTTCTCGCAACTCTTCTTCCATCACCTCCGTTCAAGCTTCTTATAGCCACCCCTAGACATGCAATGTGGATACTTATTTCTCGCTTACCTCTCTCTATTGGCACGACTTGTTTTCGTGACACGAAAAAAATAAAACTGAGCCTTCAATGTCAAATAGATTCAACTAAAAGATAAGATATGAAAGAAATTTTACAAGAAATTCGGGATTACGGCGTGACGCCACAAACTCCCTCCGATCCTCTAGAGAAATGTAATCATAGTCCTGACATGGGTCCTTGTCCCTCTTTACCCCTCGAATATACTTTCTAGTGAGCTTGTTCTTAAAGTCTTTCCAACGTATACAAACCTCTCCCATACAATGCTTGTTCATGGCCTTATTGTTAGGCACATCATATGTTTCTTTGCAAGGTAAAAGAGAAGATATGAAAGAAATCAAGTGATAAAACTAAAGATACAAATGCGAGAAGATATCGAAAGTGAGATACCAAAAGTTGTGCCAGATCAACTCCTTCGTTTTAGGAGGAACCAACTTCCAATGAGAGAATACAATGCAAACTTTGCTTCGAGCCAGATAGCCTACTTAGCTAATGAAATTGTCTTCCTCTGGACCAATTGTGTCACACCCTGAAAACCTAAAGGGGTGACCGGCACGGAATATGAGAGGATTCACATTCCTTAAGCCTTAAACTTATACACAGATGCTAATTACTAATCGTAATACGATAATATAGAATATTCATGCGTTCCATACAACAAAAGGAGGTAGGATCCTACCTATAGACTACGTGGAGCATCTATTATTAATAATAATATAAAAAGTCTAAGTTTATAATTACATCAACTAGTAGCATTCCAAAATGAGACCGCAAGCTTCAAGTCGCTAAGAAGATTCTTCACCGCAAGCAGCGGGAGGTACGGGAGCGAGTGATATCATCGAACCAAAACAAATTTTCCGGTGAATAACGTCCCATTCTTTTAATTGAATAAAATACAAGAGTAAAGAATTTAAATATTTTTGTCTTCTAATAATATCAATATGACAATAACTTCAATTTCAAAACCAAAAGATCATGAATAATAACAAAACTCTATATAGGATCATCAATCAACTACCTTGAAATACGTAATAAATTGTTTACTTAACAAATCCAGTTTAAAACAATAAATAATAAATAAAATAGAACTTTATATAAAATATTGTTAGTGAAATAATTTCTGTACAAAATAAAACATTTGATTTAATATAATCAAGTTAAACTATAGTTCTCAAATCCACATCTTTCCGTAGAACTTCTTACGAAGCAGCGAATGACAAGCGTGGCCACACGGTCCGGGAGGGTAAACTAACCAAGCATGACTCAAGGCCATGAAACAAGCATGGACACACGGTCCATGTGGGTAAACTAACCAAGCATGACTCAAGGCCATGAAACAAGCATGGACACAAAGTCCATGAAACAAGCATGAGAACAAATCCCATGAAAATCAAGCGAGCTCGAGGTTAACCATGGTGCACCAAGGACTAACGATCTCTTTGTTAGTAACCGGCGTTCAGTATTCAGTCCTTTCCAAAACATTTTCAAACATGCTCGGGGTAATTTATCAAAGTAATAAAAATACTTCCTTCAAGATAATAACAGCTCTATCTCAGACTTTATAATCAAATCCCCCAGCATGAAGTTTCACAAACAATATTTCAAAAGTTACCTTCAAATTCAATCTATCAATAACATTCTTTCAAAACATCAAGAACTCACGTAACAACATTCCATTTCAAATAATAAATCCAAGCTTTTAAACTTTTCAAAATCCAAGATCATTTCAATATAAAATTTATGAAAATATATCAAAAGTCTTCCTTTCCATTCAAGTGCATAATCATAAATTATACTTTGCAACAACTTTGGAAGAAAATACATAATAACAAATAAAATCACCATTCTCTACTCATACTATCAACAAATATTCCTTCACAAAATCATACTTTCAATTATGGAAATAAACATAAAAGTTCAATAATAAAAAATATCATTTTTAAAAATTAGGGACATTATTCACTCACCTGGTGCTCCTTCTGAAATTATACATTTACCAAAATCCTTTGGGTTCACTTTTCTCTTGAGTTCAAGCAATTGTCAATCCCTATCAATTTTCATAGAGATAGGTCATCATTGATAATCTTTTATCCTTATACATGTAACTCACTGAGACATACTACATCGCCAAATTCCTCAAAATTATTCTACCTTAGCAATTATCTTAGGGAGTCTATAAAAGCATATTCTAATAACTTATATTACTTATACATAACTTTGATTTGTGAGTCCTTTAGCTTTCAGGCCAAACATTTAAACCCACATGCACTCCAAGATTGTGAACCCACATAACCTTTATATCCATTATCTTTCCTAACATTGAATACTTCTAAATTCTTCTTAAAGTTTCCAACGGTGGCACTCCTTAAACATCTAAATAGAAATTTCCAGATTTAATCCCACTTCCTCAACTCCCCTAAATTAGTATGTATGTGATGAAGCTAGCTATAGTACAAGACTTATTACAATTACTAAGCTTGATTTCTCTGGTTAAATAATTAGTTCATCATTTTCTCTCTCTAGCTCACCACTTTCGGCATCAATCTATCAGCAGGTTTAATACCAGATGGAAGAAATGAAGGTAGATTGATGTTTAAGGGACTTACCTTGGTCCAAAGATAGCTTTGCATGTAATGATTCACCTCTTCTTCCTCTTCTAATTCTCCGTCTCACCTCTCGGTCTCACTCTCTTTCTCTATTCTGTTTCTTTTTCTCGCCAAAGGAATGGGAAATTAGAGAATTAAAGGGCTGAATGGGTTCTGTCCTAATATTAAGTGGATTAATAAGTGAGCATGCATGTGGGTGAGGTAAGGTGTCACATATAGAAGAGGGGGGGTGAGGTGGCCTTAAATTAAGGAGAGTGGATGTGTGTGTATGTGTGATTCCTTTATGCACTGGCCGAAGGGAATTTGGTAGATAATTAATAGGAAGCTGAATAGATTTGGGTATATGGGCCTAATGAGATAAATAAAGTGAGGGACTATATTTGCGCTACTGTCCAAATTGAGAATGAATGAAGAATGATTAAAATGACGCTGGATAGGTTGGGCTGAATAGGATATGTCCTTTATGGTTATTGTTGAAGTGAGAAAGTTGGTGTTCTGCATGTACTAAGGTCCAACGTATAATCCCACTAATTCCTATATGTTACTTTTATTTCTAATATTAGACCATTAGACTACAACAATGATTTTCTCTAAAAATCCGATTAGGCATATCCTTGACTCTTCTAATTAAACTTTCAATTTCCTTAAATTCATTTGTAGGCTTGGGATAGTAAAATTACCATTTTACTAGATTGTCAAATAAATTCTAAAAATTATTCTAGGCCATAAATTATCCTTCATAATATTTCTAGATTTTCAAAATAATATAACAAAATTGTTTCCTAATTTTTTTTACGCTCCAAAAATAATCTTTAATAATTATCTTAAGTTTTTTTGTCCTCATAACAAGCTTAAGACTTTTAGCTCTTACGACTTAACAATCTTCTTATCGCAGTCTTACAACTAAACTCTCTGTCCCCAAAATTTGGGGTGTTACAAATTGGATTCATATTGGCATCGAACTCCACATGCGGCCTCTTTTTTCTCGATCACGACGTGCAATTAACGCACCCATATGTGTGCTACCTCTACCCTTTCTCCCCATCGGTACATCATTCCCACCATCACTCGATGACTCGTCAGAGCTAGACATATTCCTGTTCATCAAAGACAAATCAATAATGTTAGATAGAGTTATTATTAAATAATAAACAAATGAATAAAATGAACTAACATGTTAAACCTGTACAAAAATAACATAGGACTTTTTCATAACTAAAGATATTACTTTATATGGTTTCCCATATTCCTTCAGAATGATCCTTCCTTGGAGCATATTCTTCATCATCTACCAGTTCTACTTCACGTGTTGTAGGTGGATTTGTTGTGAAAGGGAGTGTATCGTCCAGGTTCAAGGATTCTTCACCATACGTCTGTTTTTTACTTTGAAGTACAATGGACATTTTGTTATTTGCGAGGTCCGTAACATAAAACACTTGTTTCGCCCGGCTTGCTAGAATGAATGGCTCGTCTCTATGACCAAGTCTTTGAAGATCAACCGAGACAAATCCAAATTTAGGATCTATTACAACAGACATTATTGTTAACCCACTTACATTTAAATAAAGCAACTTTGAACTTGGTGTAGCTCATCTCCCATATTTCTTCAATAACTCCATAATAGGCCATTGATGCTAACACCGGGTTTTTGTCTTTCAAACTTGAAAAGTGCATGGATTCAGCTTCAACCATCACCCCACTTTGTTTTGCACGAGAACTTCGTCATCTTGGTCTTTTGTGTAGAAAGAATATCCGTTGATATCATAACATGTCCAAGTGATGACACGATAAGAAGGCCCCACGCTAACCACTCGATTGTAGCCGCACACACCGGTCTCGTGCAATACCTTCTCCTGGAACCACTTTATAAATGTCTTCTTTTGCTCATTAGCTATCTGCATGTCATTCTTCCTTGGCCTCATACATACGATTTGGAAGTACATTATTATCTGGCAACATATCACACAACAATTCAAGCAACGACGTGAAACTGTTGGAAATTATGCCCTAGGGGCAATTCATTGTACTTTGGATATTTAAGTTATTTAAAGTATTCTCTTTAGTTATCATTTTCGTTTGCATGTTCGTATTGATAATCGCATCCCGGATACATCTTATAGATTATCCTAAATGTCCCTGCCTCGGTCATCTACGCGGGAGCAAAGATGAGTTAAGACCGATATGACTTTGATAAGGTATAGAGATACGAATCAAAGTCATGGGCACTTGTAAGAGTACAAGGTCTTGGACCGACCCACTATGAGAAAGCTGCATGGATCTAGTCATAAGCTTATCTCATGTATAACCACGTCACGACGCCCTATGACTGAGATCATCATGGATTCCTACATGATGAATCACAGTCTTTGACCTAGTCAAAAGTCACCTTTGACCGGGTGATGATAAAGGCTAGGATCGGGATCGGTGGTTTTCATGCGGAGGGATGTGAATGGTCAAGATAGAATTTGTCCCTCACATTTGTAGAGAGATATCTTTGGGCCCCTCGATGAGTGAGTCTAAGAAATGTATGGCCATACTGTGATGGGAAGGAGTTTCCATTTCACTTATTAGACTACTCGAGAATCGAGAAAGTAATGGTCAAGAAAAGGAAGTTGACGTTATCCATGCCTCATCCTTGACCAAATTATCGCGTGACAAAAGGGACGTGACATGGTTGTACGATAGGTTGTATCTTATCATCGATCCCATGTGAATTGGGTAGTCGCAATGTCTTGCTAGAGGCCGCTTGCGATTTGTGGGCGACACGGTGTTGGCCCACGCCAATCTCATATGGGCTTGCAGGTCGCACACAAGAATAACTCAACACGAGCGAATGTGTCAGATTCATTGAATCTTAGATACGTCTAAGATTTAATGAATACTAAATTTAATCTAGGATATATATATATATATATATTAAATTTGAAATTAATATATGTTAATATTATTAATAGAGATTATAATATTAATATATTTGTTTTGTATTTAATTTATTTGATAAATTAAATATCTAAAACAAATTGAGATATTGTATCTCATTTAATTTTCAAATAAAGATATCGTATATATGTTTAATATTAAATTGAGATATGGTATCTCAAATTTAAATTGAAAAGATAGATATTATTTCTTGAATTTAATTTATAGAGATAAATTAAATCGAAGGCTTTTAATTTGGATTAAATAAATGGATTTGATTAGATCTATTAGATGGATTTAATTAATACATTTATTTTAATTAAATTCCAAATTCGAATTTCAAATCGATTTAATGAGGATTAAATACGTTACATCGATTTGATTGATGTAATTAATGTATTTTAATTCATATTTGAAATTTGAATTTCAAAATTAATGAGGATTAATTTTATATAATGCGGCGAACGGGTTTAGAAAACTCACGGGACATTTTGTCGGCGCATTCGAGAGCCGCGAGAAAAACCCTAGAGTGGAAAATTAAGAGAGACACACAAGAGGCGCTAGCACGCCGCCGCCGTAGCCGTGTTCGGGAGTTGTTCGTGTGGATACCGGTGGAGGAAGACGATCCTACGAGTTGTCTTTCGCTGATCGAGTAGGTAGCCCTTTGTTCAACGAAGAACAAGGCGCAAAACGAATTCTCCTAAGGTAATTTCGGATTCACTAGCCTAGGTTTAAACGCACTGAGTGATCCTCGGCACGGGATTCATAAGTTTTTTTTAATCCGCTTCGTTGTACGAATCCTAACAGAAACTGCTATCAGTCCACCCACATGTTGCCTTTAAGTTGACCAAATGTAAAGTCCCAGTCAACCGTGTATACTTAGTACAACCAGGGAACAAAGGTGTCTCTGCATCACTCCGCACGCTATCATATTCATGCGGTTGTGCAAAGGATTCGACCTCAACATCATGAATCATTCTCTTCATTCCATCATCATCTACCTCAACATCATTTTCGTAGGATGCACCTTTGCGATTACCTCCTCACCATGCCATATCCACGTTGTGTATCGAAGGTTCATTCCATCACAAATTAGGTGGTCCCTTATATCAGCAATATCCCGTCGAACCCCATTTAAACAATTAACACATGGACAATAGTACATCCCATTTTTTGTAGCCACATTCCTTCTAACAAATTCAATAAACTCTTCCACCCCATTTTCATATTCTTCACTAGTTCTCAACGCATTCATCCAACTATGACCCATTTTAATACCACCTACAACATTTCCAACAATAGTCAAGTTCATATTTGACATGCTTTGTTTTTAAAAAAATTTGGCAGCATTTCCCCTTAAAAGCAAGACATCCCAAAATTTCAATAACAAGCAATTTCAAAGCATAATTCAACAAAACTTATAACTGAAGCAATTCAGAACAATATCAAATATTAAATCCAACAATTTCATCAACTAAGAGAACATTGGAATTATTCCTACTTGACATATACTTCAATCAATAATGGTAAACCATGAAGCCATAAGACAAAAGTGTTGTTCTCTCTTAGGAAGAAGGTATCATATAAGGACAATATATGTGTGTGTCAATAAAATAAAAGCAACTGACCTAATTTGGGGCGCAACCGTTTGCTTCAAACCTTTGACCAAGATTTCTCGGGTAGTCAAATAGATAAAGACTCTCTTTTAATCTCTTCTCGTCTATATCCGCATATCAACATATGGTTGTTCTATTAAGAAACAAGCACAAAACTTATTTGCAAGCGGTAATAGGAAATCTTAGCGATGAATAAATTAAAACTTTCAAACTTACATTAAAAAATGGTATGAGTAGAGATGCAAAGCTTACACCACATGCATATAATTAAATAATTCCACTCCATATCCCCTCAACAATCAAAATTCCCAATCAACCAAATGCCATGCCCAAGAAAATATATATGCCCCTGTGGGTCTCCTTTATAATTATAACCCAACAATTTTCATAAATCAAGCCACAAAATAACACACAATAAAACTGTAGGGATTTTGAATAATATAATTTTGGTTACCATCCAGCTAACTTGCTAGCAAGTAAAAATCCTATATCCAAGGGAAGAAAAGAAAAACAAATTCACTCCAACATGGAACTTACTTTCCCTAATCGTCGAACACGACCATCTAACCGCAATATAATGTAGACATCTTCACCAGGAGTAACTCGTTCAGCCTTCTGCTGATCCCTTAGCCACCTAGATAAGTTAAAGAGTATTAGGATTTGGTGCCCCTGATTTTAAAAAGAAATGAGGATAAGGAAAAGAAATGGTTGTCTCTATGTAATGATAACATGAATATATTAAATATTGCATCTCTCACTTTTAGTGCAATTGAAAAGAATGTGTTTTAATAGATTACACCAAACGCTCACTAATTGATAATCTTATCTATATAAAAACAAAAACAAAAACAAAACAAAACAAAATCTTCTACAATGAGTTGATACATGAATATTTATGCTATCGAATGAGCCTTATCGTAAATATAGTTTAAAATTGGAAATTTTATATTACACACATTGTTTTATGTTGTATGTGTTAGTTCATATGTTCAATGAAAACTGTGTAAAATGAAAACTGGAGGTTTTGACCCAAAGGCGGTTTTCATATGTTGTAAATCAAGTGCACGACCAACGAGACCAAAACTCGAGTTTTGACCCCAAAACTCGAGTTTTGAACTATTTCGAGAAAAATGAAGTTTTCTTTGAAATGTTCAAAGCGCGGTGCTTTTTGAAAAGCGGAGGTTTTGTGATTTGAAAACTTTGAAAGCTCTCGGCCAAACCAAAACTCGAGTTTTGCTCCCAAAACTCGAGTTTTCATGTTTTTCATGAAAACTCGGCGGTTTTAACGAAAACGGAAGTTTTGCTTTGTTGAGATTTTCTCGGAAAACTCAAAACTGGAGTTTTACTTCAAAAGCGGAGTTTTCCCTTGACAGCAAAGTTTTTGATTTGCAAGAGAAAACTTCTCATTTTGTTTACAATTTTTAAAACATCATCAAAACACATGTAGAACTAACATTCTCCCCCTTTTTGATAATGACAACTCTTGTAAACAATCAATTACTTTCAAAAATTAAATTTGATCATTTAAGCATAGAGAAAGCAAGTTTGGTTAAAACTTTTGCAAACTTTGATATTTTAATAAACACAATTCATTTCATCAAAGTTAAGCAAATAAAAATCTCATGACTAGTTAAATCATTTTATCAATTAAGAACAAATCATGATAGCCAGATACCAAAATAACAAAATAACTCATTGATGAACTCATAAACATTAAAAATTAATCCATAGAGTTCAGATGAGCATATATCGGAGTTCAGCAATATGCTACTCACATCTATGGGTCTTAGAATAACATCTATACTCTCCAGAATTTGATTTTAGTTTGCACAATTCAAAAGTTCAATCAAATTTCTATGCCAAAATTGATGTATTGACATGTGTTAGATTCTTTTACGCTACTACTACCACCATGAACTTCATTTTGTCATCACAGTTCACTAAACTTACAAAATTCTCAAATAACTTTCCAGGATTAAAGCATTCTTACTTAGCTATTAGAGTTCATGTCTTACGGCGGGAAGTATTAGGGTGCTTTTTGACTTGTTGGGTGTCTTTGTCTCTTGTGCGTAATCTATTTGCATTGTTCATCACATGCATATAAAAGTCAATTAATAGCTATCCACAATACCTTCATACGACCAACTAGAAAATGTCATATCTTTATCGAAATATAAATGGAAGAATTTCCTACGCAGAACACTTCACATAAAGGATGACAATAAAAACAAACGAACAAAGGTTCCCTCAAATATGGCAACACATAATCACAAGGAAGCTAGTTTTCAAAGTTATACAAGTTGATTCTTACGGATGGAGGAAGACGAGGCCGCATGTGCCGTGGCGCCCTGTAACTACGCGAGAGAGAGAGGCGAGTCTCGAGAGGATGGAGAAAGCACGAGTCGATAGCGAGACGGACACCGAGAAGAGAGAAGACGGAGGAGATGATGGGTATCGCGGCGAGTTGATAGGGTTCGCGGCGATGAGGGAAGATGAGGAAATAGCGTGGATATGAAGAGGGTTTTTGACGGCAACGAGGGAAGCAAGGGAACTTCGAAAATAAAAAGGACGATCGCACAAAATAAGGGTTAGGTTTTAGATTTGAGGCGACCTGAAGAGGTTTCAGGTCATCCAAAATCAAATATAGGCGACCTGAAAGCATATCAGGTCGCCTATTTTTAAAAATATGCGACACGATATTCTTTCAGTGTCGCCTATTTTTGAAACTATACAACCCGATTCTTTTTTGGTCGCCTATTTTTCATATGAGCGCTGGCAATCAAGTCGCTTATTTTGGCCTTTTTCATTATATTAAAAAAAAACCATGTATTTTTTCCTAATATTAGAAAAGAAAATCTCGAAAATAGGCGACCTTAATATAAATCAGGTCGCCTATTTGGCCATTTTTTTCATTATATTAATTATATTAAACATAATATGGCACGCGAGACAAAAAATTCTCCCATGTTTTCCTCGCGCCAATTTTTTGGCAGATTTTAGGCGTCTTGAAACATTATCGTCGCCAAAAATGATTTTTCATGGCGCCAAACATAAAATTCTCATATTTCTCATGGCGGGAAGGAATTAAGGAGTCCTGAAAGTAATTTAGAACGTCAAAAATTAATTTTAGAAGTCCTAAACAATTATTCAGGACGTTGAAGGCTTATTTTCCTTGTATATAATTACAAGATTGCCATTGGCCTCGGTTTTTTCTACCTTTTTCTTATTTAGGACGTATTTGAGGGTAGTAATATCAAATTTTTGTAGTAGTGAAATTATGCAAATTCCACATGGTGTTTGGATGAGCTTCAAAAGATTCTTGAATCTGGTCGGTGGGTTTTTCCCATCTTTTATGATGTTGATCCAGCTGATGTTAGACACCGTAAAAACGTTTTGGGGAAGCCTTGGCTGAACATGAAGAGAAATTCAATGAAAATACAAAGAAAGTGCAGAATTGGAAAAATGTTATGTTTGAAATTGGCAACTTATCTGGTTGGGACACCAGGGGTAGGTAAGTTTTCTCTTAAAATCATTTAATCATATTTTCCGCATTTATTTGATTTATATTTTTTCAATCATGATCTTTAATTTTGGTTTCAATCGTTTATAATGATTTTCATATGTGGTCTTTCTTTTCCTTTCTTTACACGTAATTGTAGACAAATAACATCCATTAGAGGCACAGGTGGTAATCTACTATTATCAAAGCATATCTTGTATATTTATTATGCTATACTTCAACAAACATAATATTCCTTGATTGCTTCATTAAATATAATTGGGGGGTGACTTTATATCCATGAATAAAACGAAATTGTGAATAAGTTAGTGTGATTTCTTGGTGAAATGATCACATTTCTAATTTTAATGGGCTGATGGATCAATTCTTACTTGCTCAACAATTCACATTCCACTTATCTTTATCTCTATTGTCTAGTTTATATTTTATGAAAATTTAATGGCATTTCCCTGTTATACATATATAAAATGTATTGTAGTTTTAGTAAACAATATTTATGAAAAGTTGCATTTGTCCTTATTATTTTACTTTATTATAACTATAAAACTCATGTTCACCAATGTTTTTACTTTTTTTGGTAGGCATGAAGCAGAACTTACAAAAGATATAGTAGCAAAGGTATCGACTTATTTACATTCTAAATTATCATCTTATGATGACAATCTGGTTGGAATTGAATCAAGAGTACGTGATATGGAGGCAATCTTGGAGATTGGGTTGGATGACAAACGTGGTGTAGGGATATGGGGTATGGGCGGTGTCGGTAAAACAACTCTTGCTAGAGTTGTTTACAAAAAAATATCTTACAAGTTTGAAGTTTGCTGCTTTATTGAAAACGTTAGGGACACTTTGCAAAAAGATGGCCTAGTCTCTTTGCAAGAAAAGCTTCTTTATGATCTCGAAATAAAAGATATGAAAATTCGTGATCAGCATGAAGGAAAAGAGATGATAAGAAAGCATCTCTCAAATGAAAAGGTTCATCTTGTTCTTGACAATGTAGATGATATGAGTCAATTAGAAAATTTAGCTAAAAGTCCATATTGGTTTGGTAAAGGAAGCAGAATACTTATCACAACAAGAGATAGCCACGTGCTCACCTTAGTGAAGTAGGGCAAAGAATATATGAGATGAAAGCCATGAAGAAAGCTGAATCTCTTCGACTCTTTTCAAACGAAGCATTCAAAAAAAGATCATCGAAGAGGGTTATTGGGAGTTATCTAAATTTGTGGTTGAGTATACAGGAGGTCTTCCTTTGGCACTTAAAGTTTTGGGTTCTTATTTTCACAAAAGAGGTGAAGCTGAGTGGATAGATGCTTTAAATAGAATGAAGCAAGTTCATCCTCACAAAAGTATTCTTCAATTACTAAAAATCAGTTATGATGGATTAGATACAAATGAACAGACAATATTCTTAGACGTTGTTTTTGTTTTCAAGCATTGGTGGAAAAAAGAAGTGACTCAAATTTTGAAAAGTTGTGATCTTCACCCAACAATTGGAATAAAGGTTTTGATTGAAAAAGCTTTACTAGTTGAAACAGAAATTGCAGATTAGATATGCATGATTTAATTGAAGAATTGGGTAGGTATATAGTTCTTCAAGAATCTCCCAATGATGTTTGCAAGCATAGAAGGACATTAAGGAAGTATTGAAAAATAACAAAGTGAGTGCCTTATTTTCTAAATATCTAATTTTGTTGACATTTATTTAATGTTTTTAATATTCATCAGTTCCTTATCATCTTCATGTTATTTTTCTGAAAAAAAATGACATTTTTATTAGGGATCTGAGGCAATACAAGCTATTGCTATGCAAGATAATTATGAGAACCAAGATAGAATAAAAGTACATCGGAAAGCCTTTTCAAAGATGAGTAGACTTAGATTACTCCTCTTAAATTGTCCAACCAAAGTACCAACGGGATTGAAGAAACTTTCTGGTGCATTAAAATTTGTCCAATGGCCATCATTTCCTTTGGAAGCTCTTCCACTTCCATTGCATGAACTTGTTCATATTGAAATGCAATGTAGCAACATAAAGCAACTTTGGAATGGCATAAAGGTGAGGTTGATGCTTATTTATCTTAAAAATATATCTACGTATCCATATTTTATTGCTTCATTGTTTAGTGAGACTAATCATTCTACATTCTTTTGTTTGACTAGTCCATGAATCACTTGAAGTTCATCGACCTGAGCTGGTCTCCCAATTTTACTAAAAATCCAAACTTCTCAAGTGTTTAATGTCTAGGACATTTATGTCTTTGTAGTTGCGCATCCCTTGTCAAGGTTCATGAATCACTTGGAGTGTTGAAAGAGCTTGTTGAGGTGGACTTGCACGGTTGTGAAAATCTTAACAGCCTACCAAGTAAATTGGAAACAAATTCTTTGAGAAAGTTAGATCTTGGAAGGTGTTAAAATATTAAAAAGCTCCCAGAGTTTGGGGAAGGTATGAAGAAATTATCATATCTTCATGTGAGTCACACCGCTTGTAACCCGCCTTCCGAATCATTTGGATCCTTGATTGGTCTTGAATGTTTAAATCTAAGTGCAACTGGTTTAAGAAATCTACCCTTTGATTGCTTCTCTGGTCTTTGTGGACTTGTCTGTCTTTCATTGGAGGGTTGCAATTGGCTTCAGTCATTGCCAAGGCTTCTACCACGGCTAATTCGAGTACAAGCAAACGATTGTCGTTCAATAGAACATTCATTAGATGAACAAATGTTGAATTTGGTGACTTCACTTGACCATGAGGTATGTTGGTCCTCTTACATTCTATCTAATGATTTGTGTGTACTGTGTTTTTTTTTTTTTACTACATTTGCATTACATGACTAATTTTTTATTTTAGTGCCGTGGGCAAACTAAATATGTAATCTCTAACGAAGAAGAAGAAAATATGCCATTCCCTCATGAGAAAGATGATTATTCATTATTTTGGTTGAAGGGCGTTGAGGTATGTGTGTCTCTATTTTGTGTCTTTTTCTCATATGTATATTCTCCCTTCATGGGTAATTAATGTTAACAATAGTTTGGTATGTATGCAGCCAGAATATTTCCCCCATAAAAATTTCTTTGCAATCATGCCATCAGGAGGCAAAATACCATCATGGTTTGATCCAAACATAAAATATTATGGTGAACAAAGATATGAATGTGAGATAGAAGTGGACGTACCTCCAAATTTCCGTGATAGTAAATGGTCGGGAATTGTTGTATGCTTGCATATCAATGGGCTGTTTGGTTGGATATATTGGAGTAGTAAAGCTCCAGAAGATGATGAATATAATGGAAGGGCAGAGGTGACACAAGGTTCTTTGAGTTTAGATAGACATGATGATGTCTTCTGCGTAATGGTGTTGGAATTTAATCAGAAAACTTGTTGCCAACACCTTAGAGGTGATAACAATTCCCTTCACATCCAACTTCCTTCTGATTTCGATATCGAAATATTGGGATATGGGTGGAGATTGATATGTAAAGAAGATATACAAAACTGGTGCCATCCCAGTCATTTCAACCAATTCACCCAACACCAACATGCTTCTCCTTCTGACGTCAAGATTCCCTTGGCACTACTTCACAAAGTCCTTCGGGGTGTCTGACGATTGTAGTTATTTGTCAGCCTCATCAACATGCGTAACTCCAAAGTCACAATTAGTAAAAGACAAAAAAGACACTAACATCTAATGGGCTAGTTTAGCAAGAAATTGACCAAAATTAAAATGTTGTTCTATAATTAGGGTCAAAATAAACTCCCAAATATTATTCTATAATAAGGACCGGATGGAGTATTTCCTTAAAGAAGGAGCGAGACTATTGACTAATTTTTTTCCTCATGATTTTGTACACTTAATATTAGGTTATAAGTTTAGTTACATTTATTACGCTTGCTAGTTTATATTCCTATAAATCTTAAAAAGAAGAATTAAGCATGGAAATCACTCCACTACTTATTTTAATCTGCCACATTTGAACATATTTGTTAGAACAAGACTCCTCAAGATACATTTTTTAGAACTTGTTTTACTCCTTGCCCTTATTATCACGACACTTCCTTACTCCTTACTTTTATCCTTATATTTATATATTGTTTCTTCCAAACTATTACATTGATTAACGTGGTGAGCTTTATTCAAAGTCACCATTTTTGCAACTAAGACACTCACTTTATCATTTTGACAATGAAGGAGGCATGACATCTTCTGAGTACTACCAATTTCTTTGATACAAACAACGGATGAATGAATCATGCCATCATTCATATGCACACATATAATGCTTTTGCTTTACCCTCTTCACTCAGCTTCTGCAATGCTACAACATAGCTACTAACTACAAAGCTATTTGGTTAACCCACCACGATAGCCTACCGAAGCTTCCACGTTCGATACATATGACGCTAACTATACTCCTTCCATATTCCTATGGTAACTTTCTAATTAGATCTGCTTTACGCTCAGGGTGTTATGGTTATGAGAGGTAGACCCATTCCTGAAGCCTACAATATAGGTCAAGTCGTGCACGGGCTGCCTAGTAAACACTGTTTCTCAGAGGTCTAACCTCAACTCTTTGCCGATGTTTGAGGCCACAAATCTAGCCCCTAGCTTCCGCTAATCGACTAGTAATTAATGCACTGATAAGCAAACCACATTTATTAAATTAAGAACTTGCAACTGGATTCATTCAACACCTTAAGGAATCATCCTCATCCAGCCATATGAAATCAATTCATGACTGACGAGGGAAACACAAAACAGACACTAACAAAATGACCCATGATCGAAAGAGTAAAATAAAAAGGGAAAACAGAAAGCTTTGACGAAGTTCTAACGGCGTGGATGCAGCCCTGTCACGTCACCACTCCACGTCTTCTTCTCTCCGTCGTGCTGCAAGGAAGGATGCTGGGTTGTCCTAGAAATCTCGTGCTCTTGTGAAATTTCTCACTCTTCTCTGGAGTCTGCCGAAAGTAGAATCTCGTTATAGGGCTTTCCGACTCTCTTAGGGTTGGCTATGCTGTTCCTTATATAATCAGACTTTCTTGCGGCGCAAGTTACAGCTAGTTGAGCCTTTCCTAATCTATCGAGATCTATCGTATCTCTTGATCCGAGTAGATTGCTTTGCTAATCCTGCGGGATTCTTCAAATCTTTTAGTTTCCATCCTCCGCATCTTCTATTCCGTTATATCAGCAATCTACCTGTCAGTATCACCCTCTTTCTTTTATTCCTGAAATCACCTAGATAAAAAGGTCAGAAAACATGCCGCATAGCATTGCATCCTCTACTTTGCTATAGCTTTCGTGATGCCTTGCATTGCACTTCGAGTTGCTGTTAGAATCCTATAGCATCGTATCAGCTTGCTATACATTTTTCCTTAAAAACCACATAAATTGTTCTTCTTAGCACATATAAATAGTTTCTTCCTTTTAGTTCCCTATATCCTGAATGTATGCCTTTTTGCTTAGATTATCTTCAGTTAAGCTCGTATTTACCATTCAATTCAGTAATAAAATATAGGGAAAATAGGGTATGATTTGTGCTCACCATGGCCTCTCTTTTTTTCTTCTTTTTAGATAAAGATTATCAAGAGCAACTTTCGAGGAGGAAAATAAAGTAGGCCTTTGCTTCTCACTTTAGCATTAAGCAATGAAAATGGAAAAGAAGATTCAATAAAGAGAATAGGTTTTGATTCTTTCATCCACATCTTTGGTTTATTGTAGTTGACATCTTCACATCACAGCAGTGAGTGTGCAGAAGAAAGCAAGATTGCCTCAAACTATCCTAGCTGTATCAATCATTGTATAACAAATTTTATAGGTCCTGCACAAAAAATTTCCAGTAGTTTACCCATATTTTCCATATTTATTTATATTTTTGCCCCTTATATTTTGATTTAAATCGTTTATATTGATTTCTATAGTATTTATTTTCCTTCTTGTAGACATAATTGTAGCCGACAATAACGGGAAAATAGCATGCGTTAGAGTAGGGGCGGATCTTAGTATAAACAATGGGCGCCTCCCAAAAAAAAAAATTGTTTAGAATTTTTTAAAAAAAAATTTAATATAATGTAAAAATGTATGTTATCTTATATATTAGACTTGTTAAAATACTTTTATTATACATTTGGCCCCCAATTTTTTTTTTTTTTTTTTTAAATAGTTAATGAGTAGACATTAGGCTTCCCAAATATTTATCCCAAGGTCCACCATTACGTCGAGAGGCAAAAATGACTCTACTTTTTATAAAGTTGCATATCTAATAATATATTTATTATGTTATACATCAACAGAAGCATATCCATTATGAATTATTGGTTCTGTGGATTTTAATTAATTATCAATAAATTAATTAAAAGTATTATTAATAATTCATTTTTATTTTATTTTATGTTTAACTTTAATATACTTTGTGATGAGAAAATTATATTAAAGAACCTATACCTGAGTCAATACTTTTTCCTTTGACATAGTTCACATTTTAAGAACCATAAAAATTATAATTATATTGAAGCAACAGAAAACAAGTGATCAACTTCCACATCGCGATAAAATGATAAAAATTCCATTTCCCTTCTTCTCTTTTTCCACTCAATTCGTATGTGTCTTTCCATATCCTTTCCCTTTGGGGTTTTCACTCTAAAATTTAAATCTATTCATCAAAAGCATAGCCAATTAAATGTTTATTTCCTTTAAAATCTTTTATCGACATAATCATCGTGTTCCATACATCTAATATTTCTTTGTAATACCCTAAAATTCCTACTTAACTTAACCACTATATTTTGATAGTAAATACCTATGGAAAATAGGTGAATATGTGGTCTCAAAATATTATAGCTTATTTAATTTAATTTAGGGAATTTTCTCCTAGAATTAAATAAAACAAACACCCAAATTTTCTAAATTCACTTAGAGATCATAAAATACCATATGATTAACAAATTAATATTTAGTCTATATTTAATCATAAAAGGCCTTAAAGTGATAAGAAAATACCTAAACCAATTAAAGGAAATTACCAACAACTAATGGACCATTAAATTTACATTAATTAAAATATTAACATTTAGTTCTTATATCATCAAGAATGAACCATAAAGGTTTGTGAAAATGACTAAGGTGATTAAAGAACATTAAAAACAATTATGGGGCAACTAAATTGATATTAATTGAGTTAATTGCATGAACATTCATAATTAACCTGGTGGCAATTATTAATCAACAATTTGGAATATTTTGGCTTAATTAAATATTAAAGACTAATAAGGGTTCAATATTAGTATCAAATGAATTTCTAAAGATCATAATTAATTTGATAATCAATCATACAATTACAACTAAACCTAATTAAGCTAAATCTTAAAGCCTTAATTATGTTGATTATGATTAATTTTGATGATGTCTTATATAGATGCCATTATCGAGCAAAAAGTTTTCATACTACATTTATCTTATACCTGGACTAATTCTTATATATTAATGTAGATATGAAGTTTAAACAATGAAGAATAATCAAGAATGGAGTTTGAAGAAAGAAAAAAATTGTTAAATATCATGAGAATATCAATATTCAAGTTTCGTGATCAAATGGAAGTTGGAGCGGTTCAATTCGGAGTTAAAATAAGCTTCTTGAAGTCATTTGTGAGAATGGAACTGTTCATGGCAAGCAATTCTCGAGAATCCTCAGCCAATTCTCGAGAATGGCACTATTCAGGCAAAAATTGCAAGTCATCTCTCAAGAATCATTTGGTTCAGCATCCATTCTCGAGAATCGAGACTTCAATTCTCGAGAATGGTCATATTCTTCAAGCATACTCTATTCTACTCTGTTCCTGGCGACCTCCAGTAATTCGACAATATCTCCCAAACCAGGAATTGGATTGACATGAAATTAGTGGCATATGAAACTAGACATCCAACACGTATTTTTGGAAATATTTCATGTCCAAAGGAGGTCAGATGAATTATCTATGAATTTTACAAGTTGACACAAAAATCAACATCACGGTCGGGACCAAGCTTCGGTAATTTGGGTGTATCTCACAAACGACAAATCCAATTGAGCTGCAACCGGTCCATTGGAAACTAGACTCAAATAAATTTCCAAAACCATCAAGAACACAAAAAATGAAGATCAAATGAAGGAGTTATAATGTTTTGAAGTTGACGAAATTACGGATGTTGAGAAAATGTTGATAAGATCAACCTCCATTCTTCAAATGTTAATGGATGAAATACAACCAGTTTGGAGTTGATTTCTCTTGCATGGAAAGAAGGCTTTAAGGAGCTTAAGTATTTGGATCATAATTAACTCACTTGCAGCTCCATGGAATTGATTCCCGATTATGGTTCAATGATTCTCGAGAATGGGCAGCAATTCTCGAGAATGCGCAGCTACAACGTGTTCTCCCATCCGAACAAATTCTCGAGAATGGGTCAATGATTCTCGAGAATGGCATGTGACAGAATCAACACCGCAGTGTCCGAATGACTCTTCTCTGCCTACATCAGTTCTTATCCAATATGATTCTCGAGTATGTGCTTGGAATTCTTGAAAATGAGACTTCAACTCTCAAAGAGTGGTTCGTGATTCTCCAGAGGAATAGACTTGAGATTCTCGAGAATGGTTCCTTGACTCTCGAGTATGTGCGTAGTTTCCTTGATATCCTTCAGAGCAATTCTCGAGAATGGGTAAGTGATTCTCGAGAATGGGTAAGCCATTCTCCAGAATGCGTAAGTTAGTTCTCGAGAATGCACGATGAAAGTCGCTGATTCTATTATTCTACATTTTGTTGATTCTCGAGAAGGACAACATGATTCTCAAGAATGATCATTTCAAAATTGTTATGAAGTTCTCTGATCATTCTCGAGTATGTTATCGCTAATTAAGGAATTCTCGAGAATGACTCAAGCAATTCTCGAGAATAGGTTCCTCTCATTTCCATCACCTTCCAAGATCGTAGATCATCTGCTCAAAATCAACTGGGTCATTTTCTATGATGTGTTAATCATACTCAAACTCATTTACATCATATTTAATCATCTTTTTGAGTGAGTTACAGATCATTAACGAATGATTCAACAAGTGAATGGGCCGAACCAATTTTGATGTTGAAGAATTTGACAAAGCTTGCTACAAACATTCACAAATGGCAGAGAAGGCAGAATGCAACAATACTTGGATATTGGATATATGGTACTCAAGTATGATGAATTGAATTCTCGAGTATTGAGCATAGGCTACTCGAGTATTTATCAGAATCAAGCATCTGTCAAGCGGTTCTGCAGAAGGCCACTCGAGTATACAATGGAAGCTACTCGAGTATGATGTATCAGCGAAACACAAATCATCTATAACATTATTTGGATGATTCGATTGCTCATTTATATCATCCTATACATCATTCAATATTATCTGTGATATCATTAATCATCTTCTTGAGTGATTTTCAAATGATTAACCAAAGTTTGAATTTCGATGAGCTGGAAACACTGAGACTGACGGAGACACAGAGCCGACACGATGCAGATGGCCCATACCGTCAAAAGCACGAAATCAATATTTTAAGCTTTTCCCATCCGACACCACATGAATAAAGAATCCCAACTAAGCGGACATTCAATAGTAGACAAAGAAAACACGAGATGTTTATACATTCGATTATGGCTAGACAACGATGCTTTAACGGACAGATTCAAACTCTTCAACGGACAAATTCAAACTCACCAACGGATAAGTTCAAATCCTTCCAACGGTCTTCAAACTTCAACATATATAAATTTCCGAAGGATTGAATTAAAGGTGACACACAGAACCAACGCATACACAGACAAAGCTTTCAAAGTATTCAATCTATATTCTGTATATATCTTAGGATATCATTGAGCTTCAGTGTTTATCATTCATCTACTCTGTGAGAGAGTTTTATCATTTGTTATACAATTCGTTTAAATCTCAAGATAGAGGTATCTTGAGTGTGGATGTATCAATTAAAACTTGTAAGGGGGAGTGAGTCCAAGAGCGAAAGGATCATCCTTCGTTTACAGAGTGTGTAGTTGATTATTTGGCTACAACTTGTAAAGAGGAGTAAGTCCTAGTGAGAGGATTACTCGAGAGTTACAAAGTGTGTAATCAAGATTTGAGATAGTGGAATCCCAGGTGTTCTGGGGACTGGACGTAGGTCAAGAGTTGGACCGAACCAATATAATCCCTCGTGTTCATTGCTCTTCTCTCTGTCTTTGTTTTAAGTGTTCTTGAGCAATTAGCAAAAGAATTTTCACAATCACTTATTCACCCCCCTCTAGGTGATATTCCACCTTCAAATTAATCATCATAAAGTAAGAATTGAAAGAAGGTTCTAGATGTTCAAAACTTGGAGAGCAAGTTGGAAAAGTCAAACCACATGTGCAACAACTTGTTGAGCAAGGAGAATTGATGATGGAGAGAAGAGAAGGGGGGCGTGACTTTTGTGAGCTATTTGTGTGTGTGTGTCTGTGTGTGTGTGTGTACAAGGGAGAGGAGAGTTAGCTTGGAGAAGGGGTTGGAATTTCACTATAAATAGAAGTGTTCCCTCTTCACAATTTTTCACACCAACTCAACCAAATAGGTGAGTTCTTAGAGAGCAAGAGTAGAGAGAAAGAGAGTAGGAAGCATGAAGGGGGAGGAAGTTCTTCAAGGATAAGCTTCCTTGTTCTTGAGTTTTAAGCTTGGTGTTCTTATAATTCTTAGATTAAATGTTAGTTTGATCTTTAATCTTCCATTATAATTTTGATTTCATGTTTTTATGGTTAAATATGTCTTTATTTTGAAAATATGATGAAAAATACTATGGAGCAAAATTCTTGGAAGTTATAGATCAAAGTAGCGAAATTCTGGCGAAATTTACGGTTAGGCATATAGATCATCTTATGTTGAAGATGAAGTTCTAAAATTCTGAAAATTGTCATGGATAAAGTAGACATATAGAGATTTCCAAATATACCTAGAATTTTTCAATTGGAGTTTTGTGCAAGGAGATGAAAATTGTAGAAAATAGGCTATGAAATTCTGGAATTTTTCTGGGCAAGATATGAACACGTGAAAACTGGGAATTTTTCTTAAGTTCTGGGCAAACCTTAGTATTGTTTGTCAAAAATAGACATCCTAAGGAGTCCGGGGAATTTTACGGATCCTCGTTTCGATTTTAGTAGAATTAATTATGAATTTTCAAAGTTAGCGAAAATTCTGCCCCGAAATGCTGAATCAGCATTTTTTGAAAAAAATAATAAAGGGATATAATTGGAGTAACAAATCCACCAAGGGTAAAAAGGTCGGTAGTGGCTAGAATATCTCCTAAGATATTATTTATGAGGTAATAATGTGATAATACTATTATAGGATATCCGGGAAAATCGGGAGACGTACCGACCAAGCAAGCGTACAGCTATCCGAACGGACTAAGGTACGGACGCGTACTGTAACACTAACTCTGATGCTTATTGTATGCTTATATATGATAGATACTTTCATAAAGACATGGACGGGACTTTGTCTTGGACATGCATCGTGACTAAGTTTATGGGGCTTAGATCACTACATATATATTCAGCTTTACACGGGTTATAGTCTTGATAATGCCGTTGAGTTTTCCTAGCGCTGAGGACACGTGGATTCGTGGCACTGGAGAGTGCAGACTATTGGTGTTGTGTGGAAAAGAAAAGATATTGTTACTATTTGTTTGATTGTTGTTGTAATGTCATGAATATCTGTCATACATATATTGTCATACTTAAGTATAAGGTTAACCGTTACCTGAGGTCCGATGGGCATTGGACCTCGCCTTACCATAGCTTCGTGGTCCGGGAACCAAGGACCGAAGACAGAGTAAGTGGAGTAAACAAGACGCGTAAAGACGATCGAAGATCCTATTTTTAGACTTGTACCGTTAGAACATTACTCGATAAATGTACTATACATTATGAAGCAGACGGATACGCCGCCTAATGATATATCGGTTACTCACTCTTTTACTTGCTCAGATGCTCTACTCTGATGGAAAAAAAATTATTCCGCTTTTGAAAAATGGGGTGTTACATTTACACAAAATTAGGCACCCAACTTCCTAATGGGTTGATGCCAACATTCCAGTCCTACATAACAACAATGAATCAATAATTACCAAATTGTCCTTGAGTATTATTTTTCCTATTATCTGAAACTTCTATAAGCATTTTCCCTTTCAGTAATTTTAAGATAAATATATCCTCAATTTTAAAATCCCATATAGCCTACTATTTAATTATTTTCTTCATAATACTAGTCGGTACTTAATATAAGAACTATTTGATATATTTTATTATATTAAATAAGGTAGTTAAGTTAGTTAATTATAATACTAAAAAAATTAATGAGTTATTTTCTAAAATAACTTATTTAAAGCTAAAGTTACAAGTCTATATAAAAAATGAAAGCTTATGTTTATTTAGTCATGAAAATAAAACAATGAGATTGACATTTTATCTGTTGATTATATAAAAGGAGAGATGTTGGAGTCCCTCCTCCTACCATCTGGCACACCCTCTTTTTGCCATGAATATCGTAACAATTAAAATAAAGATATAAAATAAAATATGCTAAAACAATATAGAGAGATATCTAGGGCATAGTTACAAATTACAAAATATTTAGAAATATTAATATGGGTGCTTTCTTAGATTATTGTTGTATTTAATGTATTGTTGAGGAGTATCAATATGGGAAGTTTAGGGAAAAAATGATAAACTTACGATATAAGTCTTACACTTAGAACTAAAACTAAAGGAAAATTAGGAGAGAAGAGACTCGCATACTAGGGATTCACGTTCGGATCTAGTTCATAGCTCCAAGATTTCTATAACTCGAACAAGCTAATGGTCACACATGGTATAGGATACTCGAGTCTTAACTTGAGTTACATTTCACAACAGATCACCAGAACAAAAACGATGGCAGAAGAGAAGAGATTGCTAGAGATCTCAATGGCAGGGATGAGGTTAACTGGTGGCATATCCTATTTATAGAGGTTTAGGGAGACCACTAATTAGGAAGTCATGTGCACTTCTGTTTCCCCTCTAATTATTTATCAAGGAATTAATTCTTGATTAATTTTCTAATATACAATAATTTCTTTATCAATTAAGAAATCCATAATTAATGAGGTGAAGAGAAATCCATGAAGTTATATGAATTTGTGGTTAAATATGCGAGAGGTCTTCCTTTGGCATTAGGTTCTTTTCTTTGCCAAACTAGAGTGAAATTATCTGAATGAGGTGAAATGAGTTAAACACGAATACTTTAAGAGTTATTTTGTGCTTCATTATAATATTTTGGATTGTGTAGTTAGCTAATTTCTTTGCATCACTTGACTATGACTAGTGTTGACTTGAGGAATATGATAAATTGATTCATTGCTTTCTAATTATGAAATTGTTTATTTTTCAAATACATTGATGATTTGGAATTAGAAAATTGTACTTAATTTCCTTTGTTCAAGAGTATAAAGGTCTAAGTCTGGGGGAATTGATTGAACCATATTTTCATATGATTTTCCATGATTAATTTAGGATTTTTAATGCATTTTCTATGACATTATTGCATGATTATGCACTAATTTGACTTAAAGACATCTGTATTGAATTAAATATAATTAAGGACAAAATAGTCATAATTTGCTAATTATTGATACAAATAATTTCTTAGACTTTTGATATTATCTTGTGTTTAATCCTGCAATGTAGATGCTTAAAAAGAAAATTGGAAATTTTAGGATTGCGAAAAATTACAAAATTGTCCCGGTAGTTTCTTAAAATGAAAATCAATGAAGAAAATGGACCAAATAAAATTACATAAAAGGACCCATATATTTTGGAAATCACAGTTTTGCGGTGCCAACATTTTAAAGAGTTTTACTTAAGTCCCTACATGAATTTTTATATATTTTTAGATTGGTCCTTGGTCGAAACGCAACCAATTAGGTTCTTCTTCCCGGTGACAAAACACACAAGGAGGCAATTTTCAAAGTAGGGCATCATGAGCTGAGAACTGAGACTTTCCTTTACCTCTTCTGTGCCAGCGAAAACTTCCACCTTCATTGTCGCCAGCAAGCTTCGCCTATCATCTCACTCTCACCAAGCGGGCCAACGTCGCTGTGATCGGAGGAAGTTCAACTGCGATTTATAGAGAAGCTTGAAGAATCCGCAACATTGACAAAATTGTCGGGAACTACACATCGTCACCACTAGACCACCATCATCTTTCCTTCCTTTGTTTCTTGACTGTTTCACCTCTGTCAGAATGCCACTAGCACCTCCTCCAACGAATCCTCCACTGGTTTGACAACACTAGCGACCTTTGTGGTAGATAAGAGAGATACAGAGTTGAGCAGCTACACACAGGGTAAAAAAAAAACCAGAGCTATGGAGATGCAGAGCCGAGCGTCACTCTCTCACATCACCACCTTCACCGGAGATCACAGCTTGGTTCACCGAACAACCTTCCACTTTCTCCAGCGACTTCCTTCCTTCTCTCCACTATCATCGAAACTCGTTGTCATTCCCTTTGTCATTCCAATTTCAGACCACCATGCCGACGTGTCTCGGGAAGAGGAAGAGCATAACCACTGAAGCTTTTCAATGGGTTTCAAGTTTGTTTGTGCAATTGAACTGACTTGTGCTCAAATTGTGGGCTAATTGCTTTGCTTCCTAGTAATAAGGATTTATATTGGAGCTCAATGGACTATATATTTGTGTTTTTCTATCATTTCATTAATCTAGAGTTATATTTTTGGATTGTTTAGTTTTAGAAAGTATCGTATATGATCTTGGAACCGAGAGAGATTGATGTTAATTCTCTATGTTGGTTTAATTTTGCAGTTGAGATTAGTTTTTGTAGTGTAAAAATTATTTGTAGTTGCAAAGAGATAATGTTAAAATAATAATAATAATAATAATAATTTAGATTTTAATTAAATTGCATTACTCTTTTAGTTATTAATTTGAAAAACTAGAACCAATTTTTCATTGTTTTATTGTATTTACATGGCATTTATAGTATTGAGGAATTAATAAGAAGCTCATCGAGAAGAGAACGATCATAGGTTATGTCTATACGCACTCATTGGTTAATTTTTGACTACAGACCCCAAGGCTAATGACATAACGTCCTAATTAGAGTGATACTTCTATAATCAAACTTCCTAAATCACTTGAATCCTTGACTGAACTTAGATATTTGAATTTAGATTGCTGCAAAATTGTTAACTTAGACAAGTGGTCAAAGAGTCACATAACTCCCCAAATATCTGGCTTGAATGTAAAGCCATTGACAGAGTTATATTTAAGTTAGTATGGCTTAAATGATGAATCGATTCCTAATGATTTTGATAGTTTAACACCACTCATTGTATTGGATTTAAGTGGTAATGATTTTGTTAATCCACACACTGGTTGCTTCTCTAATCTTTCTTGAGTTGTCTTTATTTCATTAGATTGTTGCAAAAGGTTCAAGTCATTGACCACAGTTAATTCGATTAAATGCATTGCGTTGTATTTCAATGGAACATTTATCAAATAGATAGTTTTGGAACTTGGTAGCTGCACTTGAACATGAGCTATGTGTGTCTTCCTAGCTAAACTAATCTACCTAATGATTTTTGTGTATTATTTTTAACTAAATATATAACATGACTAATTTTGTATTTCAGTATTGTGCACGAACCAAATATGTAATCTCTTTTGATAAATATGATGTTATCGATGTTATCACGCTAGAGTGTAAGCACGTTGATTTATAATTGCTTGTAACGTATTTATTGCATTCTAAATCAACATCTCAGTGATTGTATGAGTTTTCATTTGTTTGGGAGGTTATCATTTTTCCCTTTTTCTACTCTCTTCGGGATCACCTGAAATGATGCATGATGATCTATGAGTACTTTATGATGTTGATCAATGTTGTTGTTGTCAATATGGGTTCTTCTTGATGACCCTTGAGATTTGGTTTCTGAACACTAACAAGCATCAAATGTCATTAATGGCCTTGGCCGCTTGAACTTGTTTTGATTCAAATATCATTCTTGTTTGTGACCTTAAAGAGAGGATGATCCCTCAGCGCTTTCAAATTCTGCTAGGGAGCATTTATTTGGATTGCTTTCTAATTGGCCTGTCGTTGAGTGTCTTTTTCCAATTCATTGTTTGGCCCAAAAAAAAAAAAAAAAAGAAAAAAGAGAGAGAGAAATCTTAATTGAACCTATTTTTTCTTCCTTCAAAGGAAGCGTTCATTTTTTTTCCCCAATAAACAAGTGTTGTCGTTCAAGTATCACATTTTAGATTATTGCAACTATTCTATCGACGAGACATAATGGGGTGTGTGTTTGTTTTTTTAATAATATTGTTGTGGAATTTATATATATAGAAGAACAGAATAATTTTGAAGTAAATAAATGTGTTTGCGTGTTTGCATCGTGGGTGAATGTGATGATGCATGTTGGTGTGTAATTATTTTTACTCTTGATTTATCTCATCCCACTTAATCTAGATTGCTTTTGTTTTTTCTTTGTCTCAATTTTTGGCTATGTGGTTTCCATTCTTCTCTATCAACGTGAATGCCTTATCCTCAAGATTTTCTTACATGGTGCATTGCTCAGTTGCCTCACCTCTAGTCAATGTCGCTAATAATCTTAATAGGACTTAATCCAAAGATATATCTATCAACTATATGTTAGAATATTATGATTCATACTGGGAAAGACCAATGATATGTCAGAATATGAAGTTGAGACTAGCCTGGCGTTTGACCTTACAATCTGGATTGTCTAGTATTTATCCAATGTTAATGTGGCAATGCCATAAAAATATTTACATAACTTCTCTCAGCTTATTGGAACTAATAGAGTTGAAGTAAACGGAGATTTATTAAATAAATGAAATCCAGTGGTCATTATATATAGACAAATAAAGAGCTTGAGGTTTAGGGAATCGGTGAAATTATTATTGCACAACTATTAACTAGGAAAAAGCTGCGTGAGAAATATAGAAAAGAGGATATGTACTAGTATTTGAGCATAGTGAAGAACTAAGGAAAACAACAACGACAACAAAAATTCGAAGGACTGAATTTCACAAGGGAAGAATGTAATGATCACAAAATTTGAGAATTCTCTTAAAAATCAACCAGAATTAATTAATTGAATAAAGTAAGCTTTTGAGGTAAGGAATTTCTACTTTTAGAAAAAGAATATTCATGTGATGACCCAGAACTTTAATTAAGATAAGTATGTTTTGAATAGGAATATATGAGATTAATGAGAGGTAAATAGGTTTCTTATCTTCTATATTAAATATAAAATTCTTGTTGGTGATCCAACAAAGGAAGCTTGAAGCCAAATGAAAATTATATCGGTGTGAAATATGAGGTCTTGGGTTTATATTTTTGCTACTTTATTTTGTCTTATCATTCATTGTAAAACTACCACCGTGCCCTCCTCTTAGAAAATAAAAATACACCATCTGATTTTTTTTTTTTCCTCTTTTACTTTTCCCTTCCCATCGGCAAATACGGTAGATCCGAGGGAGAAAAGTTTCTGGAGACTTCTCAGGCACGCCTGATCATCTTCCCCACTGTCTTGCTTCCCTTCTTCTTCGGCGGGAGTGCATTTATGACTTCTGATGGTCGAATTCAGACCTTGCTCTGTTTTATTGATTCTTTATCTCTCTCGTATTTTTCTGTCATGGGTTAGTGCATATGGTTGAGATTCTCTTTCTTCTTGTCATCGGTGTGTGATTATTTTGAGATGGAGTTACTGAGGTTTCAAGGGATGGTTGTTTGGCATCGCTTGGTTCATTTTCTTCCTCCCTGTTTGATTTAGTTGTAAAAGCTACTTTTTCAAAGTGATTTACGGTGTACGAGATAATTATATGGGAAGAGTTTTGTTTGATTTGGCATGATCGTCTTTTTAAACACCAACTCAAACAAAAAGCTAATTCCTAAGAGAATACTAGACTACTTTTTTTTGGGGGGGGGTGTTGAAGGATACCTTGCTCATTCAAGCATAAAGGAAAATAAGTAAAATGCCATTGTATTTTGGTAAAAATTAAGATATTTTATTTTAATTAGCTTTGTTAATTTGACTACACCCCGATTGTTACAGTGATAGTGGAAAAGGTGTAACCGATCGATGATATTCCGTAAATAAGTGGGATTATTGACCGATATTTCTCATTATTCTCATGATTTTATACACTCAGTCTTAGGCCTTAGAACTTTAAATTGGTTAAATTAAGTCAATTGTGCTTAATTTTGTCCATTGGTTTTCTTAAGAATTTAAACACTTAATTGTTGAATTTAATTAAATGTTTTATTTACAATATTTTATTCTAATTTATAGTATCATGTTGTTACAACTAGAGCTAAATATGGAACCCGCAATCCGATGAGTCCGCCCACAACCCAATACAATTAGGCCATTTTGAGCCCCGCCCAAAAAATGCTCATAATGGGTTGGGTTAAAACCCACCGATTTAATACTTAAATGGGCGTAATTTTATTTAACGGGGAGAAATGTAATACCCTAAAATTCATATTTATCATAAATATTATATTTTGATAAATAGTGCCTATTAAAAATAGGTGAATATGTGGTCTCAAAATTGGGTAACACATTTATGTTAATTTAGGGAATTTTCTCTAAGAATTAAGGTAATCAAAAAACCAAATTCTCTAATTTTATTTTGGGGTCATAAAATACCACAAAATTACCATATTAAAGCCTAGTCTTATATAATCATAAGAGCCATAAAATGCTAAGGAGATACTAAAATTAATTAAGAGAGATTAATTAGAGTTGAAGGGCCAATTTTAAGAGTATGATTAAGGAACATAAATATGATAAAATTATCATGTTAAAACATGGTTCTTATGTAACCAAAATAATCAAGGAAGTGTTATGAAACCACTTGAATTAATTAAAGGGAATTAACCACAATGAGGAGGCAATTAAATTTGCACTAATAATGGTATAATACCCCAAAATTCATATTTCTCTTGAATATTATAGTTTGACAAAATAATACCTATTTAAAATAGGAAAGTATGTTGTCTCTAATTTTAGTAATTTATTTGTTTATTTTCCTTGGAATTTAAAGAGGCAAAAATCCAATTTTATTTTAGGGACCATAAGTTGCCCTATGATTATTAAATTAATGCATGGTGCATAAATGACCAAAGTAAACCCAAAAGTTGTGAGAAAATAATTAAACCAATTAAAGAAAATTGCCAATAATTAGTAGATAATTAAATCTACATTAATTAGATTAATTTCATAGAACTTCCATAATTAATTTAATAACATGTTTTAAAGTAATTAAATCCAAATGGTCTTGTTGGCACAATGAGGATCAAAGGTTGGAGTGATTAGAGTTAATTGGCCTTGTTGGCACATTGTAGATCAAGGGTTCCATAGGTGATATTTGCCTAATTAAACAATAATTCTCATCATAAATTCATAAATCAATTGAAGCAATCAATTATTATCAAAAAGACAATTAAGAGATTTTAATCCTAGATTAAGTACAAGCATTAATCCAAGACAAGAACACAAATTTGGCTTAGGATGAATTATCATCTTAATACAATAAATTCTAAAATGATGAAGGGATAATTAAATACTTTTAATTAAGTCATAATGTTCAAAAATCACAAAACTAATTAGAGGTAAGCTGGATCCATTCTTATTATTCTTTTCTTGTTCTGATTCTAATCTAAGTGTGTGTTTAGGAAACTATGGAAAAGCACTTTTGATTATAATGACAAAAAGTACAGCTTTAGCTCGTTTGGGAAAAAAAAAAACTTTTCTTTGAAAAGTGATATGCCGCGACAAATAATGAATGGCGCAGGAAAGACTAAAGGCAATATTAAATAAAATTAAAAGGAAAAGCAAATGAGAGGACTTTGTCTTTAAGGAAGCATGGGCCGATGGTGATAGCAAATCAAGCGGAAGTGGCGTTATTAAGGAGAAGGTTTTAATGGGCCATAAAGGAAAGCCCATGGTGGCAAAGCAAAGAAAACAACATATTGTTAGTTGTGATTTGGGCCGTTGTGATCAGGCCGAAACAGGGAATCCAGCTACGAAAAACACACTGCAATCACAGGAAAAAGCTGATAAGAAGGATCAATCCCATAGAAAACAAAAATGACAATGCCAAAGAGTCTCATGGTTGACATGCTACCCAGTCCAAAACCACCAGACATCACGGAGATGCTGCCTGGAAGTAATATGGGGAGCCAAATTACAAGAAATGGGATAATTTATGGCAATCAATCAGTGCAAATGTGCAATCTCTTACTCTTACAAATGTAGCATGGTCCTCTTAGGAGACTTTAATGCCGATCAGTACCCATATAATGAGGCAGTGGTGCTGCACCTCATGATCAATCTATGGCTGACTTTAATGATTGCATTTGGGAATCAAGCCTTCTTGAATTTTCTGATCATACCACTAAATTCACTTGGGAGAGAGAAGGCATTACAGAAAAACTAGACTAGTTTTTGGCAACTTGGCTTGGGAATTGCTATATCCTCAATCTACTCTCCTTCATGATTTAAAATACAAGTCTAATCACGAAGTGGTAATCCTGTCATGTATAATCGCTTCACAACATCGGTCATCACCCAAGAGATTTCAATACCAAGCTGCTCCTAGAAAATAGTTTTCAACAAGTGGTTCAAAATGCTTGGAAAAACAATAATTGGTGTCAAGGAGTCTCTCAGTTCAAAGATGCTGCTAATAGATGGAATGAAGATCATATTGGTAGTATCGCAAAGAGGAAGAAGGAAATTTAAGAAGGTTGAAGGGCATTGAGAAAAAGAAAAATTATCGGTATCCTAATGGACTTGCTCGATTGGAGAAAAAATTGTGGGAAGACCAATAAATTGACTCTTCAGGAAGAATTGTTGTGGTTTCAAAAATCAAGGTGCAACTTTCCGCTCTTGGTCTTTCCCTTACCAAAACTACACCGTTTTGGGTGTAAAAATAGGAGAGGGTGATCCTTTTTTTTTTTTTTTTGCAAAATAATATTCAAGGTCTTAAAATATTTGTTTCAGTAGCAGCAAATATTTAAAATAATTTTTTGTGCACTATGTGGCATAAAATAATTTTTCAGTAACACTCAGTATTTAGTAAATTGAATCCTAAACTATTTTAGTCGCAATGAGTAGCCCTTAAATCACATTTAGCACCCTAATTATTTTTCTAGTTACAACAAGTAGCCTAAATTGTTTTTTTAGTTGTAATAAGCATCCTAAATTTAGGATACTGAGGGTTGGATGCACTCAAATTTAGTTTAGGATATGGAATATTACTGGGAAAATATTTCAGGGTTCAGCCCACCAGATACTGGGCGCTACTAAAAAAGTATTTTAAACTACATAGTGTACAAGAAATTATTTTACAATATTGGGTAAATACTTCACATTCTCGAATGTTATTTTGGAAAAAGAAGGTGGATCACGCCTACCATTTTACTCCAAAAACAATTTAGTTTTGGGTAAGGGAGAGGGGAAGAGGAATTTGAAAATTTTGTGATCAGTGTCTCTTGGTGTTACAGATGTGATCTAATTAATTCTAATTGTATAATTGTGAAGTGCTCGAAACAGCAACGCACATAAATTGTTTGAACAAAGTTCTACGCGAATAAAAAAGCATAAAGTCACGTATATTAATTATTCCAGAGTATGAACAGATAACAATTTTCGATGGATCAGATGGGATCGGAATTGCTCGTACCAAACACATGATTCCAGCGCATAACATTGTGTGTTCAAATTAAAAATTTGCTATAGTAGGAATCATTATGAACAAGCAGCATGTAACTATTAAATTTCAAGAAATATGACCCGCAAAAGTCGCATCTTAATCAGTCACGTCAAAGTCTCCGAGCCAAGTAGCTCTTTATTTTTTTGGCAACGAACCAATTGACCTCTGATAGCAATAATACAAATATAAATAACAGGATGACAGTAGCATGTATTAATTATAAAAAAGACAACCCCTCTGATTGAGGTTAAAATATGACTGAATTAGTTTGATTAAATATTAAGGGTGAAAAAAAATTGTGAATATACGAGATTAATAAATGAAATTAAATATTTTAGCAATTTAATAATAAACATCCATTTAGTTGGACTCCACGCCATAGATTAATATACGAGATTATATGGCGTAACATGGAAAAATTGCGAGTAACCAAATGCCTCCCATGTGCTGATAGATGAATTGATCTGTACTCGATGCATATTGGCCCAAAGAAAAAAAGGAGTAAATAAAAAAGGAGTAAATATTTTTTCAATACAAGAAGAAGAAGAAGAAGAAAGAAACCCAAAGTCAGAATATGCCGGTATCATGCCTAGTCGCCATTCATGAGGCTTTGGGAGAGGTCATGACAAGAAGAAGAAGAAGAAAGAAACCCAAAGTCAGAATATGCCGGTATCATGCCTAGTCGCCATTCATGAGGCTTTGGGAGAGGTCATGACATGAGTCCGGATCCTCTCAGAAGACAGCCTCAAGATCCCTCAATAGCTCTTGATCTCATCCGTCCAAAAATCGATCCAAGGGTGCATAAGCTATTTTAAAAGACCGCACAGTAAACATAAATTTTTTAAAAACAGCTGATGTGTTTTTATTTGAACGCTTGGATCAATTTTTGAACGGCCAGGTTTCACGGATAATCGAGGGATACCGAGCATATATGCTTCCGTCATGACATATTCACAAACTCTTTATCCAGATCCCATAAAATATAAGTAAATATCTTCTGTTTTTTGTTTGGATTCCGCATTGGTATTCAATGGTGGTAAAATTGAAAGAATATTTTGTAACCTCCCTACCTAAAGAAAAATCACATAAAGAAAATCATGTAGTCAAATACATAAATAAATTATATCTCCTAAAATAATTGAGGGATATGCGGTTGGAAGAAAATGTGATTACCTAATCCATGAATTATGAATAAATATAAAAATGATAAAATTATGAAATAATTAATAATAAATTGTATTTATTGATTACAGGATCCAAAGTCCAAACCGACCCTTGATTAAGCAAGAAAGAGAGATGGAATGTGCCAAATCTCCAATTGACCTTAGTAGACGTGATGTGCCTCAAACAGCCTCAAGCGTGCAAAGGAAATCTCTGATTAAGGAGTATACGAAGAATCGTCTTCATATTAAACCTATTAATAGATTAGAGACACATCAGAGTAATTGTGTGATATTATCTAAAAGGAGGCTACAATAAGATTCCTCATGAGATTTGAGAATATAACCTCTACCTACTTTGGTAGAAGAGTTAAAAAGGTACACAAAATACGATGATGATGGGTTTTAGATGTCTGAGCCAATTAACTATTTAGTCTAAGTAATATTTAATATCACCTTCTGCCATAAATATAAAGTAGTTTGTGGTGGAAACTAGGTCAAATATTTAGGATAAGAGGAGTACAAACTCTTTTAACCTAAATTTGTTTAATTTGATGGATCTTCTTGTCAATTGACACCTATATTAGCAGTTAATTTGATAGTAAATTATTGTGACCGTAAGTAGGCTTTTACTTTTATTTAAGTTATGTTTACTTTGATGTCATCACATTTCATAAAATGCAACCTGAAATAATTATAATCTTACAATAATTATCACATTTTCATTATTATCCCACCCTATCCTTGTTTCTTTTCTTAAAAAATCTTGCAATACTAGACATTCTTTTTTAAAGAAATCCGACTTATTTTTCAATTGGCTTCTTTCGGAGTTGCAGCCACTTTGACAATTAATCTATGCAAGAACAACTTTCCACCGAGAGGGTTGTGGCAATGCATTCCCCTTTATAAACTTGTGTCACTTAAGCATGCTTAAATAAAAATGTTACAATATACTAGTCCACTCTTGGTGGATTAGGACCCAAACCCTAATCAAGACGAGTTGTTATGGAAATATTGAGAGACATGGGTTTATAAAGAGAGATATTCCTTTATGATTTAAAGGTTATATCTATTGCTATATAACCGCATGTTCATGGGTTACATCTATTCTTATGTGATTGCATATATACTATATATAGGATGTAAGATTGAAGGAATAAATAATCAAAATATATAACACACAATCCTCCCTCTAAAAGTTTCTCTTATAAGAATTCTCTTCTCTCTTCTTCTACGGTGAATTTGTTGTGTGACGTGATTATGGTCTGTACGGTCACTGGACATTACATTATAAGGACGGTGGCCATCATGCCACGAACTTCTATTCCACTAGATTTTCCAGACATCGTCGTTTCCATCAGTGAAAGAGAAGTATACCCATTCATAAGGAAAACAGATTCTTCCATATTGTCCAACTAAGTATAAGATTTTTAATTCCTTAAAATTGTTTTTTTATTAATTATCCGATCCAAATATATTGAAAAGCAACAGCACAACATTAAAAAGTCAGTTTTGATTTCTCAGATATCTTGCCCTTCCAGGAACATAATTATTTTTTTGGTCGTGTCTACTTAAATTATTGGATGGGACGGGGGAATTAACTTGCCTTGGCCTCTCCCTTACCCAAAACTACACCGTTTTGGGCATAAAATGGGAGACGGTGATCCAATTTTTCCCCCAATATTTTAAAATATTTTTTTGTGCACTATGTAGCATAAAATAATTTTTCACTAGCACCCAGTATCTGGTAAGCTATATCCTTAACTCTTTTAGTCGCAACGAGTAGCCTCTAAATCACATTCAGCACCCTAAATTATTTTTCTAGCTGCAACAAACAGCCTCTAAAATGTTTTTCTAATTGCAATTAACGCTCTAAATTTAGGATATTGAGTGTTGGATACGCTCAAATTTAGTTTAGGATATGAAATGTTTACTAGAAAAATATTTCAAGGTTCAGCTTGCTAGATACTAGTTGCTACTGAAAAATTCTTTTATGCTACATATATAGTATACAAAAAATTATTTTAGAATATTGGATAAATACATAAGGGCCCTAAATATTATTTTGAAAAGAAATTAAAAAGAGGTGGATCACGCCTCCCATTTTACACCCAAAAACAATATAGTTTTGGGGAAGGGAGAGCCAAAGGAGGGGAAGAGCATGGGAGGGAATCTGATAATTTTGTGATTAGTCTCTCTTGGTGTTACAGATGTAATGTAAGTAATTCTCGTTGTATAATTGTGAAGTGCTCGAAACAGCAATGCACATAAACTGATTGAACAAAGTTCTAGGCTAATAAAAAAGGCACAAAGGTGAAGACCTTCACATGGCTCCTCCTAAAGGGCAGATTGATGACAAATACCGAACGCCTCAGAAGGGGGATGACACAAGACCAAAATTGCACTCTCTGACAAGGTGGCATAGAGAACATTAATCATGTTTTTAAGGATTACCCCTTAGCATCATCAGTATGGAGGAAAATACTACCCACAGATATGAGCACAGATTTTTTTGGAAGGGATTTTATCCATTGGCTCAGTCAAATTCTGAAGTCTACAAAGACTGACACCTCATGGAAGGTTGGATTATGCATCATAGCTTGGAATTATGAGAAGCAAGAAATCATAGATTATTTAGACAGGAAACTTATACGACAATAGGGATTATAACACAAGTTATTAGTTCCATAGCTAGCCATATTCAGAAAAGTTTTTCACAGACAAGAATTTTCTTGTAAAGCTTATCTCTTCATGAGCCTAGTATTTCTACAGCCTTTTTATTTATAAATATTTAAATGAATGACATACCATTCCATTCAACAACAAAAAAAGGCATAAAGTCACGTATATTATTCCAGAGCATGAACATAAAACAATATTCGATGGATTAGATGGGATCGGAATTACTCGTACCAAACACATGATTCCAGCGCATTACATTGTGTGTTCAAATTAATAAATTTGCCATAGTAGGAACCGATATGAACCAATATTAAATTTCAATTCCAAGCAGCAACATTTTTAAACAAATATGACCCGCAAAAGCCACATCTTAATCATTCACGTCAAAGTCTCCGAGCCAACTAGCTCTTTGTTTTCTTGTCAACGAACCAATTGACCACTAATAGCAATGATACAAGTATAAAATAACAGGACGACAGTAATATGTATTAATTATAAAAAAGACAACCCCTCTGATTGAGGTTAAAATATGACTGAATTAGTTTGATTAAACATTAAGAGTGAAAAAAAAAATTGTGAATATATGAGATTAAGTATTTAAGCAATTTAATAATAAACATCCATTTAGTTGGACTCCACGCCATAGATTAATATACGAGATTATATGGCGTAACACGAAAAAATTGCGAGGAATCAAACGCTAATATTCTAACGGATAATTATAAAGCATAAAAATATATATTTAATAGTACATTATTTATTAGATCACATATATCCCTCAGATTTTTCTCCAGAAGCTGAAAAAATACCACATTTTTACAATAAGTTCATCAACTCTTGAAACTATCCCAAATGGTCCAAATTAACTTTTTTTCCTTCTGTTGGACTTATTTTACTGTTTGATGGGCTTTTTGCCTCATGCCGAACAAGTCTGAAATTGATTGGGACTACTTTTATGTGATAATCAAGTTGGAATGTGTAGAAAAAGAAAACAAAAAATCATTCTTGATAAAAAAAAAAAAGAGAATTCATTATATATTGAATTTATTTTTATTTATTTAATATTTTAAAATAAAAATAATTTATAATATTTATTAATAATAATAAATACAAAGTGCACTCTTTAAAAGGCATTTCTAAAATGTATAACTAAAATTTTGAGATTTGCCATTAACATTATTTAATATGTCTAATTTTTTATTTATAATTAATTTATATATTGTTTGCTTTTTATGTATTATTTATTTAATATATTTATATGTTGTATGTTTAAAATTTAAATATTAACAAAAAAGCATAGCTAATCAACTCTCTGTTTTTTTTTTCGTAAGATCACATCTTATTAAAAGATAAAAAGACTGCACACATAAAAACCCAACACAAGATTAACAAAAGTTAAATGAGTAGTGTGTTTAGATTAGCTTTTAGAAAATAGCTTCGGAGAAAAAATGATAAAAATTATTTTAGAGAATAGATTCTAACCAAAATAGATTCGATGAAAAAAATGATTTTGATACATTGATATTATTAGAATCACTTTTTTTATGTTCAAATTACCAAAAAAGATATTAGCTTTTGTGATAATTGCATATAAATGATAAGATTTGATTTTGAATGTTTTTAACGTTAAATTTCATAATAAATATAAAAAATTAAATAAATTTATGATAAAAAAATTGCGGAATAGTAGCATGTAAAAATAACATTTATATAAGGCGTTGGGTGGCAGCATATTGTATAAAGAAGTAAGGAAGGAAGAAGAAAGTGAAGGAAAGAGAAAAAGGACAGTTATGGGTTTGGGAAATCATTATAGGCTTTTTTTTTCTGTTTTTTTTTTTTTTGGAACACTTCTGGGTAATTCCATCAGTGACATAAAAGTTTACAAAGACGCAAGTGCAGGTACTTCCAGACGAGACTAAAAAACCAGAGAAAGCAACAAAAGACACGAAAGAAATACATCAAAACTCAAAGCAAAGCAAGACGGAAAATATAGTCCTAAGAGCAACACAAGGAAGCTTGTCAACTAGGATCCACTTGCATGGACTGTGTTGCAACATGGATTCGCTGATTCCTCGAATTCATAGCATCTTCATCCAGAATTGGTAACAAAGGAGGTAAGGGTATTTTTACCCACTCGGTTGGGCACACCCCCTTGCAAGTAGTTGCAGCAAGTAGATCCATTGCTTTGTTCCCTAGTGGGGGAATAAACTGAACTGAGAAGCTAGATTCAGATTTAAGCATTCCAAGGATATCATTGAGAATACCACGAGACTGCCATTCACCAAGATCTGGTTGGCATGTTTCTAGGCACCACACCAGTGAAAGGCAATCAGTCTCAAATATGACATTCTTATTTCCCAGGTCTTGGACAATCGTTAACGCCCTTTTTACTGCTAGTGCCTCGGTCATGAATGCTGAGATGGATTTCATCTTATCAACAAAGGCCCATTTCATAGTGAAAGACCTGGCTATCACCCAAGAGAGGGGTGAATTGGGTGTATGATAAAACTTTAGGAACTTTGAAAATCTTTTCGAAACTTACTGAAGGTAGTTCGAATGACAGAAATGGTTTATAAAGCAATAGTCAGTCATTCAAACATGTATGCTGGAAATGTAAGAGTTTAGGGAAGAGAATATGCAAACAAAGATTTATACTGGTTCGGCCAATCCTTGACATATGTCCAGTCCCCAAGCTTCACTTGAGATTTTCAATCCACTATCTTCTTTCAACTTGATTACATACTCTGTACTCGAAGTAATCCTCTCACTAGGATCCACTCCCACTTACAAGCTGTAATCAATACACCCACTTGATTGCACACTCTGTACTCGAAGCAACTCTCTCACTAGGATTCACTCCCCTTACAAGGTACTTTCAAGACAATGGGTTTCCCACTCAAGATCACCCAATCTTGAGTAACTCTCGATAGAATGTTTACGATAAATCTTCTCTCTCGAAGTGAATGAATAAACACTCGAAGTACAATACAAATCATTTCACTCTCTATGATGAACTATACAAGCATTGAGAACAGAGAGCGTGTGAGCTAAATGTAAGATTCAGAATATCAGCATTTCGACAGTTCAAGCTCTTCTTATCGTCGTCTCCATTTTGAATGCTTCTTCTTTTATAGCTAATGTAGAACATTGGGCAATTCTTCCAGATTTTGAATATGACCGTTGGAAAATATTACCGTTGGGATAATTTGAATTCTGTCCGTTGACGCTTCTTCCCGTTGGAGCATTCCTCAGTTTGAACATTTGAATCTATTGGAGAACATTACAAATGAGTATTCAACTTCAATTCTTCAAGTTCCTTGTTGAATTCGATCTTCTTTGTCATTTCCGAAAATCTGCAGAAACTTCATCTTCATACTTCTGACAAATTTTGGTCTTTGTCAAGTTTGATGTAATCTCAAACTTTAATCACATGAAACTTATACACAGATGATATAAATGATGTTAGGAAGTAGTATAATTTCTTTTGGAATCCATCTCAATGTTCTTGAAGAAAATCCTAATCTCGGACGTTTGATTTTCTCGATGCAGAGATGGTAACTCGAGTTATCCCATGTAACTCGAGTTGTTTTAAATGCTATAAGCTTTCGATTGAATTCTAACTCGAGTTGTCATCCGTAACTCGAGTTGCCAAAGTGTAAATTCTCTCTTTCGTGAGTAACTCGAGTTACCCTTCATAACTCGAGTTGGCAGTGCTCCAATTACTTTCGTCTTCTTGAATAACTCGAGTTGGTGGTCATGACTCGAGTTGTCGCCGAATTCTGCATTCTGAATTCTTTCGTTAGAGGTTAATTCGAGTTGCCATGACTTGACTTGAGTTAAATCAGTTCATCGACAGGTTGGAATTGATCATCAATCCGAGCTTTTGATCAACTGAAACTTGCTCATGAAGATTATTAATAACATTGAAGAGTATAACAACTAGTAATCAATTTATAGCAACAAGTTCAGAATTCTCGGAGACGTTGTGAACAGTGCTCTGCTACTTTGTTGATTCGAGTTGTAATCTCTTCTCAATAATCATTCTTCTCTTGTTTGCCTCTATGATTGTTGTTGAATCAAGTTTCTAGTCCTAATCTTGAGTTATCCAAGCCTAGTTAACAACTCAATCCAAACTCATTGTATGTTGAGCTCTTTTGAACCATCTTGAACTGACTGAAACTTTTGAAGGTCATATCTCCTTGGAATCAACTCCTTTTTGGTCCATTCAAATATTGATGGAAATAATTTTGAGTCTACTTTCATATGCCACCGATTTCAGCTCAATTGGATTTGTAGTTTGTGAGTTACACTCAAAACATCAAGGCTTGGTCAGCAGTGTGGCGTGAATTTCAGTCCCATCTTCTACAATTCATATCTCCTTGATCTGAACTCTTTTGGGCTTGAATTTATATCAAAATGACTCATTGAGAGTCTAGTTTCATATGCCACTAGTTTCACCTCAATCTGATGTCTGGTTTGGGATATATCATCGAAATACTAGAGGTCGCCAGCTGAAATGCGAAACAAAGTATAACAGAGGTGCTGAGAAAACACCTATAACTCGAGTTATCAGTGGTAACTCGAGTTACACCTGTCCAGAAACATTGTGAATGCTTTGTAACTCAGTTACCAAGTGAAACTCGAGTTATATCAGTCCAGAAGCCCAGAAACGCTGTAGCAAAGCACTCTAACTCGAGTTGAACCTCATGACTCGAGTTGGATCATTCTGAACCTTGTATTTGCTTGTTTTTAACTCGATTTGAGTCATTCCAACTTCCATTTGATCATGGAGACTTCTAGGATCAATTTTAGAACTTGAATAATGATATCTTCATTTCATTCAGCAAGTTCTTCAATCTCTCTTCTTCTTCTTGAACTTGACATTTTCTCCAATTTCTTGTTTCTGTAATCTCTTATCTTCTTCTTGATCTATAATTCAACTTGGACTAATCTACATTAAATATAGTAGTTAGTCAATGTAGGAGATAACTATATTACTCAATCTTTTTGCTTTTAATAAGGGCATCTCTATATAAGACATCATCAAAACTAATCATAACTAACACATAGCTCCCCAGTGGTCACGACATATAGCACTTATAACAGTTGACTTTGTATTGTCTTGGAACGCCCCATCGATGTTGATCTTAAGCATATGCTCAGGTGGCGATACCTAGGAAGCAGCAAGCTTATTCGTGGGGTGTGTTTTTTTATTACTATTATTTCTTTCAGAATAACACGTGACCCAACTTTCAGTTAAAGATCGCTTGGCACGTTCAATAACCATGATGGGATCATGTTCTACACCGCAAAATAGCTTCTCATTCTGACTTTTCCAGATGAACCATAGCAACCAGCAGATGTTAACTATATCATAGTCAGAGAAACTACCTTGTGCATTCATGATACTCAGCCACCACTGATTGAAGTTTTGAGTACTTACCAGGTCGCTTTTAAAGGACATTCTGCAGCCAAACCATACACAACGAACCCATGAACATTGAAGAAAGAGATGCTCTATGGTCTCTATCGTGGTCTGACAAATTGGGCACATATCCGAACTCCCATGTTTTTCGGTTAAGTAAGGCTACGTTGGGGGCTATTGCTTGAGATAGAACACGCCACATGAAATTAGCAATCTTTAGGAGCACTTTATATTTCAAATCTTCTTCCATGTATCACTAGGAATGTGAATTGAAGCCCCTGCAGGTTGGGCTTGCTCATTAGACCCCGTAAGGTAATAGCCCAATTTAACAGAATATCTTCCATCATTTGCAAGGGCCCACCTTAGACAATCTTCACTGGGAATCCGAGGGATTCGAATGGCGCTAATAGCTTCATGAATTTGATCGTAAATGAGGGGTCTAATCATGGTAAGGTCCCAAACCCCTCCTTCACAAGAGAATAGTGACGCCACTCTATGATTCAACTCTTTTAAATCTTTATTGTCCGTATTTAAACCATAAGTGGGTAGGGTGGGAATCCATTTATCCTGCCAATTTGCCAACATAAATCGTATTTTATGAAATCTCTGCCTCCCAAAATGCTTGACCAACACCATGAGGCTCTATGGCCTTTTTTAGCATCAAGAAAGGAGTCATTGGGAAAGTACAACCCTTTGAGAACTTGAGCCCATAGGTCATTTGGTTGCTGTGAAAGTCGCCAGGCTGTTTTCACTAGGAGGGCATTGTTGAACTTAGTAAAATCTCGGAAGCCCATACCCCCTTCAGTCTTGGGTCTTGTTAGCTTTTTCCAAGCAACCCAATGACTTTTGTTTCGGCCTTCCCACCAAAAATTTGCAACCATGCTATTGAATTTCCGTTAGTTCTCTATGTGTTTTGATGATAACTCGACAATTATAAATACAAGTTGAAGTTTGTCCTTAGTAAGTTGAAAAACTGTCAAAGACAAACTCGATTTTTGGTTTTCAAAACTAGAGTTTTGACTTTGACAGAGAGTGGCTCTCTTTCAATGAACAAAGCAAAACTCAATTTTTCATAGGAAAACTCGAGTTTTGGACCTACGAGAGAGCACTCAGTTTTTCATCTCAAGACAAACTTGAGTTTTGGTCGAGAAACTCGAGTTTTGCATTATACAGAGACTCCTCATTGTTTTTTTAATGAAGACAAAACTCAAGTCTTGGTTTGGAAACTCGAGTTTTGGTCGACGGGAAGAGTCTCCAACATTTTGAACATATGCGAGACTCGTTTTTGATTTAAAACTCCAGGATTTCATTGTGCCATGAGTTTTCTAAGTTTTCTCAAAGTTGTGAGAAAACTAGAGTCTTGGTTTGGAAACTCGATTTTTTACTTGCGAGTTTTTAAGTTTTTACTCGGTTTTGAAAACTTGAGTCTTCATAAAAAACTCAAGTTTTGAATTGGCTTAGATTTCCTAAAGTTTTCATACTTAAATGAAAACTCGAGTCTTGGTTTTGGAAACTCGAGTTTTGCCCAACTTGAGAGCATTGCATTCTCTCAATGATTTAAAAACTCTAGTTTTGGATGAAAACTCCGGTTTGATGTTTTGGACTAAAATTCATACTTCATGTTAAAAGTCCAAAACTCGAGTTTAGCTTATGGAAACTCGAGTTTTGAGTTTGATTCAAAAATGGGTTCCAAAGCTTAAATCGTGACTTTCCTCTCGGGAAGGAGGAAACTCGAGTTTGGTTATTGAAACTCGAGTTTTGCCTTAACGCACGAGTTGAAAACTCGAGTTCGAAGAACAAACTTGAGTTTGCATCGCTGAAGTCCGAAATTCAAATCGACGAATTTGTGAAACATTCTTGTTTGATCTTAATACTTCCTATCATCATTCATTAATATTCCTAGCTATGTTTAACCACTTTGTTAGTAAGTTTAGATGATTTAAAGGATATTAAATGAAGGTTTGAGCAAAAGCAAAAAGTGATGTCAAGCACATTAAATGCAAAGTTCAGAAAACTTGCATCCTTTTGGATAATCATTCGCACACGTTACCAAAGGATTAATGTCTCGCTTTCCACATCCAAAAGAGTTTGCTATTCCAACGGATTAATATTCAAGAAGTCAACTCGAACTTCGTACAACCTGGATTAAGTGAAGAATAGAGACAGAAGAAGACCAAAGCTTAACCTAATCCTTGTCTAATGAAGGCAACGGTTATATTGAAGATTACAACGGTCATTTAATGCTCTCTTGGTATAAATATAGCTGCATTCAATTCTTTTGAACCAACACATCTGCTGAAAACGAATTGCATTCAAGTCTTACACTTATTCTTTCAGTTTTCACTTGTAAAGTATCTTTTGATACATTAAGCTTCAGTGTTTATCATTATCCACTCTTAGAGAGAGTTTCTTGATTGTAAATTATTTATCAGTAAAGAATCACAAGTCGGGGACTTGGTGGTTAGGTTCATTGATTGCAACTTGTAAGGGGGAGTAAGTTCTAGTGAGAGAATTACTTTTGAGTGTAGAGTGTGTAATCAATTGAGATAGTAAAAATCCAAGAGAGTCTAGGGTGGACGTAGGTCAAGAAGTTGGACCGAACCAGGATAAATTTTTGTGTCTTGCTCTTCTTCCCTACACTCTGTTCACCTCTGTTTTTAGTGTTAAAAAACAGAGGAGTTTCAAAAAGTTTTTGAAATCCTCAATTCACCCCCTCTTAGTGATTTAGCTCTACTTTCATTTGGTATCAGAGCAAGGTCTTCTCTAAAGAGCTTAACATCTTGAAAAGGATCACTATGGAAGGTATTTTACTTGATGGAGCTTCGATCAACCGACCACCGGGATTCAATGGAGAACATTACTCATTTTGGAAAGCCAAGTTCAAGGTCTTTGTGATGGCTACTAATACGGTCTATGGAGAGTGTTCAAAAGAGGAGACTATGAGCCTTCCTCCATTGAAGATGTTAGAACTCCCAAGCTAGAAGAAGAATATGATGAGAATGATAGAAGAAATGTCACACTCAACATTAAAGCTGTTCTCTTACTACAAAGTGCTCTGGGTCAACAAGAGTATTTTCGTGTTTGCACGTTACCATCTGCTAAGGCTATGTGGGATGCACTAGAAGTAGCTCATGAGGGAACAGCTGGAGTCAAGCAGAACAGAGTCAATACTCTCATGACCGAGTACGATCTTCTTCATATGAAGCCTGATGAATCCATTAACGAATTCCAGCTGAGATTCACTCATCTAATCAACCAGCTTGCTGCATTGGGAAAAGAATATGAGCAACCCGTCTAAGTGAGGAAAATCCTCAATATTCTCAACAAGGAATGGGAAGTTAAAGTCACTATGATTGAGGAAAGTCATGGTGAATCAATTGCCTCGTAGCAGCTCTCTTTGGCAGTCTTTCTGAATATGAGGCAAAGTTCAAGTTCAAGAAGGGACTTGATGAAGTGCATGGGAAGAACAAGGGAATCACTCTCAAAGCTGTCAAAGAAGCTAAGGAATCAGATGATGAAGAAGAAGAAGATGAAGATGAAGAGCTAGGCATGATGGTCCGGAGATTTAAGAAATTCTACAAGAAGGACCAAGGATTCAAGAAGTTTCACAAAGGTAGCTTCAGCTTTGAAGCAAAGAAGCCAATTATCTGCCACGAGTGTGAAAAGCCCGGCCACATCAAGTCTCGAATGTCCCAATCTAAAAAATAATGACAAAGAAAAGAAAAAGTTCAACAAATTGAAAGAAAGCCTATGTCTCACCATATGGGGAGATAGTTCATCGATGAAGATGAAGATGATGAGGAAGACAAAGCCAATATCTGTTTAGTGGCTGAAGAACAAGAGCAATCTGAAAATAACAATGAGGTATATGACTCACTGCCACCTTATGATGAAGTTCTTGCTGAGTATATCTTGTTCAATCAGAATTTGAAAAGCTTGCTGAAAAATATTTTTCTTTGAAAAAACAAGAATATAACTCTTGAACTGCAAGTGAAAAATCTTTCTGAAAATGATATTTGTGAAGATTGTACTGATTTAGAGAAAAAGAATTTACACCTCACAAAGGCACTTGAGAAATTCACTAGAGTTAGTGAAATGCTCAATGTCATTTTGAAACAGCAAAGATGTACAAATTATAGATCAGGGATTGGTTATAGACCTGATTTTGATAAAAAGAGAGGCAAAAAGAAATTTGGAGAAAAATCTTATCTGAACTATTTTAGAAAATCTGTTCACTCTTCAAATCTTTTTGCTCATTGCAATTATTGCAATCGTAAAGGTTATACTACTTCTTCCTGTTTTCATAAAAAGGAAAGAAGAAGCAAACCTATAGGGAATTATCAATGGGTGCCTAAGGGATCTTACAAGGTTCCTAAGACACAGACTAACCCCAAAGGACCCAAGAAAAGATGGGTACCTAAGACTTGATTTGCTATGTCTTGCAGGTTTGTCTAAGAGCATCAAAATCCAACAAGTGGTACATTGATAGTGGATGCTCTAGACATATGACGGGAGACCAGTCCAAATTTGCCTCAATTAAGCCCAAGGATGGTGGCAAGGTGACCTTTAGTGGAAATCAATTTGGAAAGATTGTTGGTATTGGTGAAATTGGCAACAATGAAGGACCACAAATCAAAGATATCTACCTTATGGAAGGACTTTGCCACAATCTACTCAGTGTAAGCCAAAGCACTGATAAAGGTAACTTAGTTATCTTTGATTCTGAGGAGTGCTTGATTGTAAGTAAGGATATTATCCCTTTGGAAAACTTAAAATCAAAAGCTTTATTTAGAGCTCCTAGAGAAGGTAATTGTTATACACTTGATCTCTCTAGTAATGGTTCTGTTTCTAAAAAATGTTTTGTTAGTAATTTGGATGAGAGTTGGCTATGGCACAAGCGATTAGCTCATGTCAATATGATTCAACTTGAAAAATTACTTAGAAAGGATTTGGTGATTGGTGTTCCTAAACTTCATTTTAAATATGACATGATTTGTGATGCATGTCAAAAAGGAAAACAAATCAAATCATCCTTCAAATCTAAAAATGAAATTTCAACTAATAGACCTCTCCAACTACTTCATATGGATCTAGTTGGACCAAACTAGAGTAAAAAGCCTTGGTGGCAATCTTTATACTTTGGTCATAGTTGATGACTTTTCTAGATTTGAATGGACTATATTTTTATCTTCTAAAGATGAAACATTTGATCAGTTTGTTATTTTTGCCAAGAAAGTCTAAAACGAGAAAGGTTTCTCTATTTCAGGAATTCGAACTGACCATGGAGGAGAATTCAAAAACTATGCGTTTGCTGAGTTCTGTGACAACAGGGTATTGACCACAACTTCTCAGCCCCGAGGACTCCTCAACAAAATGGTGTTGTTGAGAGAAATAATCGAGTCCTCACCGAGATGGCAAGAGCTATGCTGAATGAGAACAACACTTCTCAAGTGTTTTGGGCTGATGCAATGAGTACGGCTTACTACATCTCAAATCGGGCTTACCTCCGGAAGAAGTTAAACAAGACTCCTTATGAGCTGTACAAGGGAAGAAAGCCAAACCTAGCTCACTGCATGTGTTTGGATGTAAGTGTTTCATCCGCAGTAATGGTAAGGATAACTTGGGAAAGTTTGATCCCCAGGCAGATGAAGGTATATTTTTGGGTTATTCGAATAGGAGTAAAGCTTATAGAGTCTTTAATACTCGTACTCGTATTGTTGAAGAGTCTATGCATGTTGTATTCTGCGAGTCCAAAATTGATAAACCCTTCGATGATGATGAGGAAAATGTTTAGAAAAGTCAATTCTTTTTTAAAACTACTCCTGCCTTTATTGAAAATCCTGAAGATGTTTTCGAGGCTGATCCTCAAAATAATCTTAAAAATCCTGATCAGTCTCAGCCTACAGCTTGTAATTTCATTAGGAATCATCCTTTGGACCAAGTAATAGGTGATGTAAATCAAGGAGTAAGAACCAGAAATAGCACTTTAAATGAAGTAACTCTTTCTGCATTTATATCTCATATTGAACCCTCTAAGATTGTCGAAGCCCTTTCAGACAATGATTGGGTGATAGCAATGCAAGAGGAATTGCATCAATTTGATAGAAATCAAGTTTGGGATTTGGTACCTAGGCCTAAGGACCATCCGGTCATTGCCACTAAACAGGTATTCAAGAACAAACGAGATGAATTAGCAATCATCGTCCGGAATAAGGCAAGATTGGTTGCTAAAGGCTATAATCAAGAAGAAGGAATTGATTATGAAGAAACTTATGCTCCAGTGGCAAGATTGGAAGCCATAAGAGTTCTTCTAGCCTTTGCTTGTGTCAAAGAGTTCAAGCTCTATCAAATGGATGTGAAAAGTACATTTCTGAATGGTTTTATTCAAGAGGAAGTTTATGTTGAACAACCTCCTGGTTTTCAAGGTGAACATCATCCGGATCATGTTTATCGCCTCAAGAAAGCCCTTTATGGCCTTAAATAAGCTCATAGAGCTTGGTATGAGCGATTAAGCAAATTCCTTCTTGATCAAGAGTTTATTAGAGGAAAAGCAAATACAACTCTCTTCATAAAGAGTAATAAGCTTAGTGAAATTTTAATTGTCTAAATATATGTTTATGATATTATATTTGGTGTTTCTAATGATGCTTTGTGTGAAGAGTTTGCTAAGAATATGCAGGGAGAGTTTGAGATGTCCATGATGGGAGAACTCAACTACTTCCTTGGTCTGTAAATCAAGCAAAAGAAGGATGAAATCTTCATATCTCAGACCAAGTATCTCAATGATTTGCTGAAGAAGTTTGAGATAGATCAATGCAATGGAGCTGACACTCCTATGAGTTCAACCGCTTCATTGGATGCTGATGAAAAGGGCAAGGACTTCAATATTACAAAATATAGAGGAATGATTGGATCATTGCTCTATCTTATTGCAAGTCGTCCTGACATCCAATTCAGTGTGGGGATGTGTGCAATGTTTCAGTCTGCTCCCAAGGAATCTCATGCTGAGAATGTGAAGAGAATCTTCAGATACCTTGCTAACACAAAATCCCTTGGATTTTGGTTTCCCAAGGGTCAACCTGAACATTTGGTGGCATATTCAGATTCAGGTCATGCTGGGTACAAGACGGATAGAAAGAGCACAAGTGGCCAATGTCAATTCCTTAGTGGTTCACTTGTGTCCTGGTTTAGCAAGAAGCAAACTAGTGTGGCTGTGTCCTCTACTAAAGCTGAATATGTAGCTGCCTCAAGTTGCTGTGCTCAAGTTTTGTGACTCAAGCAGCAACTATCAGACTTGGGAATCAACCTGAAGGAGATCCTAATATTGTGTGACAACACTAGCATAATAAGCTTGGCAAAGAATCCATTTCAACATACTCGGACCAAGCACATTGATGTGAGACATCACTTTATAAGGGATCATGTTCAGAAGAAGGATGTCAAAGTCATGTTCATCCCAACACATCTTCAACTTGCTGACATCTTCACCAAACCATTAGCTAAGGAGCAATTCAATTTCATAAGAAGAGAATTTGGAATGGTAAATCCCAATGAGTTGTAAGTGTCTCTTACTCAATGTTAGTTATGGTTTTGATGATTGTAAGTTACTAACTTAAGCATCGGAGTTTCTAGTTGTGTTTTATGCAGGATGCTTGAAATTTTGAAGTTTGCTATCGAGGAGAGCAAACTCGAGTTTTAGGAACAAAACTCGAGTTTTGTCAAGGACCATCGGGGTCAGAGAGTAACCTTGATTTTTGAAAAAGTTGAAAACTCGAGTTTGTAAGTTGGAAACTCGAGTTTCCATTAGACAGAGAGCAACCAAGTTTTGAAAAATGGTGAAAACTCAAGTTTGGTAAGTGGAAACTCGAGTTTTGGTCACGGAAGTTCAAAGGTTCACCTTACACCTTTGAAGTCCAAGTTAGTAACCATTCATCAAAACTCGAGTTTGTTTGTAAAAACTTGAGTTTTAGTCGCATCTATATATATGAGTTACTGTTTAAGTTCTTCAAAACTCAAGTTTGCCCTAGCGACTCTCTCTCATCTCTCTGATTCTCTGCACTCTCGACCAAATTTCTTCTCCCAAACCCTAGAGATGGCCTCCAATCTACCTCCTAAGGCAACACGCGATGATCCTAACCCTAAAATCGACTCCAATCCATCAGCTACTCCGGTTGAGCGTCCAGTAAGGTTGAAGACAACCACAGGCGCTTCCACTATGGAATTGATCACTCAATCAAGAGCGTGAGTGAGAATATTCCCTCCTCCTCTCCAAAATTGAAGAGTTCGCCTCAATCGAAGAGTAAAAGGGTGCTTCTGCCTCTTCGCCTCAAATGAAAGGGGTTCCAGTCAATGAACCCTCGAGGTTCATTCCGAGAAACATCACAAGCCTGGACCAATTGAGGGTAAAGGGAAAAAAAAGGTGGCTGAACCTTCTAAACCTCCCAAAGCCAAGAAATCAAAAGCCCCTTTTACGGCTGAAAAGGGACAAGGCTCTGCAGCCACTCAGTCAGATAATGAACCTTCAGTTGAGCCCAATGCTATCACTGAGATTTACAACCACAGCTCTGCTCCAGATGGATTCTCAACTGGTGCCACCACTATGACAAATAAGATTGCCGATGTGTTCAAGGAGTTCTTTCTAAACAAAACTTTTTGTCCTTCGTGTCGTGGATTTAGCTAAGTTAAAAGATGAGCATAGCCTAGATCTCTCACCCTGGCTAAAAGATTATGAGTCTTTCATTTCCATTTCAGCCTCCTATACCCCAAACATTGTTAAAATCTTCTATTTTAACATGGTGTCTGACAATATTTTAGATTCTGAGGGTAATCTAGTTGAGGAGAGAGTGACCACCACTGTTAAAGGGGTTACATTCACCTTGTCAGCTTCCATCATCAATGCTATCTTGAAAATTGTCAATCCTCCTCCTGTCCCTACAGTCAATTTTAGCAACCGTGAGATTTTCCATCTTCTTTGTCCAAATAAGCCATTTCCAGATTATCAATCTCACATCCTCTCTTTTAAACCAGTGGCAATACCCCTATCAACAAAATTCTCTGGTACATATACTCCAGAAATTTTATCCAAAAGGGTGGCAACTTCACTTACTTTACACAGAAGGACTATCCAGTGTTTGCTGCCTTCGTGAAGAAAACTCCCTTCAATCTTGGTCACTGGATTTTCCAAGAAATGCTCAAGTTTAAGTTCGCATCTAGACGACCCTCTCACATTCCTTACCCATCACTGGTTTCAGTAATTCTGTTCTACCACAAGATATGGTATCTGGGTCCTCCAGATTCCATCAAGAAACCAGCTGCATTTTGAAGAGCCAGCTAAATTACATGAAGATTAACCTTGAGGAAGAAGGCTCTGGTCAATCTCGGGCACCTTCAGGATCCCAGACAAGAGCTACTCAGTCAAGAGCTCAAGAGGCTCAATCTGCTCCTGCCCAGTCTTCATTGCCATCTGATTTTGAGTCTCGAGTCAAAAACATTGTGGATGTTGTAATTGCTCAATTGTCAATCTGATTGGAGTATGAGATTGGGAAGCTGGTAGCTGAGGTAACCCGAGGTAACCATGAGATGGTGGATGCTCAGGATGCGATGAAGGAACAGATAGAAGGTGTCTCTACACAAAACAACGAACTGAAGGAAAAGGTTGCAAGTTCACACAGTGAGCTCTCTGATCAAATGTTGGACCTTGAGGCCAAGCTATCTACTCAATTGGTCTCCAATGTTAGCCTGAGTGACAAGGTTGACAAGATCATGAAGCATCTCAGCATTGGGACTTCTTCTGCTTTTGGGTCTGCTGGTGGTCCAAGTACCTCTCATCCTAAGCCTGACCCTGAATCTTCATCCTCACCTTCCTTCACCTTCACTAGCCCCCCAAATTCCTACTTCTTCATCTGACCCATCTACTCCAATTTTCCCCTCACCAATTCCCTCATCTACTCCTACCACAAAGGTCCTCTCATTCTCATCTCCTATCACTCCCTCTACTGAGGTTCTTCACCATGATTCCGTTAGTTCTCTATGTGTTTTGATGATAATTGACAATTGTAAACAAAATGGGAAGTTTTCTTTTGGTAAGTTGAAAAACTTACTGACAAAGGAAAACTCGAGTTTTGGGTCAAAATCTTAATGAGAAAATCCTGAACTAAGCAAAACTGTCAGTTTCAGAGAAAACTCTAGTTTTCACCATACGAGACTTCTCAACGTTTTCGAAAAATGCAAAACTCGAGTTTTGTTTGAAAACTCGAGCTTCGATCATACGAGAGAGTTTCCAAAGTTTGAACTTGTGAAAACCTCCAGTTTTTGGTACAAAACCGCTAGTTTTCAGTTTGCCATGAGTTTTCCAAGTTTTACTAAGATTTGTGAAAACTCGAGTTTTGGTTCAAAACTCAAGTTTTGACATGCGCAGAGCCTTCAAGACTTAGCGCAGCTTTTTTCTCAAAGTTTTCATGATTAAATGAAAAATCGAGTTTTGATTGAAAACTCAAATTTTGTCTGGCAGAGCATTCATATTTTACCCATATTTAAAACTCTGCTAGTTTTCATGAAAACCTCCAGTTTTTGGCTTGGCTCGATTTTCTCTAAGTTTTCATACTTAAATGGAAACTCAAGTTTTGGTTTTGGAAACTCGAGTTTTGGCCAACCCGACAAAGCACTTCAGTTTTTAAAGTTTTGAAAACTGCCAGTTTTGTTTGGAAACTCCAGTTTTGACTTGGCATAAAATTCTCAGGTTTTCATACTTAAATGGAAACTCGAGTTTTGGCCAACCCAAGAGCACTTCAGTTTTTAATGTTTTGAAAACCTCCAGTTTTGGATGAAAACTCAATTTTTGAGGTTTTGGACTAAAAACAATGTTTCATGTTAAAAGTCCAAAACTCGAGTTTTGATAAACAAAACTTTTCAACGCAAAGTTTGAAATTCGAATCCGACGAATTTGTGAAACTTACTTGTTTGATCTTAATACTTTTCATTATCATTCTTCAATATTCCTAGCTATGTTTAACCACTTTGTTAGTGAGTTTCAATTGTTTATGAGGATATTAAATGAAGTTTTTAAAGCAAAAGCAAAATGTGACATCAGAACATTAAATGCAAAACCTAGAAAAGTTGCATACTTTTGGGTAATCCTTCTGCACACGTCTGCAAAGGATCAATGTCTACTTTCCACATCCAGTAGCTGCTATTAACACTGATTAATATTCAAGGAGTCAACTCTGAACTTCTGTGCAACTGGATTAAGTGAAGAGTAGAGAGAGAAGAAGACCAAAGTTTAACCTAATCCTTGTCTAATGAAGGCAACGGTTATATTGAAGATTACAACGGTCATTTAATGCTCTCTTGGTATAAATAGAGCTGCATTCAATTCTTCTCTATCAACACATCTGCTGAAAACGAATTGCATTCAAAGCTCTTCAACTACCTTCAGTTTTCACCTATAAAGTATCTTCTGATACATTAAGCTTCAGTGTTTATCATTATCCACTCTTAGAGAGAGTTATTTGATTGTGAATCATTTATTGTAAAGAATCACAAGTCAGGGGACTTGGTGATTGGGTTCATTGATTGCAACTTGTAAGGGGGAGTAAGTTCTAGTGAGAGAATTACTATTGAGTACAGAGTGTGTAATCAATTGTGATAGTGAAAAACCCAGAGAGTCTGGGGACTGGACGTAGGTCAAGAGGTTGGACCGAACCAGTATAAATTCTTGTGTCTTGCTCTTCTACTCTATTCTTTGTTCACCTCTGTTTTTATTGTTCAAAACAGAACACTTCGAAAAAGATTTTAAAATCCCCAATTCGCCCACCCTCTTGGTGATTTAGCTCCACTTTCAGATTCCCCTCCTGCAACTCCATTCATAAATCCTCTCCATGAATCCTTTGTCTCAGCTCCTCCCCAATTTGAAGATGACAAAGGGGGAGATAAAGGCGATTAGTTAGAATTTGAGTTTTTGAATGATTTGGAGAGCTTGAGTAGTGTTTTAGCAGTTAGTAGCATGTTTCTGTTTATGCACTCTTAATTCTTGTAATGTTTTGCACTTTATGAATGAAATTGTCTGTTTGATTATTGCTTCTATTGCTTATCTCTGATTTGCCTAAATGTTGTGATTATCAAATGTGCAAAATCAATTTCACAATGTATAGAGAATCTCAAAATGCTAAGTTTGTCATATCTTTGAAATTCAAACTACTGAGATTTGAACAACTCCATTTCAATATGAAAAATCTCTCAAATTCTTGAAGTCTTGGTTTACAAGTGTTGTCATCATCAAAACGGGGGAGAATGTTAGTTCTCTATGTGTTTTGATGATAACTGACAATTGTAAACACAAGTTGAAGTTTGTCTTTAGTATGTTGAAAAACTTACTGTCAAAAGCAAACTCGAGTTTTGGTTTCAAAACTCGAGTTTTGACTTTGACAGAGAGTGGCTCTATTTCAATGAACAAAGCAAAACTAAGTTTTCATAGGAAAACTCGAGTTTTGAACTTACAGAGAGCACTCAGTTTTTCATCTCAAGACAAACTCGAGTTTCGACGAGAAACTCGAGTTTTGCATTACACGAGACTCCTCATTGTTTTTCTAATGAAGACAAAACTCGAGTCTTAGTTTGGAAACTCGAGTTTTGGTCGACATGAGAGAGTCTCCAACGTTTTGAACATATGCAAACTCAGTTTTGATTTAAAACTCTAGGATTTCATTGTGCCATGAGTTTTCTAAGTTTTCTCAAAGTTGTGAGAAAACTCGAGTCTTGGTTTGGAAACTCGATTTTTTACTTGGCAGAGAGTTTTTAAGTTTTTACTCAGTTTTGAAAACTCGAGTCTTCATAGAAAACTCAAGTTTTGAATTGGCTAAGATTTCTTAAAGTTTTCATACTTAAATGAAAACTTGAGTCTTGGTTTTGGAAATTCGAGTTTTGGCCAACCTAAGAGCATTGCATCCTCTCAATGATTTGAAAACTCCAGTTTTGATGTTTTGGACTAAAATTCATACTTCATGTTAGAAGTCCAAAACTTGAGTTTAGTTTTTGGAAACTCCAGTTTTGAGTTTGATTCAAAAATGTGTTCCAAAGCTCAAATCGTGACTTTCCTCTCTAGAAGGAGGAAACTTGAGTTTGGTTATTGAAACTCGAGTTTTGCCTTAAGTGCACAGTTGAAAACTCGAGTTCAGAAGAACAAACTTGAGTTTGCATCGCTAGTCTGAAATTCAAATCTAACGAATTTGTGAAATCTTCTTGTTTGATCTTAATACTTCCTATCATCATTCATTAATATTCCTAGCTATGTTTAACCACTTTGTTAGTAAGTTTCAGATGATTTAAAGAATATTAAATGAAGGTTTGATCAAAAGCAAAAAGTGATGTCAGCACATTAAATGCAAAGTTCAGAAAACTTGCATCCTTTTGGATAATCATTCTGCACACATTACCAAAGGATTAATGTCTACTTTCCACATCCAGTAGCTGCTATTTCAACGGATTAATATTCAAGAAGTCAACTCTGAACTTCTGTACAACTGGATTAAGTGAAGAATAGAGAGAGAAGAAGACCAAAGCTTAACCTAATCCTTGTCTAATGAAGGCAACGGTTATATTGAAGATTACAACGGTCATTTAATGCTCTCTTGGTATAAATAGAGCTGCATTCAATTCTTCTAAACCAACACATCTGCTGAAAACAAATTGCATTCAAGTCTTACACTTATTCTTTCAGTTTTCACTTGTAAAGTATCTTTTGATACATTAAGCTTCAGTGTTTATCGTTATCCACTCTTAGAGAGAGGTTGATTGTAAATCATTTATTGTAAAGAATCACAAGTCTGGGGACTTGGTGATTGGGTTCATTGATTGAAACTTGTAAGGGGGAGTAAGTTTTAGTGAGAGAATTACTTTTGAGTATAGAGTGTGTAATCAATTGAGATAGTGAAAATCCCAGAGAGTCTGGGGACTGGACATAGGTCAAGAAGTTGGACCAAACCAGTATAAATCTTTGTGTCTTGCTCTTCTTCCCTACACTTTGTTCACCTCTGTTTTTAGTGTTAAAAAATAGAGCAGTTTTGAAAATTTTTTGAAATCCCTAATTCACCCCCTCTTGGTGATTTAGCTCCACTTTCAAATTCTTTATAGGTTCTGTCAGGAAATTTGAAGCAAGTCATGGGAAATATTGGGATGGCGTTGATAACGGCTTTTATCATGACTTCTCTGCCTGCAAAAGATAGGTGCTTTGAACTCCAGTCGAGGACCTTCTTGCTCACTTTTTCACGAACGTATGAGAGGGGTTGATGCTTTATTTTCCGCCAAATACTTGGGATACCCAGGTATTTGCCTTGTCAAGACTTTCTCCAATGCCAAGAATGCTGCAGACATCTTGCCTTAGCGAGGCTGGAGTATTGGTGGAGAACACAATGTTGGATTTTTCCAAGTTTTCTAATTGACCTGAGGCTCCACAGTAGCTTTGAAAGATACCCGCCAGTGTTTGACAATTTTGGATATCTACATTCATAAAAAAACAAAGCACTATCTGCGAAAAAACTGTGGGTTAATACAGGGAAGAGATAGCTTAATTTAATCCCAGTGAGATGACCCTGTGAAAGTGCACTATTGATCATGCATGAAAGGGCTTCTAGAGACAAAATAAACAGGTATGGTGATAATGGGTCCCCTTGATGAAGCCCTCTACCCAAACTAATTGAGGCTATTTTCTCCTATGCAATGCAAAGATTTAGATGCACATTTTCTACACAATTCATTACAAGTCTCACCCATTTTTGTGAAAAGCCAAACCTTAACAAAACATTTCTCAAAAAATACCACTCAACCTGATCATAAGCTTTGCTCATATCCATTTTTAAGGCGAATTCATACTATTACCAGTTTTCCTTCATCTTAAATAATGAAAAACCTCATGGGCGATAATGATATTGTCTTGAATTAATCACCCAGGTACAAAATCTCCTTGATTAGGTGAGATACATTTTTCAAGGAAGTGTTTCATTCTATTGGCCATAACTTTGGAGATTATTTTCTACAAAAAATTGCACAGGCCAATAGGACAAAAATGAGAGACTGACTTGGGTTTATCAACCTTTGGGATAAGAGTGATATTGGTGCCGTTAATTTCATCCAATGGAGTCTCCTTTTCAAAAAAGTCCTTAACTATATTAAACATAGACTCACCTATCTCTACCCATGAAAATTGGTAGAATTTACCGAGAAGCCATCCGGACCGGGGCTTTGGATCCTCCCAACTCAAATCTTTGCTAAACGAACTTCTTCCCTGGTGATAGGACGAAGGAGGAGGTCATTTGAGACATCATCAATTTTTGTCGACACTGAGTGGATAACTTCCTGTTGACATCGTGGGCCTGAAGTGGAAAATAGATTAGTGAAAAAGGTAGTAAACATATTGTTAATAATACCTTTGTCTCTAATCCACACGCCATTCTCATCCTTGATACTTAATATTGAATTTCTTCTCCGTCGACTAAAGTGGAGAGGTCAAAGAATTTGGAACTTTTTTCCCCTGCTTGAAGCCATGAGATGCGTGATCGTTGCCACTAGAGATTCTCTTCTTGATCCATCAATTCCTTAATGCGCTGCAGAAGCATAGCCTCTTCTCTTTTACTTTCCTCATCTTGGTAACCCTGACGAATAAAGGCTAAGCTAGATTTTAAATTTTCAATGGCCTTTCTTCAGGAAATTCTATTTGCTCCAACTAATTAGGCGTTTTATGCATTTATTAAGTGTTAGAGCAAAAAAATTAAGAACATTATTATATTGATAAACATTCTCGGTCCAACTTTCATGGACAACCTGCAAAAAATCATTATGAAGAGTCCAATAATCCTCAAACCTAAAAGGTTTTTTTTTTATTAGAAGAAACATGATTGAAATTAACAAACAAAAGATGATGGTCGACCCTAAAGGGTCCATATGAAATACTTGGGCAAAAGGAAATTGGTGACGATTTAAGATTTCATTCCCCATGACCCTGTCAATCCTTTCTCTGATTGTTTCTTCATCTTGCCTACGGTTGCACCAGGTGAACCAAGATCCATTGAAGCCCAGATCAATGAGTAAGCTATCAGAAATAAATTTTTGGAAATTAAGTATTTTCCGAATGGCTCTCGGTTTCCCTCCCTGCTTTAATTTCATGTTGAGATACAATGTTGTTAAAATTCCCCAAGCAGGTCAAACTCTATGATCTTCTTAGAGCAAATGTGATGATACTCTCATATATGACAAGTCTATCACTTTCTGTTGGCGGGCCACAGACAAAAGAAATGTAGTGAGGGAAGTCAGTAGACCAGTCAAAGACGGGGGTATGAATGACATTGTTGGATGAGGAGAGGATGTTAACAATAGTATCTTTCACCCAAAACAATGCAAGGCCACCACTTATCCCTATCGGATCAATAATCCATTCTTCATCAAAGCCACATCTTCGCCTAACCTTGCTAACGTAATGACGTTTCTTCTTGGTCTCCATTAAGAAGACAATCTGGGCTCTTTAAGGTGTTTGACTATCAAGGGAACCCCTAACCCCTAACAGTTCCAAGATAACAGACTCATGGCGAACTGATGGCTACTTGGTGGCAACCATCGGCTGTATATGGTGTATCTGAAGTGAGTAGAGACTGATTAGTGGCATCGGCATGGGAGAGATCAGGAGTAGCTAAGTTAATTGTCACGGCATTTGGAGGCAATACATTGGTCTGACTTGAGCTTTGACTCTTGTTTCCACGAATAAATTTCTTGGTTTTCTGGACATTTTTTCCCTGGGAGTTGGTTGAGGCACGGATGAGAGGGAGGTTTGGTGAGGTACTTTCTTCTGGCTCCAGGAAGGTTAATCTTTTCTTTGTGGGGTTAAGGACAAGGTCGTCATCCAGAGGTACATAACTTCATTTTAGATGTATCTTGTTGAGGCCGTGGGTTACTGCAGAAATTGGTGATAGCCCCATAAGAGGCGTTGGCGTGATCCTAGCATTAGTCTCAGTGGCCGAAAAGTCAACCCGATAGTTTAGGTTCGGGCTTTGAGTACCGGTTTTCGGGTTATCGAGTTCAGCTAGGGTCTGGAGTACCAAGTTAGGAATCATTGAAGTTTGAATTTCTCTCGTTGGGGAATATTCACTATTGTTTGATTGTTGCAAGGAATCCGGATATGCAGTTAATGGGTCCTTGAAAGATGGGATTTTAATGATTGTTATTTCCTTCTGCAGCGACTCATTAAACGTGGCTTTAATAGGGTAAAGACCGTTGCCGACATCCACATGGCACAATAAAGGGTTTGCTGAGATCTCGCAATGGGAGCCGCTATTTCCTTTATTAGATGTTTCGCCGGACAAGCATCTACTCCCAGAGTGCTCCGCCGCTGCCGCTGGGGGCTTAGGTTTCAGCCCAACCTTCTTGTCCCAATGCTGATCGATCACCACCACAGCGTCATCTATAGTTCTCACGTGGGATGTTCCTAGTCCATTGCCAGGGCGTTCTTCCACCTCTAATTCATCATAGCTTCCAGTCTGGGTTTTACAGTTTCTCGCCTCATGGCCAATTCATCCGCAATCACAACAATAGTTCTGGAGTCGTTTGTACTTGACCGTAACCTAGATAGATTCCCTCTCCGGCTTGGGAACCCAAAAGCCAGCTACAAGAGGTTCACGGGTATTTATCAGCGTTCTAACTCCTATAAATGTTCTGGAAAGCTTGTCATCTAGCTTAGGAGATTCATACATCACAACTTTCTCCACCGCGTTGCCCAGGGCTAAGGAATTCTCATGATCAAACGCCACGTGGGGAAGCCCGTGAAACTAGATCTAGAAGGGGCACCAATCAAAATTAACTTCATGAAAGACTGTATATTCATCCCAGTGTTGCAGGTTCAACAGAGCACCCTGAATCGACCAAGGCCGACCTTTAAGCACTCGAAGGTAATCATCCTGCTTTGGAAATCGGAACAAAAAGGCATTATTGTCAGGCAATTCATGGATCTCCATTCCTTTGTCCAAGCCCTATCCCTTCTTGATCATGGAAAGCACTATCCCTTTGTTGAGGTTCTTGTCAGTTTCCAGGCGAGGCGACCAACAAGTGTTCTTCCCTTTTGAACGCTTACTGAGGGGCTCAGGTTCAACTTCACTGCCTTAGAATTTCTTTTGCCGCTACTGTTGTTGCCCTTCTCCATTAGTTTGGGTAAAATAGAGGCTAGTGCACGAATACCAGGGTTGCCAAGAAAATACGCCAGATGCAGAATTTAAAAAGGATCAACAGCCGAGAGGGAGCGGAACAAGTAGATTCTCACACAAGTACACAAAGGGGAATTCCTAGCTTGCAATAGGGGACAAGATCTCTCACAGAGGAGAGGGAAGGTTGGTTCTCTCATAGAGGAGAGCGATTTTAGAAACAACTTATTGAAAACAACTTTTCACAGAGGAAATTATTGTAGGCTTAACTATCTCCAAAAAGGGAGAAAAATTAGTTTATTCAAAACTATGGTTTTGAGGTCCAAAATCATGATTTGGGAGGAAAATGTAATTTTGTCATTGCTTGGGTGCTTTTTTATGAAACCATGGTTTTAGAGCGGGGTTTTTTATAGTTACCTAAACACACAGTTAGATTAGAATCAGAACAAGAGAAGAATAAAAAGAATGGATCACCTTCCTTGCCATACTCTTCCGGTCCCTGGCCTCTCCCTTACTCAAAATTACACTGTTTTGGGTGTAAAATGGGAGAGGATGATTCCTTCTTTTTTTCCCCCAAAATAATATTCAGGGTCCTGAATTTTTTTTTTTTTTTTTTTTTTTTTTTTTTTTTTTTTTTTTTTTTTTTAAGTAGCAGCCAATATTCTAAAATATTTTTTTGTGCACTATGTAGCATAAAATAATTTTTTCAGTAGCACTCAATATTTGGCCTGTATCCTGAACTATTTTAGTCACAATGAGTAGCCTCTAAATCACATTGAACACCCTAAATTATTTTTCTAGTTGCAACAAACAGCCTCTAAAATGTTTTTCTTGTTGCAATGAGTACTCTAAATTTAGGATACTCAGTGTTGGGTGCGCTCAAATTTAGTTTAGAATATGAAATGTTACTAAAAAAAAATATTTCAGGATTCAGCTTGCCATATACTGGGTGCTACTAAAAAATTATTTTATGTTACACAGTGTGCAAAAAATTATTTTAGAATATTAGGTGCTATTATATTGAAAGAAAAATACTTCAGGGTGCTGAATGTTTTTTTTTTGGGGGGGGGGGGAGGAATTATCCTCTCCCATTTTACACCCAAGACAATATAGTTTTGGGTAAAGATCGAGGCCAAGGAGGGGAAGAGCATGGGAGGGGATCTGATAATTTTGTGATTAGTCTCTCTTGTTAGTTGTTGGTGTTACAGATGTGATCAAATTAATTCTAATTGCATGATTGTGAAGTTCTCGAAACAGCAATGTACATAAATTTTTTGAACAAAGTTCTACGTGAATAAAAAAGGCATAAAGTCACCTATATTATTCCAGAGCATGAACATATAATAATATTCGATGGATTAGATGGGATCGGAATTACTCGTACCAAAGACATGATTCCAGCGCATAACATTGTTTGTTCAAATTAATAAATTTGCTATAGTGGGAATCAATATGAACAAGCAGCATATAACTATTAAATTTCAAGAAATGTGACCCGCAAAAGTCGCATCTTAATCATTCACGTCAAAGTCTCCGAGCCAACTAGCTCTTTAATTTTTTGGCAACGAACCAATTGACCTCTAACAGCAATAATACAAATATAAATAACAGGACGACAGTAACATGTATTATTAATTATAAAAAAGACAACCCCTCTGATTGAGGTTAAAATATGACTGAATTAGTTTGATTAAATATTAAGGGTGAACAAAAAATTGTGATTATATGAGATTAATAAATGAGATCAAATATTTAAGCAATTTAATAATAAGCATCCATTTAGTTGGACTCCACGCCGTAGATTAATATACGAGATTATATGGCGTAACATGGAAAAATTGCGAGCAAACGCCTCCCATGTGCTGATAGCTGAATCGATCTGCCCTCGATGCACATTGGTCCAAAAAAAGTAGTAAATATTTTTGTAATACAAGGAAGGAGATTGAAACAAAAAATGAAACCCAAAGTCAGAATATGTGAGTATCATGCCTAGTCGCCATTCACGTGGCTTTGGCAATCGAGAGGTTATGACATAGTCACAAGCCCTGTACCCAGATCCCATAAAATATAATTAAAATTTTTTTGTTTTGTTTTTTGGATTCTTCACTAGTATTCAATGATAAAATTAGAAGAATATTTAATAGCCCCCTCCCCCGCCTAAAGAAAAATCACATAAAGAAAATAACCTAGTCAAATACATAAATAAATTATATCTAACTACTACAAAATAGGAATTTAACGTCCGTTTCAAAAACAAAAAAACAAAAATGGACGTTAAAAAGTAGGCGGTGGCGCTGCTGTAATTTTTTCCTTATGTTTAACGTTCGTTCTTTAAAAATAGATGTTAAATGTTGTGATACAACGACTATTTTGGAATACAATCGTTGTATCCCATATTTTTATCTCTTTCCCTACTATGTAGCCAAGAATTTCAAAGTTAAGAGACGAAATGTAACCATATTTTCATTTAGTTAATTCCTAATTTAATTTAATAATATAAAAAGTATATCTCTCATATATATATGATTTTATCCCATATTTATAGCTATTTCCTAGTATGTAGCCTAGAATTTCGATAGTTAAGTGAAAAAACCTAACCGTATTTTCATTTAGTTAGTTCCTAATTAAATTTAATAAATTGAACAATATATCTTTTATATATATATATGTATATGTATATGTATATGTATATGTATGTATGTATGTATGTATGTATGTGTATACAAACAACGTATTTTCATTTTGTTAGTTCATAATTAAATTTAATAAATTAAATAACATATCTCTTTTATATATATCTGTAAAAAAATATATCAATATCATTGAAATTACACATTAAATTTAATAAATAAGTGAAAAATTAGTGCTAGTTATTGTTAGAATAAAAACCTTAAAGATTACATGACCGTTGTGATTTTATCTCATAGTAATAGCTATTTACTAGTATGTAGTCTATAATTTCGATAGTTAAGAAAAGTAAAACAAAAAAACAGTCATTTATATGTGTTAAAAAAAAAAAAAAAAAAAAAAAAAAACAATCGAGCCTCCCTCACGCCATTTTTTTTATTTGAAGTTATAATGACTGATTTTTTAAAAAAATCGTTGAAATTCAAATTTTTTAGATATTTCAACTTCAATCTCGCGCCTTCGACATTTTTTTGTTCCTCTCTTCCATAAAAATATAAAGTTTTCTCTTTAAAACTCAACAGTATGCAGAATGTCCTCCTCAAATCCATCATCCTAAACACGAGATAAGAGTATCGAGACCCACTAATCTCCTTCGCCGCACACAACGACCCCACCCTTGTCGCCAAGGAGATTCGCTATAGTGGCGTGAGCGACTCCAACTTGTCCCTGTCTTGAACTACGAGCATGCTCCACGGCCCCCGCATCTTCCGTTTGCCACTAGTTGTAGATCTACGTCTCTCTCTCTCTCTCTCCCCCCCTCACTAAACAATATGTCGAACAACGATCGCGAGCACTGTGAAGAGGAGGAAGCCCCCCGTAGGTGATAATGAGGATACCAGAGCTCTATTTCCTAGTGCTTTCTTTTGTTGAAATTCTGAATGGATTGTTCCATTGCAGTGTTTTTCTGCTCTATTTCCTAGTGCTTTCTTTTGTCTGTAGAACAGTTTTTTTATTTGTCTTCTGCTTCATTCAGTTAAGACTTGAGAGGTTTTATTTTTCTTCTTATTTTTGTGCTTTGTTGGACATGAAACGCTCTATTTCTTACGTTGAATATTGAATGGTGTTGCTTATCGTCCATTTTCAATCCAATTTTTTTCTTTCGAGGCTTTAGGTTGTTCAAATTGCACCTTATATTGTGTTTTAGATGGTTTTATGGACTACCTAGCATGTGTGCGTGCTGTAGATTTATGGATATACAACGACTATTATTTAAATAATAGTTGTTGAAATGCAACGACTTTTTTTAAAAAACAGTCGTTGTAAGTCATAAACTTTCAACAACACTTTTTTACATGACCCTTAAAAAAATCGTCTAAGAGTCTTAAAAATGGAAGAAAATGTGATTATCTAATTCATGAATTATGAAGAAATATAAAAAAATGAAAGTATGAAATAATCAATAATAAATTTTATTTATTGATTACTAGATCCAAACCGGCCCTTGATTAAGCAAGAAAGAGAGATCTAATGTGCCAAATCTCCAAATGACCTTAGTAGACGTGATGTACCTCAAACAACATCAAGCATGCAAAGGAAATTTCTGGTTGAGGAGTATATGAAGAATCGTCTTCATATTGAACCAGGTGATAGATTAGAGACACAAAAGAGTAATTGTGTGATAATATTAGTTTGTTTGCACGGGTACAAAAAATACTTTTAAAACCCGACGAAAGAGGTATCGTAAGACTGGATTTGTGACCGGTCTTGTTCCAAGCGGTCTTAAAAGTCTCGTAACTTTTAAGACTGGATGAAAGAACATCTTAAAAATTTAGACCGAACTTTTGAAATATCTGGTCTTAAAAGTGTTTCAAAATAATTAAAAATAAATAAATGAAACAACCGGTCCCAAATCACCAGATCCGGCAACATTTTGAATGTCCCTACATCATCGAGACAGAGAACCAAGAGAAGATTGGAAGCAACACCAACAAGAAAAACAAAAAAGAATAGAAGATTGGAAGCAACACTAACAAGAAAAACAAAAAAGATGAATACAAAGTCCGAAATAAGAAAACATAACAAGAAATAGAAATCATTCACCATGGAAATCAAATTTGAATCAATATAAAATCAGCGGTGAAATTGAAGTCTAGATATACAAAAAAATCACAAGCTTAAAGCAATCAAATCTGAGCAGGATCCTCTTGTCGGTGCTGGCAAAGCTTCAAGCAACCAAAATCGAAGTCCAGATTTGAGTAGGAGTGGTCAAGGTAGGAACAACAGACTTAAGCAAGACGAGATCTGGGTTTGATTTTAAGTGAATCTGTGCAAAGGCGGTGTGGGAGGAGCCATAGATCGGAGGGGAAGGAGCCACCGCCGTCCAAAATCCTCGAAGCCGTACGCTTCCGCCGCGCCGAGGATTGGAGTCGACGCCATCACAAAACCCTCGAAGCATCTCACTACCAACATTGCCAAGGATTTGACCGTGTGGCTCTTGGGATGACTTACGAAGATTGCGAGTAGGTTAGAGGAAGAGGATGTCATTCTTGCTGAGGATTTGACCCGTGAGGCTCTTGGGACACTCGTTGAATCTATAACTAAGCAAATGTTATATCTCCAAGAAGACAAGCACACTCATGGACTTAACAGTTTTAGCGAATTTAGCTTCTTCTTTTTCTTTTTTTTACACTTTTAAGACCGGTTGTTTGTAAAAACCGGTCTTAAAAGTATATTTTAAGACCGGATCCTTTATAATCCGGTCTTAAAAGTGTTCTATATATTTACAAAATTGCCACCGGTCATACTTTTAAGACCGGATCTTTTATAATCCGGTCTTAAAAGTGTTCTATATATTTACGAAAGTGCAACGGTCATACTTTTAAGACCGGATCCTTTAAATTCGGTCTTAAAAGTGTTTTATATATTTACAAAAGTGCAACGGTCATACTTTTAAGACCGAATCCTTTATAATCAAGTCCAAAAAGTTCATATTTACGAAATTGCCACCGGTCATAATTTTAAGACCGGATCTTTTATAATCCGGTCTTAAAAGTGTTCTATATATTTATGAAATTACCACCGGTCATACTTTTAAGACCGAATCCTTTATAATCCGGTCTTAAAAGTGTTCTATATATTTACGAAAGTGCCACCGGTCATACTTTTAAGACTCGGATCCTTTATCATCCGGTCTTAAAAGTGTTCTATATATTTATGAAAGTGTCACCGGTCATACTTTTAAGACCAGATCCTTTTAATCCGGTCTTAAAAGTGTTCTATATATTTACAAAAGTGCCACCGGTCATACTTTTAAGACCGGATTCTTTATAATCCGGTCCAAAAAGTTCTTTATATTTATGAAACTGCCACTGGTCATACTTTTAAGACCTGATTCTCTATAATCCGGTCTAAATGAGGCGGTCTTAAAGCTCTTTTTTGTACTAGTGTTGGCATAGCGTTGGGGGGTCTAAAAGCCCAGTCGGAGAAAAGTAGGTGTTCGGCATGACTTTTGTTTGTGATGGGCTTATAGTAAAAAAAAAGTCATTTTTTATAGAAGCCACATATTGCAGCTTCTGGGACTTTTATCCACAAAAAGTCACTTCTCTCATCGTCATTCCAGACACAAATGATATTTATAATCTGGCTTTTATCTTATATTACTTTTGCAAAAGTCAGATTGAGAATAAGTCACTTCTACCACCGCTATCCCAAACGAAAGGCTATGATAAGATTCCTCATAATATTTGAGAATAACCTCTACCTACTCTAGTAGAAGAGTTAAAAAAGTGCACAAAATAGGATGATGATGTTTTAGCGATGTCTGAACCATTTAACTATATAGTCTAACTAATATTTAATATTATTTTCAATCATAAATATAGGGTATAGTTTGTGGTGCCAAGTAGGCCATATATTTAGGATAAGAGGAGTACAAACTTTTTCAACCTAAATTTGTTTAATTTGATGGATCTTCTTGTCTTTTCACAACTATATTAGCAGTTAATTTGATAGTAAATTATTGTTACCGTAAGTAGGCTTTCACTTACTTTTATTTAAGTTATGTTTACTTTGATGTTATCACATTTCATAAAATGCAAAAAGAACTTGATTTTGACACATAGGAACAACCCTCTAGAATTTTTTATCAGATACAATTAATACAAATGGAATGGTATAACCAAGCATAGTATTAAAATCCGGATCGGACAAGTTGACCCAAAAACTAGTTGATGCTACCAAAATTTAACTAAGCACCGCAAGTGTACGGATCATGAAAATAGTGAGTGGTAAATCAAGGTCATCCCACAGAGACTCAATCCAGCTAGTGATTAGGTGTTAAATTTCCTTTTTTCATTTAAGTTGAGCAAATCAAAATTGTTTCCAATAACAATAAAAAGAATTTTAATAAAAACAAGAACTTTTAGAGACAGAGCGAATTCAAATATCAAGGAGGACAACCTAGAGATATTAATCACTTGTTTGTTTCTTAGATTTTATTTCCACTAAATTAATTCTAATTTAACTTCATCAGTTAATCTAGAGTATTACTGTTTATAAGTGTCTGTCGGTTCACTTATACACCTACCTCGAATAATTATGCAATATCTCACACATATTAATTAAGATGCAATTCACTCGGGCTCACTCTAATTTGATTATGCGGAGCTTCTAGGTATATGTCTATCCTAGACGCAAATTAGATTAAAATCTAATTCCACATTATTTAATCGAAGGTCAACTTAAGATTTCCTTCGTCAAGTTTAATCCTAAATTTCCAAACATGTTTAATGGTGGCCAATCACTAAACAATGATTAATGAAAACAAGATTAAATAAACTGAATCAATATTAAGCAAAAATAATTAGTGGGAACAATTTCTAAGTCTCAAACAAGTTCATAATACTCTAAGTTGTAAAGGAAAAGTTAGCCACACATGGCTTTAAACATCATAACGGTACCAATAAAATCAGAATCCGAGGCATAATGGAAGAAACAAGATCTTTGGAAAAAAATAAGAAACTAGAAAGAGAGTCAAGTGAAATATCAAAACCAAGAAAAAGAATAGACTCAGCACAGCTTCTTCCAATCGTGCTCTCAAAGAACCAGGGGAAAAAATATGACGATGAAACTCCCAGTGAAAGTGATGATGAAACCCAAAATGACGCGTTTGCTGCCAGCGAAAATAGCCGCCTCCTCTCCGTTTTCGCGAGAGTCCTCTATCCAGCGAAATATCCCAATTCAAAATGCCGCCTTCGTAATGGTCTCCACCTCCGTCTCGTCCTATCCATGCTTAGATTAGGTCTTTTTATTTGTCAAAATGATTTAGCCCAAATCGTGTCGCTTCTCCCTTGTTCATTGATTTTGAATTAATGGGCCCAATTCCATAAATGATACAAATGAATCCCGTGGGCTCCCTGATGCAAAAAAGAAGAAGATACATTTAATTAAACATATGTAATAATAATAAAAAATAAAAGTGATTTTTATTTTTTTTATTTTTAAACTTCTCATTCCTATTATTTATTTCCTAAACTTAAAAACTTTTATTTTAAATTGAAAACCCCACAAATAATGTATCCAAATGATATCTCTTAAAATATCAATGAAATCTCTTTAAATTAGTAATGATGACTTCTCAAATATATAAAAATACATCTCAAATCTATTAAAAATGAGAAGTCATCACACCCCCACACTTGTATCAAATCTTGTCCTCAAGATTTTTAAATTCTAAAACAACCAATTCCAAGAAAACCATGGAAGCAAGATCTTTAAAGCAAACACTACAAAATTGAGGTCAATTTAAATTTTTCTCAAAAAAACTTTTTCCACCTTCCAAAAATGCAAGTGGCAAGGTAATTAGTTTGGCAAAGATAAATCACAACAGAATGTCCCTCACAAGTCAAGTGTTTACACTCATTTCTCATGGTATTCAAGGCTTGTGTTTCACTCAATTCCACCTATTGCAACTTATCTACCATAAGCTTGTTTATCATCTCAATCTCCACTTTATACATTATCCAATTGCACACTCAAATCAAAAGGACTTTCTCTAGGTTTTAATGATCAAGGTAGGATAATGAAATGAAAGTGATCAAATGATATGGGAGAACACTTTAATTAGTGCCAAGTAATTTAATGAAATTCATGATGAAGAATGAAGGAATTTACGCACTAAAAGAAAACAAACTCACTAACATTATATATACACCACCTTTATTCTTTTGAGCTCAACAATTTTTTCTTTTTTTTCTTAAATCTCTTTTTTTTTTTTTTTTTTTTTTGCTTTTTTTTTCTTCTTCTTTTTCATAAATTCCTTTGTTTCTGTGTTTCTTTCTTTAATATTTTTCTTTCTTTCTTTCTTCTTCTTTTTTTTTCTTTTTTTTATATATATATATACACATACTCTTATAGTGTTGACTTTCTAACTCCTTCACTCTTTTAAATTGGCTCACTTAGCACTTACTAAAGTAAAAAAAAAAAAAAAAAAAAAAAAAAAAAAAAAAAAAATCAATGGGAAGAAAGTATGTGACAATTGCATATCTCAAACAAAGGGCTATTTATTCTATGCAAATTTCTTTTTTTGTTTTTTAAAAATAAAGGCTCAAATGGGGTAAACAAATGATTTTCATGTGATAAGGGTGGACATTTGGCCAAACTAGCTATGAAATGAATGCCTAAATCATCTTTGTGCATGCAAAGGGATTTCAAAATTCAAAAGAGATTCAAGACAAGTTCTAGAGATGAAATCACAATAGGTGTACTCCCTCTTAGAAAGATGAAAACTAAGGCTCAAATTCCTCACAGGTTCCTTGACATCCTAAAGTAAAGTACCAAAACCAAATCTTTGCCACTTTACTAACATTCAAAGAACATGAAACCAATTTCTAATCAAATTTACTCCTCTTCATGTTCAAATCAAACCAATTGTGATAATGCTCACGGATAAAATTCAAACTTCCATAAATTTTTTTTTTTTTTCAGAAAGTCTGAGGGCAAGGAAAGTCATGTAAAATCCAGGATATCCTCACCCCCACACTTAAATGTCACATTGTCCTCAATGTGAATAAGTAACAAGAAGTAATGGAAGTGAAAAACAACCATCTATAAGTGTAAGGGTGACACCAATTTCAGAGATTTCAAATTTTCACTAATTAAACAGCTCAAGTGCTAACAATCACTCAATAATCATCACAAACAGTCATCACATGCAAATCCATCTAAGACCAGCACTCATTCCCAAACAATATATCATCAACAATCAAACAGAACAAATCAAAGAAAAGTAGAAGAAAACTCCCCTATTTAGCCGTGACTTGCTCGCTCAATCCTTGCTACCAAAGTGGAACACCTCATTAGGAGCTTTCAACAGTCCTACAAAATCAAACAAAGCATCAACTCAAACCTTGGGTTGCCTCCCAAGAAGCGCTTGGTTTATAGTCCTCAGCCTGACTATACCAGCAATCTAAGTAGGTGATGACAAGTGGTGAACCATTTTTTTCCGGTTCACTTCACCACCATGGTAATGCTTCAATCTTTGCCCATTCACTTTAAAGCAATCTCCTGTTCTCTCATCTTTCACTTCAATTGCACCTTTTGATGACACCAAAACCACTTTGAAAGGACCAGACCACCTTGACTTAAGCTTCCCAGGAAATAATTGAAGTCTTGAGTTGAAGAGAAGCACCAACTGCCCTGGCTCAAAAGAGCGCTTCAAGATATGACTATCATGCCATTTCTTTGTTCTTTCTTTATATAGTCGTGCACTATCATATGCTTGAAGTCTGAATTCTTCCAACTCATTCAGTTGAAACAACCTTTTAGCTCCCGCTTGATGGTGGTCCATATTTAGTTTCTTGATTGCCCACCATGCTTTATATTCTAATTCAAGTGGTAAATGACACGCTTTTTCGAAAACCAAACGGTATGGTGACATGCCAATTGGAGTACGAAAAGCTGTCCTATAAGCCCATAAAGCATCATCAAGCTTGTCGACCAATCTTTTCTAGTTGGACCCACAGTCTTCTCAAGAATCCTCTTAATTTCCCTGTTAGTCAACTCACACAAACCATTAGTTTGTGGATGGTATGCAAGTGACATTCGGTGGTACACTTTATATTTTTCCAAGAGAGCCTTGAAATTCTTGTTGTTGAAGTGAGTCCCTTCATTAGTAATGATTGCTCTGGGGGTGCCAAATCTTGTTAAGATATACTTCTTCAAGAATCGAATCACTGTGTTAGCATCATTAGCTTAGCAAGCCATAGCTTCAGCCCATTTACTCACATATTCCACAAAGAACAAGGATGTATTTGTTTCCTCTTGTAGATGGGAAAGGACCCATGAAATCCATCCCCCAAACATCGAACAACTCCACCTCAAGGATTCCAGATTGAGGCATCTCATGTCTCTTAGAAATATTACCTGTTCTTTGACATCTATCACACTTGGTAACAAATTGGTGAGCATCTTTAAACAAAGCAAAGCCAATAAAAACCAGATTCAAGAACCTTTGATGCGTTCTTTGCCCCCATAATGTCCCCCATATGCAAATGCATGACATGCATTCAGAATTTCTTCTTGTTCTACCTCGTGCACACATTTTCTAATAATCAAATCAGCACATCTCTTAAAAAGAAATGGTTCTTCCCAAATATAGTAAGCAACATCATGCAAAAACTTCTTTCTTTGATAGAAATTCAAATCGAGGTAATACTTCACACACAAGATAGTTCACAATATCGCAAACCATGGCAAACCACAACTACTTACAACAAACAATTGCTCATCAGGAAAATATTCATTCACCAACAAATCATTCACATGATCGAAGGGTTCACAATTCTAGACAAATAATCAAGAACTTGATTTTTAATTCCTTTCCTATCAACTATATGCAAATCAAATTCTTGTAGCAACAAGACCCATCTAATCAGTCTAGGTTTAGACTCTTTCTTCCCTAACAAATATTTAATGGCAGCATGATCAATGTGAACTATAACCTTAGCACCTATCAAATATACCATAAACTTTTCAAAAGCAAACACTATAGCAAGCATTTCTTTTTCAGTGGTAAAATAGTTTACTTGAGCTGCTATTAGGGTCCCGCTCGCATAGTAGATAGGATGAAAGATCTTCACACGCCTCTCGTCCCAACACGGCTCCAACAAAGATAGTCACTCGCATCACACATTACTTCAAAAGGTAGTGACCAATCGAAGCTACAATGATAGGAGCTGAAGTCAATCTTCTCTTCAGTTCTTCAAAAGCCTTCATACAATCCTCATTAAACGAAAAGGAGTATCTTTCTCCCAAAGCTGTGAAAGTGGCTTTGAAATCTTGGAAAAATCTTTAATGAATCGACGATAGAAACCCGCATGGCCCAAGAAGCTTCTCACAGCTTTGACATTAGAAGGAGGAGGAAGCTGCTCAATCACAGAAATCTTGGCTCTGTCAACCTCTAACCCATTTTTAGAAACTTTATGACCCAAAACTATGCCTTCAGTCACCATGAAATGACACTTCTCCCAGTTGAGCACTAAGTTTGTCTCCTCACATCGCTTCAACACCTTTTCCAGATTGATCAAGCACTCTTCAAATGATTCTCCAAATACCGAAAAATCATCCATAAATACCTCCATTATCTCTTCTATCATATCAGAGAATATACTCATCATACATCTCTACGAAAAGTGGCGGGAGCATTGCATAAACCAAATGGCATTCTTCTAAAGGCAAAAGTGCCATAAGGACATGTAAATGTTGTCTTCTCTTGATCTTCGGGAGAAACCACAATCGATTATACCCCGAATATCCATCCAAGAAACAAAAGAATTCTTTACCGACCAATCGGTCTAACATCCGGTCAATAAAAGGAAGTGGGAAATGATCTTTCCTTGTAGCATCATTCAACTTTCTATAATCCATGCAAATCCGCCAACCAAGTAACTATGCGAGTGGGGATAATCTCATCTTGCTCATTAGTAATCACTCGTCATACCCCCTTTTTAGGAACACATTGCACCGGGTGACCCATGAGCTATCGAAATAGGGTAAATGATCCCAAAGATCTAGCCATTTAATAATTTCCTTCTTGACCACTTCTTTCATCATAGGATTTAATCTTCTCTGATTCTGGATAGATTTCTTGTGATCATCTTCCAAGAGTATCTTATGCATTACAATGGATGGGCTTATACCTTTTATGTCTGCAATTGTCCAACCTAAAGCACCTTTGTGGCCCTTGAGAACTTTCAACAACTGTTCTTTTTGATCTTCAGATAAGGAAGAAGAGATGATAATAGGTAGTGTCTCATATTCACCCAAGTATGCATATTCAAGATGCGGTGGTAAGGGTTTAAGCTCTAGAATTGGTGCTTGCTCAATAGAAGGCTTCAAAGAAGTGGGTTGCCTTGATTCCATCTCTAACAACTCAAACTCTTTGTGATGGTTTCCTATAATAAGGAGAGGCTTGAAGTAACTTCTTACATTCAACTATATTTTCTTCTTCAATTTCATCAATCCCAAGTAAAACAGATGCTAACGGTTCTTTTAAAGAAAATGACTCTAAAGTCTCTTGAATCATCTCATCAAACATGTCAACCCTGAAGCAATCTGTAACATCCCTAGGATACTTCAATGCCTTGTTCATGTTGAATATAACTTCTTCATCATGCACCCTCAACTTGATCTCTCCCTTTTCAACATCAATCAGTGTTCGAGCTGTAGCAAGGAAAGGTCTTCCCACAATGAGCGGTAGATCTCTATCTTCATCACAGTCCAAGACAATAAAGTCAGCAGGGAAAATAAACTTGTCAACTTTAACCAAAACATCTTCAATGATGCCCTTTGGAAAAGCTAAACTTCGATCCGCTAGCTGAAGTGTCACAGAAGTTGGTTGAGCTTCACCTAGTTGCAATTTTCTGAACACGAGATAGTGGCATCAAGTTGACACTTGATCCTAGATCACATAATGCTCTTCCCCGAAATTTTTCTCCAATTATGCAAGGTATAGAAAAGCTGCTGGATCTTTCGTTTAAGGGGTAGCTTGTTGAGAAGAATAGCACTACACTCTTGTGTTAAGGCTACGGTTTCATAGTCACCAAATCTCCTCTTTTTACTCAACATCTCCTTGAGAAACTTCACATATTGAGGCATCTGCTCTAACACTTCAAGGATAGGGATGTTAATGTGTAGTTGCTTGAAAATCCCCAAAAACTTCTTATATTGCTCCTCTAAAGCTTTCTTTGAAATCTACGAGGGAATGGTAAAGGAGGTACCCATTTAAGATTCTCCGGTCCGCCTTCTTTTTCACTTCACCCTCTTTAGAGTCAATCTCAACTTTCTCTTCATTGACTTTTCCATTCACCTTCTGTATAACCTCTCCATCATTCTCTATGGCGACTGTAAGATGTGTTTGATCATTAGAAGCTGAAGGTTTCTTTGGTTGTGGAATCTCAGGTAATTCTTTTCCGCTTCTCAATGTAAGAGCTTTGCATTCCTCTTTCACATCTCTACGAGGATTAGGCATGGTATTACTTGGCAATTCTCTCTGTTGTAAAACATTCACAGCATTTGCAATTTGTCCCACTTGTACCTCAAGATTCTTGATAGAGGAGTTTACTCCTGCAATAGATGAGTCTACTCTTGCATTAATAGAAGCTTGCTCTTGAGCATTCTTTAATTGAAAACTTGCGAGCTGAGATATCACCGCCTCTAGATCAGATTTAGGTTCTTGGGTAGGAATAACTTCCTTTTCAAATTGATAGAACCTAGGAGGTTGCACTTGCTTTGTACTAGAGGTTGATGCTTCATTAAGAGTTGCACCATATTTTCAAGAGAAGTTAGGATTTTTACGCCACCCAGAATTGTATGTATTTGAGTATGGATTGTTCGGTTATTGCCCGGTAGTTTCTCGCATAGTTGATCGGCTCCATTTGCCGAGATATGAGGCATTGTCTCGTTATCATGGCCATTTCCACAATAATCACAAGAAGCATGAATAGCATTGACTCCCATCTGTCTACCATTAGATCGGTTTACTTGAGATTCTAAGTGATCAAACCTCTTCTTGATTGTATTCAACATTGCCATCAACCGTGAAGAAGGTTCCTCAATAACTTTATCAATTGATTTCACCGGCCTTCTTTCATTGTTGTTCGTATAAAGTCAGTTGATAAGTCATCCAAGCATTTCCAGACATGATTCATCGGTTGCTTTGTAATTCCCCCGTTAGTGATGACATTTAATTCGATTTAGATTCGAAGTCAACCGAGTATCTTGAAGATTTGAAGTAAGACCCACTTCTCTAGATTGTGACCAGGGTTCTACCTAACAAGCAACTTGAACCTCTCCCAGTCTTCATACAGATGTTCCCCAAATTGTTGATAGAATTAGTAAGAGCGGCTCTTGCGTCCACCATCTTGTTATGTGGGAAAAATCGTGATCCGAACTGTTCTTCCAATGTCTCCCAAGAGGTTATACTCGCCTCTTTTAAATTGTTGAGCCATTCTTTGGCTTTCCCTTGTAGAGAGTAAGGAAAAAGCCGAAGACGGATCACATCATTAGGAACGCCATACGCTTGAATGAGTTGCAAACATCAAGGAATTGTATCGATGCCGATTTGGATCCTCTCGAATCGTTTCCGAATACCGACCGTAGTTCAAGCATCTTAAGCATAGTCTCCGCTTGATTTCAAAATTGTTGGCTTGAAAATCAGGCACTCGATTCCGATCGATAGCCCGAGATTGTCTTCCCGAGAAAATCATTGATACACAAATTATCATTCTCATCCTCGCCATCTCTTCGGTTTCAAGTATGTATTACTTCCTCCTCTTGGATCTCGAGGTGTTGTAGCTTCCAAAAGCTCTTGGATACTCCTTGTTTTCTGTGGTGTTTTGGTAGCTTTGGATCTACGGGTCATATATCAATGTACCGCAAAACCAAACAAATCTCAAAGTACCAAACTAACACTAAAAGCTAAAAAGAAAAAAAAACAAATAAATAAATAAAAAATTACTCAAACTAAAACTACTAAAGGATGTCTAATACTAATCACCAATTGCCTTGAGTCCCCGGCAACGGCGCCAAAAACTTGATGCTACCAAAATTTAACTAAGCACCGCAAGTGTACGGGTCATGAAAATAGTGAGTGGTAAATCAAGGTCATCCCACAGAGACTCAATCCAGCTAGTGATTAGGTGTTAAATTTCCTTTTTTCATTTAAGTTGAGCAAATCAGAATTGTTTCCAATAACAATAAAAAGAATTTTAATAAAAACAAGAACTTTCAGAGACAGAGCGAATTCAAATATCAAGGAGGACAACCTAGAGATATTAATCACTTGTTTGTTTCTTAGATTTTATTCCCACTAAATTTATTCTAATTTAACTTCATCAGTTAATCTAGAGTATTACTGTTTATAAGTGCCCTGTCGGTTCACTTATACACCTACCTCGAATAATTATGCAATATCTCACACAATTAATTAAGATGCAATTCACTCGGGCTCACTCTAATTTGATTATGCGGAGCTTCTAGGTATATGTCTATCCTAGACGCAAATTAGATTAAAATCTAATTCCATATTATTTAATCCAAGGTCAACTTAAGATTTCCTTCGTCAAGTTTAATCCTAAATTTCCAAACATGTTTAATGGTGGCCAATCACTAAACAATGATTAATGAAAATAAGATTAAATAAACTGAATCAATATTAAGCAAAACTAATTAGTGGGAACAATTTCTAAGTCTCAAACAAGTTCATAATACTCTAAGTTGTAAAGGAAAAGTTAGCCACACATGGCTTTAAACATCATAACAAGTACCAATAAAATCAAAATCCAGAGGCATAATGGAAGAAACAAGATACTTGGAAAAAAATAAGAAACTAGAAAGAGAGTCAAGTGAAATATCAAAACCAAGAAAAAGAATAGACTCAGCAACAGCTTCTTCCAATCGTGCTCTCAAAGAACCAGGGGAAAAAATATGACGATGAAACTCCCAGTGAAAGTGATGATGAAACCCAAAATGACGCGTTTGCTGCCAGCGAAAATAGCCGCCTCCTCTGTTTCTGCGAGAGTCCTCTATCCAGCGAAATATCCCAATTCAAAATGCCGCCTTCAGTAATGGTCTCCACCTCCGCGTCTCGTCCTATCCATGCTTAGATTAGGTCTTTTTATTTGTCAAAATGATTTAGCCCAAATCGTGTCGCTTCTCCCTTGTTCATTGATTTTGAATTAATGGGCCCAATTCCATAAATGATACAAATGAATCCGTGGGCTCCCGATGCAAAAAAGAAGAAGATCCATTTAATTAAACATATGTAATAATAATAAAAAATAAAAGTGATTTTTATTTTTTTTATTTTTAAACTTCTCATTCCTATTATTTATTTCCTAAACTTAAAAACTTTTATTTTAAATTGAGAACCCCACAAATAATGTATCCACATGATATCTCTTAAAATATCAATGAAATCTCTTTAAATTAGTAATGATGACTTCTCAAATATATAAAAATACATCTCAAATCTATTAAAAATGAGAAGTCATCACTAGTGAGGGCCAGAGAGTTGCATTGATGAACGTACATTTGTAAAGAGGTAGTTGAATTATGTACCAATTACTTGAAAGATGCATGTGATATTAGCATTCTGGTGTCTTGGCATGAAGGAAGGACATGTGAACAAGGGTTGGTGGGAAAGAAAGTTATCGCTATCTGAAACCAACACTGCGAGCAAGCACACCTATACATACTTCACAACTCTAAAGAGATTGATGAGTATGTATGTATTCATATGGATGAGCTTAGGAGGGAAAACCCCAATAGAGTACAGAGTTGGTATGCCGAAAAATATAATAAACAATTCATAGCATGGTTGGAGCAGCGTGAGGGTGACAAGTACAATGTTGGTATATCATAATTCAGTTTCTGAGAAAGTAATGTTCTTGGCATGTGGTCCGAAAAGACATGTGCTTTCTTCATCAAGCTACGTCATCAATGTATGCATCTTCCACACTAAAGAGCAGGATACCCAAAGCAAAATGCAAAATAGTGAGATAAAATTCATATCTATACCAATATGTCATACTTTGGCATGGTTAAGCACATTTAGAAGTTGGATTACATAGTATTTAATGTTTCAGTTTTCGGGTGTGAGTGGGTTGACAATAATAATGTTTTGAAAGTGGATGAGTTAAGGTTGATACAATTGAATTTGAACAAGCAAGGGTATAAAGAAGAGCTTTCATTTTGGCTTCTCAAGCTAAACACGTGTTCTATATGTTTCTAATCCTGCTAATAAAGAATGATCTATTGTTTTGTTATCAAACAAAATAAATAAGGATGGAGGAGGTGAATTCAGTGAGGATGATCCTTTCCAAGCAATGGCGGACCTAAGGATAGATATTTGGAGGGGGACCAAATGTATACTCATTAACTAATTAAAAAAAATATTTGGGGGCCAAATGTATAAATTTTTGGGACAAATGTATAAATTTTTAAGCCAAATGTATAAAAAAAATCCAATTTACATTAAATATTTGGGACAATTTTTCTTTTGGGGGGGGCCATGGCCCCCAATTATCTCTATGAAGATCCGTCATTGTTTCCAAGGGTCGTCACTTGAAGCACAATTCAATGAGGATGATGCTTTGTAGTTAGGCATGATCACAATGAAGGAATTTGGATATCAAAGAGGTGGAAGTTGCTTCACAAATTAAAGAAAACAATTGTAATTAAAAATAGCATTAAAATTACTAAGACTAGGAAAAGAGAAGGGGTACACTTGATCATATGTATATTCCCTTACTTTTGATGTATTCATAATTATTGTATAGATAGAATTGAATTATTTGTTTTAATTTGTCGACTGAAATTGGTTAGTGTGTGTTTGGATACATCCATCTTGAACTGGATCTGTTGGGGTGTTTGATATATATATATTGTTTCTGTAAGTTATTTTGTAAGGAGCTGATCAAAAGTGAGCCTTCCATTTAATTTTTTTTTTTTTTTTTTAAAGGCTAAAGTATCTGTTTGGTCCCTTATGTTTGCTTCAGGTATCCATTTAGTCCTTAAGTTTGTAAAGTGCTTGTTTGGTCCTTTAAAGTTAACATCGTTAAGCAGACTTAACGGAAAATACTAACTCAGCAATTTTAAACGATATTTGTGCACTTAAATCCGACAAAGCAAGCTTACATGTTACTTTTTTAATAAATTAATATTTTAAATCTGTAAATTGAAATTTTAAAGCGATATGTGCACTTAAATGCCTCCAGGCGAAGAACATATACCCAAAGTTTGCTTAAATAAATTTCAATTTACAGGATTTAAAATATTAATTTATTAAAAAAAGTAACATGTAAACTTGCTTTGTCAAGCATTTAAGTGCACAGTCATCGTTTAAAATTGATGAGTTAGTATTTTCCGTTAAGTCTGCTAAACGGTGTTAACTTTAAGGACCAAACGAGCACCTTACAAATTTAAGGGACTAAATGGATACCTGAAGCAAACATAAAGGACCAAACGGGTACTTTAGCCAAAAAAAAAAATTGTCTCATGTACTTAACTATTATTGGCCAATAACTGTCTTATATTCTAAATATAAAACAGTTTTTCCATATAACCGTCAAATAAATCCCTTCCTATGGTAACAAATACTTTACTCTTTATCATTTTAACCGTTAAATATCATACAAAACATATCACGGTTGTCATTAAAAAAACTGTTAAATATATATTGCTATATTTAATAATTATTGTCTTACAACAGTTAAATATAGTCCCCATATATAACGGTTGTGTTTGAAAAGTCATAAAATATAATACCTTATATTTAATGTTTAAAAACCGTTATATATAAACATTTGATGCTCGGATATTTAAGAGTTGAAAACCGTTAAATGTCGGTATAAAAAAAAAAAAAAAAGCCCATTATATATAAATAAATCTTTAGTAGTGATTGACAACATATAAGAATATGCGACTCTAGTCCTTTTTATAATATCCAAACTTTTAAAATGGTTTAACTCTTTTTTTATTGATTATATATAAATATATTGCTATAACACACACTATATATGTATTGTTAGTAGGTAGTTTTATACAATTATTTTAAAATATATTCTTTAATTATTACCGGTCTTATCCCAAGTTAACTCCCAATTCAACCCATTAACCTTTGAACTACTACCTTAATCGGTTTAGTTTTTAATACCTTGTAATCAATCTGATTTCAAATAAGGGGAGAAGACAACATATATAATTAAAGATAGAGGTATGAATGATTAATGACTCGGATCAGACCGTACCTCAGCTAATGAGTCTTTCAATTTGTTTCGAAGGGTTTAGTCAGGTTATAAAATTCAGACTAGATTGGTCAGTTTAAGCTGGAAATTGGTGAACCGGTCACCTAACCGATTCGCCACATAATAGGTTCAATTTTTTATTTTAAAAAATTATTTAATTTGTTTTGTTATTTTATTCAGAATGTCATATTAATAATCCTAAAATCTTCACTTCCTTATTGGCCTGGCTCTGAATGTTAGCTTCGTTTGACTTTGATGTGACCTACTAATCTTGACCCACTACCCCGACTAAGTCGAGGCCGATCTAAATTTAATAACTTTGGGTTTAGCTATTTTTACTTTCCACCAATGGCACCAGGTCGGACCACTTGAAGACATTGAAGTCAGTTCGACATTAAATTGCAAACCGGGGTGGATTTCATATAACCGAGGGGTGAAAGATGCAATCTCAGTGCTGGGATCTCGAATCAATGAACCACACACTATAGACAAATATAAGAAATATAAATATATATAAATATATATATATATATATATATATATACACATATAAATGTGGGGAAAGAGATCTACCCGCCACTTTTTATGGGATTTTGTCTTGAACTTATATTATGGTATTTTGGATTGCAATGATAAAATATAATAAAGCGGGAAACAGTATTAATTACACTCATTTCGTCAATATAATATTAAACGAAAGTGGATCTTCTTTCCATAATACTCTGACTTATTTGAAGAGTTGAATTTGATTTCACATATAAGATATATTTTCAAATATTTGTCAATCTTTTTTTATTTTACCTCCTATTGATGCTCCCTTAATAATAATCAAGGAAATGAATGAATTAAGAAAGATGATTAAGGTGTGTTAAAAAATACATGTCATATTAACTAACTTTTTTAATCTAATTAAATTAGATAAATATATTTTATATGAGCCACTATTCCTCTTTGAAAACAATTTGCCCTAACATGCATGTCTGCAATAGTTGGATCGGATTATATACAAAAAATAATTTTGTTACATTAATTTTCTATCTAATCTTTTCATCTGTATATGGAGTATATATGAACGCCAATAATTTTGTTTGCCGAATTTCCATTATTTTGTTTGCCAGGCCGGATTTCCATTATTACATATTACCTGATCCGGTCCTAATTATAGGAACACTTTTGTAGTGTAAATTGTACTACAGAAGTGTTCCTACAATTAGAACCGGAGGGAGTATTAATTATTAGTACACTACATTTAATCTTGATTGTGATTTAATACAGGATGAAGTTTGTCACTAATCCAATTATAAAGGGCATGGGATAGTATTTTTTAACTTTTTAATTTGTATTAGTGTGTTCACATGCTTGATGATTCACACATGGGGTTTGAGAAACAAATTTCAGGTTACAGGTATCAAACTCAAACTCATAGATTTAAACAAACTCGTGACAGTAACATAAACTTGTATCATAAATACTTAAGAGTTTACTTCTACCATTAAATATGTATTAGTGGTGTATAATTAAATAATTCAAATATAACAAATGACAACAATATAATTTAAATATTTTGAATTTAAATAATTGAAATTAAATCATCAATATTTATATATAATTTATCATACTTAATAGAGAATTTATAGAAAATTCATATGTAAAGCCATTGAGTATGATTAAATCAAAAAAGTTAACACAAGTTTAAGAGTGAGTTAACACGATTTTGTAAAGTAAAAACTTTTAGGAATCCAAAGGGCAATTTTATCAATTTTGCCAAGTATCCTATATTCCTATGTGGTATTCAACTTTCAAGAAGCGTATGCGGAACAATACAAGCGGCTCTTTTTTTTTTTTTTTTTTTTGGTCAAGAGCTATTTATATTATTACTGCAAACCGGTGCAATACATGAAAACAAGTGAAGATGGAATACAAAATAAGCCAAATACAAAAACGACCAATCACCGTACATTAAAGATTTAAAATTAGAAGTAGAAGCATGGACAAAACCGGCCTCCTTGATATCCAAGGTTAGAAGTGATGTGAAAGAAAGTGTTGGTTGTAAAACCCACCCTTGGAGCACACCTTCTTATAAGCATTAGTCGTAATTAGACCAGTACACGACACCCCGACTTGGGTAAAGATCAAATAAAATCTAACCTTAGAAGGAAGAAAACCCATGATATCTTGAAGAACACTTCTGCTCCTCCGTTCAAGCAAATATGGTGACCTTGACCACACATTGAACAACACCTCTTGAAATCTTCCCCCAAGAACGTAGATTTGAGCCACCGGAGATAGTTGAATCCAATAACATTCAAACAACCTCCAACCAAGAGGATTTATACTCATATCCGATTATTTCCGAGAAAACAAGAACACCACCACAAAACCCAGTACCACAAAAAAAAAGAAACAAAAGACAAATAGCTCTCACCGCCGCAAAACAGATTTGAAGAGGAAAAAAACTCACCACAAGGACCAGAGAAGTTCACAACCCCCGAAATCGGAGGGAGAGCCACGAGATAAAAGATCTAGGAACCTATCCACCACTCGACGCAGTTGTGGCATATAATGATACTCATCGACGGCTTGTGATGGTGCCACAAGCCGTCGACGAGAAAGAGATGAATGAGGGTTGTGAGGCGAGAAGAGAGAATTCAAATTTTAGGGGTTTCCCCTCACAAACTTATTTGGTACCTATACAAGCGGCTCTCAATTAAGTCATTTTGTGTTACTTTCTTTGTAATTTTATTATTTAAAAGAGTCATTTTGTATTTTTTAGATTATTAGGAAGATTTAATATATCTTTTAAATATTTTAAATTATCCTAAGAATCTTTTAAATTTATTAATAGATCTTTTTTTAGGATATTATTCTAGATATATGAATTGCCAATTAGGGATCTCAATGATATTATTAATATCTTATTATTATCCTTGATTTAATTATTTTTAGATGGCATTTGATCCTTGATCAATATTTTAGAATATCTTTTTTTTTTAATTTTTTATTTGTATTAATGTTAGAAAGTTTCTCTATTTAAGGGACGAGTTGTACTCAGTTATTTTTAAAGATTTGAAATAAAAAGTTTATTTGCAAGTGTACTTGTGAGTTTGTATTCGGGATATAATACAGATAGGTTGCAAAAGTTTGATAAACTTTTGTGGAGCCTTTTTATAGCTAAGGATCTAGAGACAAGTTCCTCTAGGGTTTTAAGCGATCAAATCCACTATTTGCGGGTTTTGTCGTACAAATCCCGCATCAAAAATGCAGAAACAATAGTAAACTCGCGAGTTTAACTCATTTTATAACTAATACAAGTTTATCGGCAATTTGACACAATTTTATAAGTTAGAAATATAAAAACAGTAAGTTCGGAGAGTCAAAGTGAGATTATAACAACAATGCGTTGTACTACCCTTTATATAAGATCTTGTACGTAGTATAAATTATTACTCTACAAATGAGATCTAATTAAGCACTGGAGGTAGTATAGTATATACGATATTTAAACATGTCCTATATATTTATAATTTAAGGGGACTGGGTGAGAGAGGCTAGAGATGCGTAGGAAAAAAAAATATCAACTCAAGATGTCCTATTTATTAAAAAAAAAGGCACTTGTTTCTATTAACTTCTACTTAGGAGAAAGACAATTTGTCTGGCTACCAGAGTTTTTTCAGATGGAGCCTTAATGTAGATTAATAAAACTATAAAAGCTTTAATTTTTTTGATCAATAAAAGCATAGAGATGTTCTAAAGACATTGATTGGAGAGAGAATTTATTTATAGATCAAAGATTCTGCTTCTAAGTGTGTAAAGTGCCACAATTAAGTTGGATATATATATACACACACAATGGTGGAGCTAGGATTTTTTGTTTGTGTTCGCATAATTAGTGGGGGTGATTCGGGGGTTCGGGGGCAGTGCCTGTTGGTCGATTTCCTTAATGGCAAGTGAACTAGTCGAACAAGTAATAAAGAGTAAGTAGAATATCGTCCCACAGAGACTGGATACCAAATGAGGACACCGAGTTGCAAAATAGTTGTGCTTGAAAAGAAAATAAACTTGATTGGTGTATGGTTTTTATGGCTATACTAATAAACAAGAAAGTAAACAGAATGTCAAAGTCGTAAGAAGATATCAGTAAGAAAATAAGCTGAGCTCGGAATCATTCTTAAGCATATCAATCCCCCAGTTGCTTTACACATTGCTATAGCATCTATACTGCACAGCTTTCGCAATGCTACAACATAGACCCCAATTACAACGCTATTCAGCTAATCCACCACTAGAGTCTATCGAAGCTTCCATGTCTGATACGTTTAAGACTAACTTTACTTCTCCCATATGCCTATGGCGATTTTCTAGTTAGGTTCACATTACAAAATAAGGTGTTATGGTTACAAGCGGTAGACCCATTCCTGAAGCCTACAATAATAGGTCAAGCCTTGCACCAGCCTGCCTAGCAATCACAGTTTCTCAGAGGTCTAACCCCAACTCCTTGCTAGTAAGTCGAGGCCACAAATCTAGCCCTTAGCTTCCACTAATTGATAAGTAATTAATTTACTAATAAGCAAACTGAACTTATTGAATTAAGAACTCGCAACTGGGTTCATTCCCAACTTAAAAAATCATCCTCGCTCAGCCATAGCAAATTTAGTTCATGACTGACGAGGGAAAGGCAAAACAGATAACAACAGAATGACCCATGATCAAAAGATTAAAATGAAAGAAAAACATAAAGCTTTGATGAAGTTCCGACGGCGTGGAAGAAGCCCTGTCACGTCACCACTTCACGTCTTTTTCTCTCCGTCTTACTGCAAGGAAGGATGCTAAGTTCTTTCGGAGTTTCTCGTCCTTGTGAATTCTATCTTTCTTTTTTCAAGTTCGGCTGTATGAATAGGATTAGACTCTCAGCGACTCGACTCCCTTTAGGGTTGGCTTGCTGTTTCCTTTTATAATCAGGCTTTCTTATGGCGTAAGTTCCAGGAGCTGGGCCGTTCCTAATTTGTCGAGACCCAGTGGTATCTCTCTTTCCAATCTTAGTATATTGATTTTGCTGATCCTACGGGATTCTTCAAATCTTTTAGTTTCGATTCTGCGCATCTTCTATTCCGTTACATCAGCAATCTACCTGTCATTCTCGACCTTCACTATATTTCCTGAAATCATCTTGACAAAAGATCAAAAACTATGTCGTGTAGCATTGCATCCTTTACTTTGCTATAGCTTTAGAGTTGCCTTGTATTGCACTTCGATAAGCTTGTCATAATGCTATAGCATAGTATCAGCTCTGCTATAGTTCTTTTTCATAAAACCTCGTAACTTGTTCTTTTCTTAGCACATGTTAGGATGTAAATGGTTTTTATCCTTCGGTTCCTCATATCATGAATTAATTCCTTTTTTCTTAGATTGATTGCAGTTAAGCTCGTATTTACCATACAATCCAGTCATAAAATATAGGGAAAACATGACATAAATTGTGCTCATCAAATACCCCACACTTAGCTTTTTGCACTCCTAGGCAAAATAAGATAAAGCCAACAAAAACTCATAGTTGTAGCACTCCTATTTGTATAACTTTGCTCACACAATTGCTTTCAGTTCCCGTCCCCAAATAGACAATCCCACTGCCCAATACTAACAGCTCATAATGTGTGGCATTGTTTTAGATGAGGAAGCGTTAAGAGGCTCTCAGGTTCCATGTTTGCGCTCTTTCACACAAGGGATTTTAGTTTCTCTCTTGTCATGTTGGCCTAGAAGTTCCATAGCCTTGTCAAAGTTCTAAGATTGCTTCCTAGCATCTGAGTTTTCATTCATCCAAAGGATTTCTTGGGTTACAATGGTGAGGATGGCTCGGTGTTGGGATGAGAAGTGGTGGTTGAGTACCATAGCAAGGTATTTAGACAAGTCTTTTTAGCTTCAGAAAAATGCCTCTTTTGACTTTGTATTCCTCGCTGCTTTTTATTCTCGATCTTTTCTTCTTCTTCTTCTTCTTCTAAGCACTAAAAACAGCAGCTCTTTTGCAGCATTTTTGTGGGAGCACTCTGCCCTAACATTTTTTCACAGTTTTCTTCAAGCTTGTCTGTGTAACTTATTCTGCTATTAGCACTAGCACGAAGGCTTAATGGGGTAGCAAAATGGGGATGATGATGAATGGGTTGTGTATAGGAAGGATGGGTATGATATGAATGCCTTTATCCTACGAATTACATGCTCAATTGCTAAACAGTCTATCAAAGATCTAAGACAAATCAAGGATCATACATGGGTTAGCAGATATGCACACTAGATTAGAACAATTCGGCTCAAATAAATCCTTCCATTTTGGGTTCTTATCTCTAAACTTCCTCATTGCCACTTTACCCCACATCAGGTTGGCTAGCATTGTCAATTTCCCAAGCCTAAAGGTTTAGTTTCCTTAGGCAATCATGCTATACGTTGTTATACAAACATTCATCCTACTGCTACAAAAAATCTGTTCATGCTTCATCATACAATTTGGAAAAAAAAATCAGTTTGTGCAAAAGCTAAATGCAGGGTGAATTAGTGTGGCACACACACATTGAACAGCAGCAAGTTATATCACAGATCAGGGTGAATTAGTGTGGCACACGCACATTGAATAACAGTAGGTTATATCACAGATTTATAAATTAATTTCCTTCCCTAATTAATCCCCCCACACTTGAACGATGCAATGCCCTCATTGCAGCAGCATTAATCGAATGGTAAGTACAATCAGAACGCGTAGAATAGGCAGCGGGAGGAAAAATTAATAACAACAAAGCATATTTATCACAGCATCATTCACAAAACGGCCCTGGGGAAAACGCCTAGGGCATTAACAAATTGTCAGAGGAAACAAAAATATAACAAAATCAACAGAAGAAAATAAAACTAGGGGGCAGGAGCACTGGTGGCCGTATCCTCGTCGGAGGAATTATTCACGACCGGGATCCCCAAATGGGACTGGGATAGGGAGCGGACCTTTGGTGAACCACGGCGAAGAGCAACAGAGAACACGCGTGGGTCACTGTGAATGACCTTCAATTCTGTGCCTAGACGGCGAAGACGTTTGAGGAACCTGCCCGTGGAGTTTGTATTAGTGTCTGGGCACCAATAGAGGGGTGCATTGGCAATCATGTAGGCCTTGTCATACTCGGAGGCAGGGCCTGTTGAAGCTGAAGAGTCGGTGGAGTAAGAGGAGGATGAAGAAGTGGGTACGGGGGCAGAGGGTGCTTGTACAGGTGGTAGATTGGGTTGACGGTGGGCATAGACCGGTGGGGGCACCTGGTGAAGCCGTGTCGTCTTCTTGACTCAAGGCATGGTGGGTCTGTGGGTGAGGAATGGAGAAAGAGAATCGTATGAAGGTGAAAAGACGCGGGACAAGAGGATGGAGAGAGTACACAGGATAAAGGTAAAATTTGAATGTGAAGTGTTATGACTCTTTGTTGATGAGTTAAACCGATTTGGTGCGTAGTGAGCTGTTGGTCAATTTCCTTGATGGCAAGTGAACCAATCGAACAAGTAATAAAGTGTAAGTAGAATATTGTCCCACAGAGCTGAGATACCAAAGAGTGACGCGTGATTGCTATGATAGTTGTGCAAGCAGAAAGTAAATAAATTGGGTTGAGGGGGTTGTTTGTGGTTATGCTACTAGCAGAAAGAAACAGAATGACTTAAACGTGAGAAGATATCAGTAAGAAGTTAGGTTGGACTCAGAATCACCCTTAAGTGCATCAATCCCCCAGTTGCTCTACCCAATGCTATAGCGTCTATACTGCACAACTTCCGCAATTGCTACAGCATAGTTACTAACTACAAAGCTATTTGGTTAACCCACCATGATAGTCTACCGAAGCTTCCGCGTTCGATACATATGACGCTAACTATACTCCTTCCATATTCCTTTGGCAACTTTCTAGTCAGATCTGTTGTATGCTCAGGGTGTTATGGTTATGAGAGGTAGACCCATTCCTGAAGCCTACAATAATAGGTCAAGCCGTGCACGGGCTGCCTAGCAAACACTGTTTCTTAGAGGTCTAACCCCAACTCCTTGCCAGTAAGCTGAGGTCACAAATCTAGCCCTTAACTTCTATTAATCGGCTAGTAATTAAAACACTAATAAGCAAACCAAATTTATTAAATTAAGAACATGCAACTGGGTTCATTCAACAACTTAAGGACTCATCGTCGTCCAACCATATGAAAATCAGTTCATGACTGACGAGGGACACACAAAGCAGACACTAGTAGAATGACCCATGATCGGAAAACTAAATTAAAAAGGGAAAACAGAAAGCTTTGACGGAGTTCCAATGGCGTGGATGCGGCCCTGTCACATCACCACTCCAAGTCTCCTTCATTCCGTAAATCATTGCGGGGGAGGATACATCGTCGGAAATCTCGTGCTCTTGTGAAATCTCTCACTTTCTCTTGAGTCTGCCGAAAGTAGAATCTCGTTCTAGGGCTCTCTCGACTCCCCTAGGGTTGGCTCCATTTGTTTCCTTTTATAATCAGGCTTTTCTTATGGCGTAAGTTACAGCGAGCTGGGCCTTTCCTAATCCATCAAGATCTATCATATTTCTTGATCCGAGTAGATTGCTTCTGCTGATCCTGCGGGATTCTTCAAATCTTTTAGTTTCGATCCTCCGCATCTTCTATTCCGTTATGTCAGCAATCCACCTGTCGTTATCGCCCTTTTCTTTTATTCCTGAAATCATCTGGGTAAAAAGGTCAGAAAACATGTTGCATAGCATTGCGTCCTCTACTTTGCTATAGCCTTCGTGATGCCTTGTATTGCACTTCGAGTTGCTGTCAGAATGCTATAGCATCGTGTCAGCTCTGCTATACGTTCTTCTTTAAAAAACCATGTAAATTGTTCCATTCTTAGCACATGCAAATGATTTCTATTCTTCAGTCCCTATATCATGAATGTATGCCTTTTTACTTAGATTATCTTCAGTTAAGCTCGTATTTACCATTCAATTCAGTAATAAAGGATAGGGAAAATATGGTATGATTTGTGCTCATCATGAGCCCAGTGAGAGTGGCCCGTTATTAAAAACGCATGCACATGATATTTATATGAGAGATGGGTGCATACCTTGCTAGCTTTTAGTGGGCTTCAGTAGGGTTTCTGTGCTGGGGGCTGAGATGCTTTTCCATGCTATAGCATTTCTCCCCACCAAATGTGTCTCCTTCTGCTGCTACACAATTTAACAATAATGAAAACAAGAAATTGGGCTGCCTCCCAATAGCGCTTGTTTTAAAGTCTTCAGCCAAACTTTGCCATAGCAGTTTAATGCTGAGGTAGTACAGGAAGGTTGCGTACTTCTTTACTGCCTTTACTGTCATCTTCAGAGGTTAAGTATTTCTCAGCTGGGTCTTCGAATCTCTCGGTCCTGAGAATTGAGAAGGTGACCTGGTCATCATTAACTCGCATAGTAAGTTCTCCTCTTTCCACATCAATCAGCGTACGCCCAGTTGCCATGAAAGGTCTTCCTAGAAGAATTGGGACTTCACAATCCGCTTAGAAGTCAAGAATAATGAAATCCACAGGAAAGATGAATTTATCCACTTTTACCAGGACGTCTTCGATTTTTCCTTCAGGTAAAAGGATGGAGCGATCGACTAGTTGCAGCGTAACAGTTGTGGGCCTGGCTTCCCCAACTGCCAACTTCTTGAAAATAGACATAGGCATGAGATTGATGCTGGCGCCTAGGTCACACAGAGCCTTTCCAGAATATTGAGGTCCGATTGCACAGGGGATTATGAAACTGCCAGGGTCTTTCAATTTTGGTGGTAGCCGATTTGTTAGCATGGCACCGTTAGTCTTGGGTTAATGCTACCATCTCAAATTCTTCTAGCCTTCTCACATAGCTAGGCATCTGTTCCAATGCTTCCACCAGAGGGATGTTAATATGCAACTGTCGTAGCATGTCAAGGAATTTCCGAAATTGTTGCTCTTGACCTTGCTTCTGTAGTCTTTGTGGGAATGGCGAAGGTTGCTTTAGCGTCTTTGAAGTCCTGGATCACGATTATGCTGTGATGATGATGTTATAGCATTTCTGGTTGGGTGTTGCACGTCATCCTCTAATGCGATGAGCAGAGGCAATGTCGCGGCGTTGAGATCATGTTCAACTCGTGATAGTCCTGGGTACTTCTGCTCATCCTCAAGAGGTCATTTCGTACTCTCTTTCCCTTCCTTTAATTTCCCAAATTTCGGATTAGTAACAACCGCAGGCTGCTTGGTTACTTGCATGGGTTCCAGACTCTTGCCACTTCGAAGCTCTATTAACTTGACTTCCTCTTTTCCTTGGATTCTGGGGACTTTAGTGTCACTTGGTAGAGATCCAGAAGGTCTATTGTTGAGGGCAGTAGCTAGTTGTCCCACTTGGTTCTCAAGGTTCCGAAGGGTTACCTGCTGATTCTGAATGATTACATTGTTCTTTGCCATATATTCCTTTAGAAGGGTCAACATAGAGTGCTGCAATTCTGAGTCACCGCTCTACTTTCGTACTTGTTGGGTAAGCCCTGGTGGGTTTGATGCTCTATTTGGGTATTGTGGGCTTGATGATTGTCCCGCTATTTGTTGACCTTGAGAACTCCATGAAAAATTGGGATACTGCCTCCATCCGGGATTGTATGTGTTAGAATATAGGTTGTTAGTGTTATTTCCCCTGTTGAAGTTGTTGACGAAATTGACAGATTCGGGGTTGGCAGAGCATTGAGAGTAGGTGTGCTCTCCGCCACAGGTGTGCTCTCCGCCACAATATACACAAGCTACCTGAGATGGCTGCAGTGATGTGTTGCTTGATGGAAGGGTTAGTCCTTTCACCATATTAGTTAGAGATGATACTTGTGCCGTGAGGACAGTCATAGCATTCAATTCATGTATTTCAGCAACAGTTCGGGAGGATGTAGCTATGTCTGCTTGCCACTGATGACTGTTCATAGCCATGCGCTCCAGCAAATTGTGGGCTTCTTCATAGGACTTCATCAAGATGGATCCTCCAGATGAAGCGTCTACAATTGATCGTGTTTGCCCATCAAGACCTCATTAAAATGTTTCTAGCTGGACCCATTTACATAGTCCATACTGTGGGCACCTTCTGAGGAGGTATCTATATCCCCGACAACGGCGCCAAAAACTTGTTGGTTGATTTCCTTGATGGCAAGTGAACTAGTCGAACAAGTAATAAAGAGTAAGTAGAGTATCGTCCCACAGAGACTGGATACCAAATGAGGACATCGAGTTGCAAAACAGTTGTGCTTGAAAAGAAAATAAACTTGATTGATTGATGGTTTTTATGGCTATGCTAATAAACAAGAAAGTAAATAGAATGCCAAAGTCGTAAGAAGATATCAGTAAGAAAATAGGCTGAGCTCGGAATCAGTCTTAAACATATCAATCCCCGGTTGCTTTACACATTGCTATAGCATCTATCCGCACACTTCCGCAATGCTACAGCATAGACCCCAATTACAACGCTATTCAGCTAACCCACCACTAGAGTCTATTGAAGCTTCCGCGTGTGATACGTTTAAGACTAACTTTACTTCTCCCATATGCCTATGGCGATTTTCTAGTTAGGTTCACATTACAAAACAAGGTGTTATGTGAAGGTGGAATATCACCTAGAGGGGGTGAATAGGTGATCTCAAAAATTCTTTCGACGTACAATAGATAAACGATGAAAGCAGTAAGAAAGGTAAAGAGAAATGACACAGAGGAATTATACTGGTTTGGTCCAACTCTTGACCTACATCTAGTACCCAGACACTCTGGGATTTTCACTATCTCACAAATACAATTACACACTCTGTAACTCAAGATGATCCTTTCTCCCTAGGACTCACTCCCCCTTACAAGTTGTAATCGTACACCCACACTCAAGATACAATTACCTTGAGATTTGAACAAATGTAAAACAAATGATAAAACTCTCTCACAAAGTGCATATGAATAATAAACATTAAAGCTCAATAGTATCTAAAGATATAAACAGAATAGAAATTGATCGCTTTGAATGCCTTGTCTGTGTATGCGTTTGTTCTTGTTGATGGATTCAATCCTTTGAGTATTTATAGTAGTTGAAGATTGAAGAAATATCCGTTGAGGCTCTTTAAAATGGCCGTTAGAGATGAAGCGAAGGGTCGGAATAATCACCATCATTATTCCCGTAATTGTGATTATGACCATTGAGATCCATCAAGGGAAATGAAATATTCTTGCCCGAACGTTGCGAGGTATGTTTGTTGGTTAAGTTTCTCAAATAGGTAATTTTAATAAATGTCGGATTGCTTTAGTCAATATCCTGTGTTGATCCTCATTCTAATAATCTGTAACTCATTAACAAATTGATTAAATGCAATTATGAATAGTAATGAGTAATGATTTGAAGAAATAAAATCATAATCGAGTTGATTTTGATTCGGTGATTTGATAATTAGAAAGATATGACTTTTGTTTAAAGAGTTGATGCCTGGAGGTATTGACTTGAGGCAAGAATAATTTTATAAGAGAATTAAAGTCTAGAAGAAATTAACTTGAAACTTTGACTAGAGGCAAATTCGTTTTCCAGAGGTTAAAAACGCAAGTCGAAGGAAATTACAACTTGACTTGAGGTAAAAAAATAATTGCCTTGAGTTGATGACTAGAAGCACTAACTTGATAAGCAAAAGTCAAGAGTAATTCTTTTCGAAATTCCCAAGTTTAATTTTCTAACTTGAAGCTTGAAAGTCATGCCTTGAGTTAATGACTAGAGTCATTAACTTGATGTGCAAAAGTTAAAGTCGATGGCTTTGAAAAATTTGTAAGTTTATCTCTTAACTTGAAGTCTAAAAGTCATGCCTTGATTTAATGACTAGAGTCATTAACTTGATCGGCAAAAGTTTAAAGCAAATCTTTTTGAAAATAGACAAGTTTGATTCTTGACTAGAGGTTAGAGAGTTATCAACTTGAGTTAATGACTAGAGTTATCAACTAGATATGCAAAAGTTAAGCCTGATGCCTTTGAAAAACCCAAGTTAAAAACTTAACTTGAAGTCAAGAATTAATTGACTTGAGTCATCAACTTGTAATGCAAAATTTAAACCCGATGCTTTCTAAAGAAATAGGCCAATTGAAAGCTTAACTTGAGTCAATAAGTGTTTGCCTAGAGTCAATGACTTGAGTCATCAACTTGATATTTCAAAAGTCAAAAATGATGCTTTCTAAGAAATAGACCAAATGAAAGCTTTTAACTAGAATCAATAAGTGTTTGCCTAGAGTCAATGACTTGAGTCATCAACTTGATATTCAAGAGTCAAAATCGATAGTTTCAAAATCTCAAGATTAAAACACATAACTCGAGGCAATTAAATAATTGACTGGAGTTAACAATATTTATTTAAATCATTTCCATCATTTAACTAGAGGCATACACGGATTTAACTAGAGGCTTGCATAGATTTAATTTATTAACTCCAAGGCAAAACCATTTTAGCTCGAGGCAACAATGCAAAACTTCCAAACACATTATAGATTCAAGTTAACTATATAAAACATGATTTAACCATGAATCTATTAACTTATTTACATTATATTTGTTATCATCAAAACATAGATAACTAACATTATGGTTATGAGCGGTAGACTCATTCCTAAAGCCTACAATAATAGGTCAAGTCTTGCACCAACCCGCCTAACAATCACAAGTTTCTGGAGGTCTAACCCCGACTCCTTGCGTAAGTCGAGGCCACAAATCTAGCACTTAGCTTCCGCTAATCGACAAGTAATTAATGCATTGATAAGCAAGCTGAACTTATTGAATTAAGAACTCACAACTGGGTTCATTCCAAACTTAAAAAATCATCCTCGCTCAGCCATAGGAAATTTAGTTCATGACTGACGAGGGAAAGGCAAAACAGATAACAACAGAATGACCTATGATCAAAAGATTAAAATGAAAGAAAAATATAAAGCTTTAACAAAATTCCGACTACGTGGAAGAAGCCCGTCATGTCACCACTCCACGTCTTCTTTCTCTCTCGTCTTACCGCAAGGAAGGATCTTTGGGTTCTTCCGGGAGTTTCTCATGCCTTATGAATTCTATCTTTCTTCTTTCGAGTCCGGCTGTATGAATAGGATTAGACTCTCAGTGACTTGACTCCCTTTAGGGTTGGCTTGCTGTTTCCTTTTATAATCAGGCTTTCTTGTGGCGTAAGTTCTAGGAGCTAGGTCTTTCCTAATTTGTCGAGATCCAGTGGTATCTTTCTTTCCAATCTTAGTATATTGATTTTGCTGATCCTGCGAGATTCTTCAAATCTTTTAGTTTCGATTCTCCGCATCTTCTATTTCATTACGTCAGCAATCTACCTGTCATTCTCGACCTTCACTATATTTCTTAAAATCATCTTAACAAAAGATCAAAAACTATTTCGTGTAGCATTGCATCCTTTACTTTGCTATAGCTTCAGAGTTGCCTTGTATTGCACTTCGATAAGCTTGTCATAATGCTATAGCATAGTATCAGCTCTGCTATAGTTCTTTTCATAAAACCTCGTAACTTGTTCTTTTCTTAGCACATGTTAGGTGTAAATGGTTTTTATCCTTTAGTTCCCCATATCATGAATTAATGCCTTTTTGCTTAGATTGATTGCAGCTAAGCTCGTATTTACCATACAATCCAGTCATAAAATACAGGGAAAACATGGCATAAATTGTGCTCATTAGCGCTCCCGAAGTTTTTTTTAAGAAAAGTTTTAAATGCATTAAAAAAACAAAAGAATATAAACACTTTTATTCAAGGAGGCTAAGGAGATTGATAATTTTACTCCATAGGAGGGTGAGGGAGACATACAAAGTATTAAGAATTATATCAATCTAGCAAAGGATGGAAGACAATACAAAGTCAAGATAACGATAGGCTGGTCTATCAAGCAATTACACAGATAAAATAGCTTGGACGGTGAAGTGAAGCATTTACTGAGCAATCAGTACATGTAGGAGGGTCATGATTGAAAATCATCCCATCACAGAGCTGCACCAAACAACCAAGGGAAAAAAACTCAATTATAACTTTGGCACAAAGCATTCAAAAGATCATTATTGCCTATGAAAAGAAGACATAATGCTTCAAATGTACATCTCTTCATAAACAGCCCAAGTATCAGCGGAAGAATCATATATTGCATGTATGTATACCACTTCATTGGAGTTATGAGTGTTTAAGATTCTTTCATTCATATTTCCAATAAAATCTCCACTCTTATTCACTCTTCAATCTCTGTCTCTAAGACAGACATTCTAGAAAGATCAAAACATAATGATTTCAAAACTTAACAAAGACATCAACATAGACAAGTGAATTGGACTTAACCTGGCACAAGACCACCTTCAAACTCTTGAAACTTCATATCCAAAAGGACCAGAGCTGAAATCAAAGTACACTTCGTGGTATAGTAGTAGAAGAGAAAAGCACCACATTTTCTTTAATACTAGACGTACAGGCATTCATGCACATGTGCACAAACATGTACAAGTCCTTCATGTTGTAATCCAGACAATGACTATCTGTATAATGTGTTTATGAAGACTATAAAAAAGCCACTCAACAATGAGCTTTGGCTCAAGTAGTATAATCGTCTAAAAGATTGAAGTGATTGAGTTTGAATTACAGTCAAATAAATAAACTAGAAATAAAAACCAGGTCACACAATTTGAAATCCCTTGATAGCCAACTATTTAGTGACCAAGTAGACAACAAACATCAAAACGAGAATAATATGAACTTACAAATTAAAGGAAATCTCCACTCTTGATTATTAACTCCACGGTTCACGTCTGTCGATTTCAAAGGACGCAATTGACACCGCTCACTGAGGGAGCCATGCACGACCCCATTACATTTTCTGAAACTAAAAAGCCATTGACTTTATCAGAATCACTGAGTTTCACTTCACGAAACACTTTCATCTTGGAAGCCCTATTACACGTGCGACAAAATCCATACCATTGCGCAACCGTATACCCACAATTGGAGCAAACCTAGTGGGTTTTTCCTTTTTCCTTGTTCTTGATCCCAACTCTCCTTCGAATACCTCCATCTTATTCGGTACCCAGACAAAATTTTGAGATTTTTCTTGAACATTAGTGTCTGCACGTGCGGTCACGTGCGTCATTGTGGCTCCGCCACTGTATACACACACCCCACTTCTTCCTATTCTTTTTATAGGAGTTTGAAATTTGAATTCTTTTTTTTATAAGAGCCTAATATATAAGAGTTATGTCAACATTTAATGATTTTTTTCCTTCATTTGTACCCATAATAAATTATATATATTGCAGTAATTAAAGGGTTGATGATACTTATATTTACTCTATTTCTTTTTGTTAGTTGCCCTTTATAAATTAGGACATACTCCCTCCAGTCCTTATTATAGGGCACCAACTAACTTTTCTCACAAACCAATAAAAATAGTTAAAGTCAATAAAGTTGTCCTAGGATCTAAGTAATTTCTAATATTACCCCTACTAATTGCCCTAAACTTTAATATTATATTAATTATTACTCTCACCAACTACCCTTATTAATTATGGGCAAACATGGAAAAAAATAATTAATGCTCATTGGGAATCAGCAAGTGCCTTATAAAAATGACCAAATAAACTTGCTAGTTGGTGCCTTATAATAAGGACCGGAGGAGTACTTGAAAAACATTTTATTTCAAGATATATTTATTACTTTTAACTAATTTTAACCGTTTTCTTAAATCCCGTAATTCAATTATTGAACTATTATAATTAGGACCTCGAGGTGTATATCACGAGTGAGTGGACGGAAAGCTAAGCTAGATTGTTCAACTTAAGAGCCAAAGCAAACAGAGGTAAGGTTCACACTTCAAAATACATGGTCACTAAACTCGTAACTTTGACAGCTTGAGGTATTGTCACCAAGGCCTTTTAACTGAAAATCAACAAGTCTTTTGATTTGATCCACATGCATAATAGAGTGGAATGATTATGTATATATAAACACATAGCCATTTTTTATGAGACTTTTTCGTTGAATATGTAATATTAGTTTGGGGTTGCAGTTATAAAATATAATAAAATGTGAAACAGTATTAGTCACAGCCCATTTGGTGGCATGATTATATGTGTTTGTTTGGAACTAATATCGGGTTTTGAAAATATTTTTTCAATTGTAATTTTTGATATATAAGGTAAGTATATGTGGGAAGAGTTTTATTTTAATTTATGTAAATAAATACTTTTGAGAATGTAAAATGTAATCACAAAAAAGCGCATTATATTACGAGTTAGCGTGGCCAGACAAAAAGAAGAGAGACTAGCTCATGTGTGTGGAGAATGAACCCTGGACTTTTGCCTCAACTAACAATTAATTGAAACGCAGGAAATTTATTAATGAATAAAGTCAATATACAAAGTGAGCACACCTATTTTGTATAGACCCACAATCAAGAGTAATAATTGTGTCGTAAGTGTGCCCATCCTCTTCTTCTTTTATACTCCCTCAAATCCATAAGACATTCACTAGTAAGTGTATTTGATTATTTTTATAAGGCATTTGCTTGTTCCCAATGAACATTAATTATATTTTTCCATGTATACCGATACTTAATAACAGTAGTGAGTGAGAGTAATAATTAATATAATATTAGAGTTTAGTACAATTAGTAAGGGTAATATTGGAAGTTATTTAAATTCTAGGACAATTTTATTGACTTTAAATGTTTTTATTTGTTTACGAGAATTGTTAGTTGGTGCCTTATAATTAAAGTTGGGAAATCGGGCCAAGCCCGTCGGGCCAAACCCGTTTAAGCCTTAGCCCTCCAAGGGCTGAGCTCAAAAATTAGAGGAGTTAAATAAAATGGGCCCTATAGGGCCCGGCCGCATAAAGACCTCGGGCTCAAAAGGGCTAGCCCTAGAGGGCCTCAATTCGGCCTTTTAGGCCCTGTTAATTTTTTTTATAAATTTAAGAAGGAGTTGAAAGAGATGTTCCCACATTCGAATATTTATTGAAAATAAAGTCAGCTTCCTCCTTATATTGGCAACCTTCTCATCACAAGTCATAGCGTATAGGGTCAATTTTTCCAAAGAAATATTGTATAATATTTTAAATTTAAAACCTAGGTATGCTTCTTATGTTTTATATGAGTTATTTATGGACAATAGTTTGATTTTAATTATGAATTAGTGAATGTGTTTATTTGTTAGATGATTCGTGTTGTTTGGATATTAATGTTGACAACATTTATTTGATAAATTAGAACTTGTTATAAATATTCCAATATTGGTGTGAATGTCCATAACCTTTCAAGAATGGTCTTTTGGAATTCTACACTTAAAGCCATATAACCTATGACATGAATGGCTTAGTGGGAGTTTTATATGATTAATGTAAATAACTTACAAAACTTCATAATATACCATTATGTAGATTTACTCTTTTGTTACTCTTGTAATGGAAGTTAATGATTCATTACCTATATATAGTAGGCATGTATCAAAGGTTGGATGGGAATAATAGAAAAAAGAATCACTCTCTCATTGCTCTCCATTTCTCTCTTGCATTTCTTCATCTCCTTATCTTAATCTCTCTTGTATTTTACTTAGTTTCATAACACGTTATCAGCACGATAGCTATAACGAAGGCATAATTTCTTTAACGATTTCATTTACTTTCTTTAATGATCTTATTATATGTTTATGTATCGGGATAATCTAAACCACTATACGGAATTAAAAATTCTCTTTTACCGATTGTTTTTATACATCGGATTCCATGGTTAAGATTAGAGATTATTTACTATTTTTACTATTTATCATTATTCATCTATCAAATTTTATTCATGCACGGTAATTGCATAGTAATTTATGATTGTTTTACTATTTACATTATTGCATTATACTTTACTTTTGCACAATATATGTTACTAACTTTAACATAACATAACATTTTACTGTTATTGTTGCTAACCTTAACATAATATAACATTTTACTTTTATTGTTGCTAACATAACATTTTACTTTTATTGTTATGTTATTGTTGCTAACTTTTAACATTATGTAATTTTATACAAACTCTTTTATGTTATTAATATTATTATGGCCAAAAGTCATCCACCTACTAATTTCATATTTTGAAACTACATGACCAAGTCATATAGCTTTCATCTTCTATCTTATTGTATGGCATTTGGAAGCCATAATATTTAACTTTTTATTTATCTTGAAGATAAATGGTCCGAACCATAAAATTTTGATATTATATGGCCGGAAGTCATATAGCATTCATCTTCTATCTTATTGTATGGTTGGAAGCCATAATGTTCAATTTTTATTTATCCTAAAGATAAAATGGCAGAAGCCATATAATTCTAAATTCACATCATTGGCCTGAAGCCATGAGAATTAATTGGCCTAAAGCCATTAGAACAAAACGGTCGAAGCCATAAGTTTTAATTTCGCTGCAATATCTTACTTTATGAATTATTTATTGTGTTTATGAATTTCTTGTCATTATCATTTATGTTATTGTATTGAGTTTTTTGTTAGTTCTATATGTGTTTTGATGATAACTGCCAATTGTAAACAATGTATGGATGTTTTTGGATAAGCTAAATGTTTGTTAAAACTTGTTGATTTCAAACCAAAAACATTCTGTCGGCTCCAAACTCGAGCCTAGATTTTGCAAACTCGAGTTTATTCTATCGATGAGGCAAAACTCACCGGTTTGCATTTTAAACTTGAGACTACGGTTTCTTAAACCTCGGGTTTGCAGAGGCCGAGAGCATTCTCATTCTAAAAAACATTTAAACTCGAGCCTATTAGTTTTAAACCTCGGTTTGCACCTCGAGAGAAAAGTTTCAAAGAGTTTACAAATATGTAAACTCGAGTTTGTGGAGACAAACTCGAGTTTGCCTCGGCGGGAAGAATTTTTCGAATGAGAAATTTCATAAACTTGAGGCTAATTCTTCAAACCTCAAGTTTGCCTCCGGCCAAGAGCTTTCAATGTTTTATAATTAAGTAAACTCGAGGCTACTTCTTCAAACCTCAAAAGCCGAGAGTTTTACAAAAGTTTTCTAAGTTGAGAAAACTCGAGTATAAGATGTTAAACTCAAGTTTGTGCCTTACGAGAGCAAAATGATTTTAACTTAAGAAAACTCTAGAGTTTGCACTGAAACCTCGGTTTGTGTTTTGAGAACTAAAAGCGATTTTTGACATGAATAGTGTCAAACTCGAGTTCGCTCACTTATAGACTCGAGTTTGTGTTTTACTCAAAATGTGTTTCAAACTCATTTCCCGATGGTTTCCTCGACGAAGTCTAAACTCTAGTTTAGACATGCAAACCTCGAGTTTGGTCGAAGAAAATTTACAAACTCCGGCCTATTTCGCAAACCTCGGTTTGGTCCTTACGAGAGACGAAACCTCATTTTTAAATGATAAGCAAACTCGAGCCTAGCATTGCAAACTCGAGTTTGGGGCCTTCTAGAACCGATGAACGTATTTGAGTTTGAATTGTTCAGTTTAATTTATACATTGGCTTGAATCTACGAATTGGTCATATATGTTTTATATGATTCTTATCAATATTTCTAACCAGTCTTAACCAGTTTGCTTGTGAGATTTCAGAAGATTTGGAATTGCTTTAAAAGTCAAATAAAGCAACTCAATGTGCAACTTGTCTTATTATATTATATCTTCTTAAACAAAGCAAGTGGGAGACAGCCTGGAAAGTTGGACAACCATTTCTCAATGTAGACAATATGGCCACTACCAACTAAAGCTGAACATCATCATGGGACACAACCTTGAAGAGCCAAAATTCAAATATTCAAATCTGCAAGTGTTCCCCAACAGCCATATTCAAACAGCAACACTCATAACAGCTAGATCCATGGAGAAACACCTACAACAGCTATATTTTCGAATGGGTTGAAGTCTCAACGGATCTATAACGTTCATCTACTTCAAATCACTATAAATACATGAAGATTTGAAGTTTGACAGCAGAGAAGACACACACAGAAATCATACACGAAAATATCAGTCTTTTGCTGCTTATTCATTTGATTGTATCTTTGATACATTGAGCTTCAGTGTTTATCAATATCTACTCTTAGAGAGAGTTTGTTTCTTGTATATCATTCATTGTAAGAATCTCAAGTCGTGGGACTTGGAGATTGGGATAATCAGAGTACAACTTGTAAGGGAGAGCGTATCTAGTGAGAGGATAACTCTTGAGTACGAGTGTGTATGCGATTGTATACAATTACAACTTGTAAGGGGGAGTGAGTCCTAGGGAGAGGATCATCCTCGAGTACGAGTGTGTAATTGTGATTGAGTGATAGTGGAAAATCCCGAGAGTATTGGTATCGGACGTAGGTCAAGAAGTTGGACCGAACTGTATAAATCCTCGTGTTAAGCTCTTCTTCTCTATCTCCACTTTATCTTGGTTTCTATCTGTTGTGTGGGTGATTGAAAAAGAATTTTGAAATCCCCAATTCACCCTCTTGGTGATTTCCTTCACTTTCATTTTTATATTTCATATTTTATAAATTCTCTTTTATTGCATTAGTCTCGAACTATGTCAAATATTATGAAATTTAAATTTGTGGCTCTTGTCATTATAATATTTTGCTTTACATTATATACATATTATATATGTATTTTAACATATTATGATTAGGCTTTATGTACAACAATTTATGACACATTTGGTCCTACAATCTTCTATACCCATGAAAGGGTATAGGAGCTTGTTCACACCCAGGGATGAAGGATGAACAAGAAAGTGTCATTGGATTGTTATTAATATTGAGGCCTTGAAGGTTTAATGTATTAAATATTGAATGATACAAAGAGTTTTTAGTTATTGTCCTGAAGACAAATAACTTGCAGAGAATTATACCACTTAAGAGTAATGATTTTAAAGGTTAATAGTCTAGGGGACTAATTAGAATATTTTACTCAACTTAATAATATGAGAGGCCAATGTTCAGACCATATTTAGTATTATAAATTTGATTGAAGGCTTCGAAAGAGCTAATATTTTGTTACTTGAAGGAATGAAATAATGCAAAAATAGATATCTAAAACAATATTGAAATACATGCTATTGTAAACCGAAGTTTACAAATAATAATGTAAGGGATTGTAAACGCAAATCAAATGTTTGTCAATGTCAATGAGATGTTGAAAAGGCAAAGAGCTATAGAAAAATATGTCTAGATTCATTTTGAAGCCAAGAGAAAGAAAGAATAAGGCCATAAGGTAATATAATGCTTCCCTTTTTGTAGTTATTGTTATTTAAATTTATTGTGATCACAATATCATAAATCATGTTGCCATGAGATTTTCTCATTTGGAGAATTTTCTTGTATGATTCTAAGTTATTTTGATTATCGAATATTTTCATACATTGTGGACTATATATTTTGCATATATAAGTTAACTGAAGTATATTATTAATGAATAATGAGATTATCGAGTGATGTAATATTATATGGTAGTTTCTGAAGAACTAACATAGATTTTCGTTCCAAGCTTTAAAAGGGTTTCAAAGTGATTTCGAAATATAGAAAGTAAATTTATATGATTCACACTTGAGGGGGAGATTGTTAGAAAACGAGTGTGAGTTTGAATACAAGTATGAGCTAATTTTTGAAAAGTTATATACTTGTCATATAAAGCCTAATCGATCTCCCAAAATGGATGTCCGATTATGATTCAAAAGTTTACGATTGATTAAGACATATGTTACAGTAAACTAGAAGTTTACTTCTGCAAAGACATTTATTGTTGGCATGACTTGTTTGATCATCCGAGTCATATAATGCAAATAAGATTACGTATTGACATCCATTGAAGAGCCAGAAGATTCTTCAAGAATAACCAACATATTACTTATGAATTATGTGCTGCTTGTTCTCAAAACAAATTGTCTATGAGAATATCATTGGTCATGATTTGTAATGGATTTCTGGAAATATGTCAAACAAAATTATATGGGCTCATTGAAATAGCATGTAAACCATACAAATTTGAAAGATGCATCTATAAGATGGTTACATGCGAAATTATTATCTTGCAACCTGAAGTTTGTAAGAATGTTTGCAACCTGAAGTTTGCAATAATGTTTGAATAAATTGAGCACGCAATTTCTAGATTATACGATTCAAAAATCATGAATTAAAGCCTCCATAAATAGCTAGATCAATTCTTATGAGGAAAAAAAAATTATGTTGGTATATTTGATCTTATATATTGCAGCACTTATATAAGCCAACAAAATTATCCCTGTAAAATTGGCTTTTGGTCAGTAGCCAGACAAATTCCATTTGAAAATGTTTGAATGTGCAATGCTTCTAAATCCACCACAATGCACACAGATGGATATAGAAAGAAAGTTGAGATAAAGACTTTATTCTTCTTGTTTGTCTCTATATGAAACAAAATGATGTTTCTAAAGGAAACAAATGGATTAAGGAGACTTACACCTTTGTATGATTAGGCAATTGATATTTGAAATTATTTACTAAACATGGGGGGGGAATTGAATAGCTGGACAAGAGAATACATGGAATGCATTATAGCAAAGTATATATCCTCAAATAAAGAAGTATAAACCAGAAGTTCATTAGGTGATGCATTCATGATATAATTGCCAAATGAAATTACTCACCTAAATGAGATTTACTAAATCTCATATTCCAACTAAAAATGCTCCAGTTAGTAACATGCCTGAAGCATGAGTAAGTATTCAATTCCAAATATAAATATTATGGCTAAATTAGAGTATATGATTAAGATGATCATATTAAGGAGGCAGGTACTCTAGAAGAGTACTGAGACATAACTAATTGCAAACGTCAAAAGAGGTTGGTGCACGAGTAATATTGATATTGTTATGTCGAATTAGAAAAATAGAACCGAAAAGATAAAGTTGTCGACAACAATTTTGATGATGATATCACGTGATCAAATGAGGATATTATATAAAGATTATTGGCCAAGAGGATAAGTAAAATTGAGAATGATGCAAATATAATCATATTATGATAGTTAAGGACCTGAAGTCCAAATTGGAATATATGATTTTGTGGTGGATACGATAAATCTAGTTGTTTATGAATGATAAATTATGCGTCTATTAGATATTATTATATAGCATATGCATATGGCTTACTAAATTATGAAGATTGCATAAGAATCTTCAAAGGATCCAAGAGTACTCGTAGCACATGTCCCTGAAGGACTCAAGATGCCAGAAGCATCTAATTCAAAGTTCTCGAGAATAATACTTAATAAGTTTTGTATGACTTAAACCTATCATAAAGCATGTATGATATAATCGTTTTAATGAATATCATTGATATGCATCTAGATATATCTTATAAGAATGCCTAGAAATCATGTTAGTATTATTATGATGTTGTCAGAATATTTAGTTCTTGCAGTACGCAATAGAATGTTTGATGACCAAAAAGAAGATATGCTCAAAAGACATTGAAAGTAATATAGTCATCAGGGGGAGTAATACTGATATTGTCAAAAAGGGGAGTCGATACATGCTGTACTCTTTTTCCCTTATCTAGGTTTTGTCCCACTAGGTTTTCCTAGAAAGGTTTTTAACGAGGCAGCAATGGACAATGTATCAATGGATGATGTACTCTTTTCTTTGGCTAGGTTTTTGTCCCACTGAGTTTTTCCTAGTTAAAGTTTTTAATGAGACACATTCATAATGAACATTCAAGGGAGTGTTATGAATATTCAAATATTGGTGTGAATGTCCATAACCTTTCAAGAAGGGTCTTTGGAATTCTACACTTAAAGCCATATAACTTATGACATGAATGGCTTAGTGGGAGTTTTATATGATTAATGTAAATAACTTACAAAATTTCATAATATATCATTATGTAGATTTACTCTTTTGTAACTCTTGTAATGGAAGTTAAGGATTCATTGCCTATATATAGTAGGCATGTATCAAAGGTTGGATGGGAATAATAGAAAGAAGAATCACTCTCTCTTTGCTCTCCATTTCTCTCTTGCATTTCTTCATCTCCCTTATCTTAATCTCTCTTGTATTTTACTTAGTTTCATAACAGAACTTTAATTATTGTAATTTACTAATTATATTTCTTTTTGAAAAAACGGAGGAAAAATAGTTAAAATTTGGAATAGAACTTAGGCCCCGTATAGGCGGCACGACCCGCAGTGCTCTCGGTTTTGTCTTTGAAAAACATATGTTTTTATTACCCTGGACCCTATAGGGTCGATCCTGGCCCGCCCTGATTCCCATATCTACTTATAAGAAGGACCAAAGGGACACACACGCACGCACGCACGCACGCACGCACGCACGCGCACACACACACAGATATTATATACATCACCCTCAAAGGCGCGCGCGCGCACACACAGAGAGATATTATATACATCACCCTCAAAGGCAGAGGAGAAAGAAGGTGGCATCCCTATCTAAATGAGATATGAACGATCCACAGGGACGAGTATAGACTGGGAAACTGGATCCCTCACAACCTGGCATTCTACCAATGTGTAGGGTCCACTTGCAGGGTCGACAGCCCCCCTGTGATTTTGTGCGCCAGGTGGGGCCCCCACCTTCCTTCAATAATGGCATCCAAAATAAAAGACAGACCCCACCCGTTTACATACACAACACAACCACCGCTCCGTGACTTTTTTTCATCTCTTCAGATATCATTACTATAGAATCGTCAAGAGCGAATTCTCCGGAAGTAAGAAGCCATGTGCGCAAGTTCTACATTTTTTTCTTAAAAAAATAAAATAGTGAATTTCACACACAAGGAAATATTGCTATATAATAGCTCTGAAATTGGAATCCACTATTCTCTCGAGAACATCTTCAGTCTTCGCCATTACCAAAAGCTAGCTAGAGTCAGTATAAAGTCCTAGTAAATCATCTTTTGGCAGTGAGTCGTGGGAGAAGAAAGTGAGATCGCTTGAACAATTTAAGTAAAACAGTATTGGTTATTGTATAACGAGTTTTATGGATTTACGCAAAATCGTTTCTTTATTATTATTTCCTCCACTTGTTTTTTCTTTGATTAAGTATTTGCCCATTATACAGGGGAAAAAACGAAATGATCGAAGCCCTGAAACGGCAAATAATGTAGGAGGAGAATCTTCTTCTACCTCTAATACTCTTGATTCAAGTCCTGGATGGAAATATCACGTTTTCTGAGTTTTACAGGAAAAGACACTCGCTTGAATTTCACAGATCACTTGTACGATGCTTTCAGAAGAGGTGGGATCAATGCTTTCAGGGATAATGAAGGAATAGAGAGAGGACAAGATATATCCGACCAACTCCATCAAGCAATCAAGGGTTCTTTATGTGCAGTTGTTGTTCTCTCTGAAAAATATGCAGACTCCAAATGGTGCTTGGAAGAACTTCAAATGATTCTCGATTGTAGGAGAAAGTTGGGTCAACAAGTTTTTCCGATATTCTATGATGTAGATCCATCGGATGTAAGGAATCAAAGACATAATTTTGGAGAAGCTTTAGCCAAACATGAAAAGAGATTCAGACGAGACAAGGACAAAGTCCAGAAATGGAGAAACGCTTTATCTGAAATTAGCTCCATATCCGGGTGGGACACCAGGGGTCGGTAAGTTTTCTTTTATATTCTTTATTTAATCATCCCCCATATTCATTTAGATAATATATTTTTTCCATGATCTTTAATTTTGATTTAAACCCTTGATAATGCTTTTTAATAATCATTCTTTTTCTCTCCGTGGACATAATTGTAGGCGACAATAATACGAGAATAACATTTATTAGGGCAATTTCACAAAAATACTTGAGCAGTATAAAAATTATCAAAATGGTAGTACATCCAGAAGTATTTACCAAGTTGTTACGGTGAAACTGCTTCACCAATTGTCAGCTTATTCTTGTTTTTTATTATTTTTTTCCAGTTAAAATTGCATCTAAATACCCGGTTTCATCACATCTAGCCCCTCTCCTTTTGGAGTTGGAGAGAGTTACAACTAAAACCCCATCACTTCACTATATGTGCTTCTTTCATTCCCTTTATTTTATACTTGCAACCAAGTAGAAATGAGAATCAACCATTAATAAATCATATGTAAAATTTTTGTTCATGTTAATAAAATGAACTCCTTGTTTAAAAACATTCTACAAACGCTTATATTTAATATATTTTTTTGAACGAAAAAGAAAATTAACTATCATGGTTCTTATGATGGTTAATGTAAGTAAATTATAGATGAATCATATTTTGCTTTATTAAATATTAATGTGTGTGTATACTTTTTTTTTTTTTGGCCCAAATGTGTGTGTATACATTGAAAAGCATAAGTTACAGAGTAATAAAACTCTATATACATACGTACACACACACACGTACATACGTACGTACATACATACATTGAAAAACATAAGCTAATAAAACTCTTTAAAGATACATACATTGAAAAACATAAGCTAATAAAACTCTTTAAAGAGGATAGGGAGGGTTTTAAAGTCACTACCTGCATTTTGAAATTTTAAATTAGGTTAATCACTCAATTAAGGATGTATTGAATTCATCAATCTGACTTGGAATTTTCTTATTTTAAGTAGTTTTATATAGGATTTTCTCAAATTTTATTAAAGCACCGGAACACATTTAATTGACTTCCATGTGATCATAAAAATCCAAATTTCTTTTGAAATCTTGTATGACATAATCAATAATTGTGCTCCGTAACTAAAATACCGCAAAATAAGCACCCAATTAACTCCCTAATGGTCCCTTGCTATAACATTCCAGTCCTTCAATAATATAATTACAAATTTAATTGTGCCTAACAATAATTATCAGTTGTCCTTCGGTGTAAGTTTTTCTAATTTATTTTAAATTTTGAATGATGAATGGGTTAACTGAATGACAGCTCACATTGATATTTCATGTGTTGATGAATTTTTATCCATCAATAAAACGAAATTGCGAATAAGTTGATATGCTTTGGCAAAATGATCACGTGTTTAATCATAATGGGCTGATGGATCAATTCTGCTCTGACTTGCTTAACTATTCACATTCCACTAATTTCCATTCCTGTTCTCGAGTTTATATTCTTATGAAAATTTAATAACAATTCCCGATTATATATTAAAAAAAGTGTAGCTTTACTAACCAATATATATATTTATATATATAAAACTCATGCTCACATTGATTTTTCTGGTAGGCATGAAGCAGATCTTATAAAAAATATAGTTGGAGATGTATGGAGGTTTTTAAGTACTAAATTACCATCTTTTGACAACAATTTGGTTGGAATTGACTCAAAAGTGGATGATATGATTCCATTCTTGGAGATTTGGTCAGATGACAAACGTTCTGTAGGGATATGGGGCATGGGCGGTGTGGGTAAAACAACTCGGCTAGGGTTGTTTTTGAAAAACTATCAGACAAGTTTGAAATTTGTTGTTTTCTTGAAAATGTTAAAGATGCTCTGCCTAAAGAAGGTTTGGTCTCTTTGCAAAAATGTCTTCTTTCTCACCTCAAAAATAAAAACTTGGAAATAGATGATCCTCATCATGGAAGGTGGAAGATAAGAAGTCTCCTCCGTGAAAAAAAGGTCCTCCTTGTTGTTGACGACATAGATAAAATGAGCCAATTAGAATATTTGGCTGAAAGTCCAGATTGGTTTGGTAAAGGAAGCAGAGTAATTATCACGACAAGAAATAAGCACTTGCTCACCTCATCATCTGCGAGAGAAAATAATATATGAGATGAAAACCATGGAAGTAGATGATTCTCTTCGACTCTTTTCAAACAATGCATTCAAAAAAGATCATCTGAAGAGGGTTATAGGAAGTTATCTAAATCTGTGGTTGATTATGCAGGAGGTCTTCCTTTAGCACTAAAAGTTTTGGGTTCTTATCTTCACGGGAGAAGTGAAGCTCAGTGGATAGATGCTTTAGATAGATTGAAGCAATTTCCAGATGATGACATTGTTCAAGTACTTCATATAAGTTATGATGTATTAAATGAAGAAGAAAAGACAATATTTTTAGATATTGCTTGTTTTTTCAAGGGTTGGCCCAAAAAAGAAGTGATTAAAATTTTGAAAAGTTGTGATCTTCACCCAACAATTGGAATAAATGTCTTGATTGAAAAAGCTTTACTAGTTGAATCAAAAGATGGCACATTAGAGATGCATGATTTAATTGAAGAATTGGGTAAGTATATAGTTCATCAAGAATCTCCCAATGATGTTTACAAGCGTAGCAGGTTGTGGAAATTTGAGGACATTAAGGAAGTATTGGAAAATAACAAAGTGAGTGCCTTATTTCTAAATATCTCATTTTGTTGACATACATTTAATGTTTTTAATATTCATTACTTCCTTATCATCTTCATGTTATTTTCCTGAAAAATGACATTTTTATTAGGGATCTGAGGCAATACGAGCTATTAGGATCGAAGGTAAGAACCGAGGTAGAATAAAAGTACATTCGGAAACCTTTTTGAAGATGAGTAGTCTTAGATTACTCTCGTTCAAGGAAGCAGATATTGATACATTCATCTTTCAAGAGGAATTTAAACTTCCTGATACATTAATAGTTGTTATATGGCCATCATTTCCTTTTGAAGCTCTTCCACTTGAAACTTCATTGAATGAACTTGTTCATGTTGAAATGTATCGTAGCAGCAGCATAAAGCGACTTTGGAACGTTATACAGGTGAGATTGAAGCTTCACGCATACTTGTTTATCTTAAAAATATATTTTTGTGTCCATGAATTGTTCATACATTATTGTTTATTGAGACTGACTCAACAATTTTTTTTTTTTTTTTTTTTTTTTTTTTTTTTACTAGCCTATGAAGGTGAAATTTATCGACCTAAGTTGTTGTGACTCTTTTATTGAAACTCTAGACTTCTCAGGAGTTCCATGTTTAGAACATTTATGTCTTCGTGAATGCTCATCCCTTGTGAAGGTGCATCCCTCACTTGGAGAGTTGAAAGAGCTTGTTATAGTGGACTTGAGAGGTTGTGTAAACCTTGAAATCCTACCAGGGAAATTGGAAACAAATTCTTTGACAAAGTTAGATCTTGGATGGTGTTTGAAACTTGCAGTGCTCCCAGAGTTTGGGAAAGGTATGAAAAAATTATCATACCTTGATGTGAACGAAACTTCTATAACTAGACTTCCTGAATCATTTGGATTCTTGACTGGTCTTAGACGTTTGAATTTGAGTTTGGGTTTCTACCAAATTTGCAATCTTGAAGATTTTTTGAAGATCCGCGTGACTTGCCAAATTTCGAGCTTGAAAGTAATGCAATTAACAGAGTTATATTTAAGTGGGTGTCACTTAAATGATGGATCGATTCCTGATAATTTTGGCAGTTTATCGTCACTCATCGTATTGGATCTAAGTTGTAATGATTTTGTTAATCTACCCACTGCTTGCTTCTCGAGTCTTTTTCGACTTCTCTTTCTTTCACTGGATATGTGCGACAAGCTTGAAACATTGCCAAGACTTCCACCACGGTTAATCCAATTGGATGCATCCCATTGTGAGTCAATGAAACCTTTGTCATCAGATACACAGTTATGGAATTTGGTTGCTTCACTTGACCATGAGGTATGTTTGTCTTCCTACAATGTATCAAATGATTTATGTGTATTCTTTTTAACTACATATACAGAACCTGACTAAATTTTTTATTTCAGTATCGTGGGCAAACTAAATATGTAGTCTCTGATGAGTATAATGATACCACATCGGAGTTCAAGCACATCGAGGTATGTTTGTCCCATTTTTGTGTCTTGTTCTCACATATAATCCTTTCATGGGTAATTAATGTTGATAATAGTTTATGTTTGCAGCTAGAACATCTTCCCCTAAGAGATTTCTTTGCAAATGTTCCGGGATACGAAATACCATCATGGTTTCCAAATAAATGTGTTCCTTCCAGTGTTACTAACTCTAAACATGTGATAGAAATGAGGATACCTTCACGTTTGCGTGACAGAGAATGGTATGGGATTGTTGTATGCTTGCATATCTCACGTGATTTTAAAGGTTTGATTTCTTGTAGTAGTAAAGCTCCAGGCGGTGATTATTATGTACACAAAGGGTGGGCGTATAAAAGATTTATTATGGATGAACAGAATCCTGACCTGTGCATAATGGTGTTGAAATTAAATGAGAGAACATGTTGGAAGCCATGTCGCCAGCACCTTGCTGACGACAATTCCCTTCACATCAAACTTCATATTTCTTGTTTCGGAGCAGATCCCATATCCAAAAGGGAATGTGGGTGGAGAGTGATATGTAAAGAAGAGATACAAGAGTGGTGCCATCGCAATGATTTCAACCAACTCACCCCACAACTTGCTCCTCCTCATGATGAGGTCAAGCTTCCCTTGAAAGCGCTTGACTTTTTCAGAGGGAGAGTGGATACACCGTGGCACGATTATGATTTAGTTTGATACTAATCCTAATGCGCGCAGTGTCATGTAACGTCTTACATTTTTACCAAAAAAAAAAGTTTGGGGACACTGAAAGGAAATAGTTTAGTCCTATTTCTTGATCTCAAACTGCTGAAGTGTCTCTCTTTTAAGGATGGTTTTTTGATGGATGTGTTAGTCAACTTGATCCCGAGCTGCTGAAGTGTCTTTCTTTTTACTTTAGCTTTCTTAATTTCTGAATTATCGACACTCATTATGTTCGTTTTTGTCTATTTTGGGATTTAAATCAAGCTTCATTTGAAAGAGAGAATTACAAGAGAGGAGCAAACAGTAAAGACAAACGGGAGAATATATAGGAAAAAGAAAACCGGAGAGAGAGAAAAGTTAAAAAAAAAAAAAAAAAAAAAAAAAAAAAAAGTTGAAATGCTGTGAAAGCCCTGTCTATCTCAATCAAATTCAAAAGTGTCAAAGAGACCTCATTGAAACCCTATGAACAGAAATCCGAAGGGAAGAGATAAAGCACCTTATCATAAATCGTTTAGAGTTGCCTAACCTTCACAATTCTAGCAGTGAATTCCAAGTACCCCATATCATATCGTAGTCTTCATTTTCCAGTACAAACTGATTCAAAATTTATGACGAATCCAAAGTTAGAATAGGGGAATTTGAGAGTTCCCCCCCCCCCCCCCCCCAAAAAAAAAAAAAAAACACAAACAATAAGCCTATGCGTTACTGTTAATGATCCTGTAGAGTACTAGGCATTACATCTTTTGAAGAGCATCATCGTTGGGGAAGTGAATTGATAGGAAAAAAGATTATAGTCTATAACTCCATAAGTATACGAGCCGTATGAAGTAATAAAGTGATGAGAAAAGTATCGTTCTTATGAGGACTTAATCTAACTAGTGATTAGATATTAAATTACCTTGTTTCATTAAGTTGAAAGCGAGTCAGAATTGTTTTCAATAATTAAAAAAATCAATAATGGCAAGAAATTAATAATAGCAAAGACTTTTCTCAAAGAACAAATTCCAATATCAAGAAGAGCCTTGTTTGTTTCTTAGATTTTATCCCACTAAATTAATTTTGACTTAACTTAATCATCAGTTAATGTAGATTATTAATATCTATAAGTGCCTATCGGTCTATTTATATACATACCTCAATTAATTATGCAATGTCTCACACAACTAAATAAGATGCTCTTTAGATCGGGCTTATTCTAATTTGATTATCGAAGCTTCTAGGTATATGTCTATCATAAACGCTAATTAGATTAAAACCTTATTCCACATTATTTCATCCTAAGGTCCCCAAAAAATACTTTGTAACATCCCAAATTTTTGAACCAGAAGGTTGGAAATAAAATTGAGATAAGAAGGCTTCTAGCTAGTAGAATCCAAAAGTCTTAAGCTTATTATGAGAAAAAGCTTAAGATAATTATCAAAATTATTTTGGACCTTGAAAATTTAGGAAGATTATATTTCGAGGATATAGAGATATTATGATGGAGTTAATTATGAGAAATTTAGCCTGGATAAATGTTATAATTAATATTTGAAATTTGAATATTTTATGGGAAATTAAATTGTGAAATTTGCCCTAAAATAATTACGAAATTAATTATTAGAATTTAAGGCATATTTGCCTATAAATTAAGGAAAAATAATTAGGGAAAATCCTTATACGTAATTAAAGATTTATTTTTAACAATAATCTAATTTTTGTAATTAGTTGGGCAAAGGACCTAATTACCGATAAAAGTTTTAAAAAGGATTAAGTGGGATAATTTTGAATGGGTCAAACATCATCTTCCCCTCTCAATTTCATTAAATATGCAACACGTAAGCATAATTATGGGTCATGCCATATAATATCTCAGATGCAGAATAAGCAAATTTTCCATTCATTATTCATGGCCCAAGCACGTGGATATTGAAAACAAAAAGAGAGAGAAGAATCATCACCCAACCCGGAAGGAATACTCTCCACATCGTCTTCCTCATTATCCTCCTCATCGTCCATCTAGACCGTCCGATTTTTGATCCAACGATCTAGAGGCTTTTTAAAAAAAGCGCATGCAGTATGTCTACCGCATGCGGTTTTTTGAAAAAACCCTCTGGATCGTTGGATCAAAAATTGGACGGTCCAGATGGACGATGAGGAGGGATAATGAGAGAGATGCTTATGAGAGAAACCGAACTCTACCCGACCCATAATCTTGCTATTCTCATTCTCTTATACGAAAAGCCCACACCCCCTCAATTATTCTCACTTCTTTGGTCCAGTAAGATTATCACAGACACACATACACGCCTCATATATTCATTCACTCCTTTCAGCCCAATAATTAACCACAACATTATATTTCTCAACCTCCAATATATATATCATATTCCATTCTTCTCAACCACGTGCTCATATAGTTACTCCGACAAACATAAGCCCATCCCATTTAACTTCAATTACCCCAACACGCAACAGCAGCAAACAATCCCTCTGCACAGACACAAAACCAAACGCACCATTATATCATTGGGCCTGCTATAGTGTAAATGACCAGATCGCGCCATACTCTCCCACATCAAGATATCTTTCATCTGTTCACACATAAGAACAAGATCAAGCCAGCAACTCGCCCATGCTTCCCCAGACGCCTCGAGACTCAAAACGCCGTTGGGTTGTTCATTTTCTCCACGCGATCAGACTTCTGGTGCATTATATAACCATTTCTCTTGGTTCTACTCTTGTGCGTGCTTCAACCAGTGAGAAAGAGAGAAACCGAGAGAGAGAGTTTGAGAGTGTAAGAGAGAGTGAGAGCTTTCAGCTGTGATCATCAAGGTGCTCTGTTTTAAATCCATAAGGCAGAGGTGATAGTTGTCGGTGGGGAAGCTGAGAGTACAAGCTGAAATCTAGCAAGGTAAATCATTAAGTTTACTGTCTTAGTGCTGCACACTCAGGATATGTGGTTATATAATATATATATATATATATATAGATACATAAATTGCTGATATATATATATATATATGTGTGTGTGTGTGTTTTTGTGTAGGCGTTGCATATGGGAAAAACTTACAGTTATATATAAATGATTAGGAAAAAAAAAAAAGCTTATGATTATATGTAGTTGCTGATAAGAGGAAGAGCTTACTGCCATGTGTGTGTATATATTAGCATTGGGTGTTGAGAGTATATACTTATGAAATAACGCTGCACATATAAGTTAAAATAGAGAAAGGAAACCGAAAACTTACTACTACATATGTGTGTGTGTGTGTATATATCTGCGCATGAAGGAAACCGAGTAGGAAGAGTGGTTTTTGAATCCATAAGGCATTTTTATTACGTGTGAAATGTCCAAATAGCTACATAAACCATTAGAAAGTAAATGATATTTGCTTAAATGGTTAGAAATTGGGATAGACAAGTGTAAGCATGTATTTTGTGGCTCTGTTTGGTGATTGCATGATTCCATGAGGTATTTTGTTTCAGTATGTCACACAATGAACATAGGTATTGCATGATTCCATGAGGTATTTTGTTCTATTGAAAGCATAAACTGAACCTAAAGCCCTTATATAGAAGATTTGTAGTCAGGTTTAATAATGAAAAGTGCTCAGTGAAGCTTTAATGAAATGCAAAACGTGAGAAGAGAAGCTGCTGTCATTTCTGAAAAACTGAGTCTTGCTGTTGGAGCAGTCGGTTTGAGTAAGTTAAAAACTAGGGTAAATGACCTGGTTTGAACCTGAAATTTTTTGGGTAATTAGTACACATCATGATCTTTAAAATTATATTTGGATCACCCAAAAATGAGTTCTACAACTCCAGTTATGATTTTTGTAAGTTGAGCTAAAAATCTAGGAAGTTTTGGTATGATTCCAGAGCAACAAAATGACGTTGCATTTCGGACCAAGTAAACATTTTAGTTTTTCCTTGAACTATTTACAGTAAATAGTAGACATCTCAAACTTTCCAACGAGCCAAAGAACATCTAAATTGGACGTGTAAAATGAGAGATATGATTTTTCCAAGTTTGTTCAGGAAATCAGGAAAATCCTGTTGCAGATTTAAGTAACGTCTACTTTTTGAATTCCTGGGAATTATACAGTCATAAATTGATTTGATGACTATTTTTAGCTTAAACTAGACTTATAGAACTTTGAATAAAAATTTGAATCACCCCAATCGGAGATCTAAGGAATTAATTATGATTTTTCAAAGTTTAATGCAAATTCTGAGAAATTTAAAGCTAAGTCTAAAAGTAAGAAAATTACGGGGATTCTAGAGATTAATAACCACTGTTAATCCTCTAAAAATAATTCGCGTAGTTTGTTACTTTGCAACGCAAGAAGTGACTAATGACAATGATAAACGTTTATAGGTATATCTTTGACACCTCTACTGATCTCAGCACCTTCGAACGAATTAAGGAATCAAGTTTGAGGTGAGTAACTGTTATCTTATTAGCTTGTATGTATGTATTTCATGTATGACTGATCATGGTTGCTAGATAATTTGCATTTATGTATCCTAGCTATGGATTGAGGCTGCGTGTCTCATTAGGGTCGCGTGTCCTAAAGGCTGCGGTCCTTGGCCGTTAAGCTCGGTTACTGATGCGACTTTTCTTGTGAATTATTCTATGCTTATACATGTGTTATCTTGTGATTTATATTTCATACCGCATATGATATTAACTGTTACCCCTGGGGTTCATTCAATTGAACTCCAGACCACATGAAAGAGACGGATAGTGGTTCGGGATAAAGAGGCAAAATGCAGCTATAAGGGTTACAGCAGATGAAACTTTTTGGAAAAAAATATATATGAGTAGTTAAACTGTACTTTAACGTTTATCATCTGTTTATTTTGAATTCTTGTATTAAGATCTCACTATGGGATGAATCCGAATTACGAAAAATTTATCCTCATATTTTCAAACTAAGTAATTTTATGAAAGTTTTATTCCGCAATTAAGTCGTCCAAATTATTTCGATGCCTGTGCGCTACAACTCTGATAAATAAAGGCTACTTGGCCAATCACTAAGTAATAACAATAAAAACAAGATTAAATAAACTGAAATAAAATTAAGTAAAACTAATTAGTAGAAACAATCTGTTTCAAACAAGTTCATAGATCCTCTAGGTTTAAAGAAAAAATTAGCCACACATATGGCTAAAACAAAATCCAGTGTTAGACTCAGAACAAAAGGAGAGAAGAAGAAAGCAAACAGAAATATTCTCCGTTGTCGCAGAAGAAAGGCGTTGTTGCTAATATCTTGCTCTCTGTCTATTCTTGACAGCTGCTGTCCGTTGAGGTCCAGATGTTCCACGCTCTGCGTCTGGGATTTTTTTCACCGTCAAGATTCTACTGCTGTCTCAAAAAGAATCTTTCTGATCGTCCTGTTTTCTTGCTGCTCCGCTCTCTGACGTTATATTCTGTTTGTTTTGCCTAAACAATATGTATAGCCCTGCTTTCGTGCTATTTCTGATCTCTCAGGTCATTTAATTCCTTCGTGGGGCATGTACGTTGGGTTTCTCCGTTTTCATTCAAATCCCAACTGATTTATCGATCGGATGCCCTTTTCATCAAATATAAATATATTGTAGATATTATATTATACTATATTCATGTAGATGCTTGCTCGCCCCTGATGCTTGCTTGAGACTTGTTTAGAGCCTGTTTGGCATGACTTTAAAAACTTAAAAAAGCCCACTGAAAGGAGAAGCAGGAATAATGAGTGTTTGGTATGGCTTCACACTTTGATGGGCTTCAAAGTCTAAAATTTCTTTTTTGTGAAGCCACCTAACCAAGTTAAAAGGTCGAAACCGCTTTTAAGCCTATCCAAATACAAATCACATCATAAAAAGTCCATTAGAAAAATAGTTCATCAAGAAAAGTCCATAAAAAACAAAAAACCACTTCTACCACCGCTAATTGGCGTGGGCTTCTCTCTCTCTATATATACACTACACACACACACACATATATATATATATATATGTGTGTGTACACACACACACATGTATATATTATTTAATAAATTCTTTTCTTTTATTTGATGTTTTCTTTTCGGCTAGATCACATGATATCTCATACAAAATAAAAACAGGATATGAATAAATTTATTTCAAAATATCCTTTTATTCTATAATTAATTAAAGGATAGAAAAATATATACAAGATAATTAAATAGGTATAAAATATTAATAAATTTAACTAATTATATCATAAAATATACACCTATTGAATTATAAAATATATATTAATCATGAATGATTTTTGTTTTTCCTTCTCTGTGCTAGCTTCACACAGCTTCTTTATATGAACGTGGAAATCCACCTAGCTTCTGTAATGGACTCAGGAGAATAATGCAACAGTCATGCCAATGAAAATATCTGAAGCTATGGATATATTTATATTAATTGATCATAAGCTGAATACAGTCATAAACATCTAAGCATGGCAACAAAACAGCACCTAAATGAAGAGTCATCAAAGGCAGAAAAGGGCAACAACCATAAGGTCTAAAAGAAAGAAGAGAGCCACACGGAGAGATATCACACAAATCATCCACACCACTAGCCACATTACACTTCCCTCTATATACCCCCATCCAAGCCCAATTATTCTATGTCTCGGCCAATTTATTCACATTCTTCTTCCACATATAATTTAAGCCCATTCATGACATTACCTCCCCCATTAAAATGGACCTTGTTCTCAAGGCCCAAAATAAGATATGGAAACTGTAAAGCAGTCAAGTAACTCAATATAAGGATATCTATGAAATAGTCTTTAAAAGAACCGTCTTACTTGAGAACATATTGTCTGTGGCTTTAATCTGTGATGAAAGTAACTTGAATTGATAATTTGAACCACAAAAGCCAAATGATTAGACCAATCTCCCTAATGTGCTTGCAGTGTTCTCTTTGTGACTTTGTGTGATAAAAACATGGTTGAGAAGCTAAACCAAAAGATTGTCATAAGTTGTTTTTTGGGTCATATTGGAATTCATGATTGTTTTGATCAATGACTGATCGTTCTTAATAATTTATATGATTATATGATACGAACAATTTATCCAATTTTCTTTTGTTTTTTTACGTAGTATAAGAAAACCTTAGGTGAGTTGGGTCTTTAGGGCTTATCAGGGTCAAGGAATGCACTCAAACTCAAAGAGTTCTTGCAAAAGTAATTACAGATCATTCACCAACAAGGTCCTTAAAAGTGGCCTAAATAATGTTAATGTTAATTTTGGGGAATTAAAAAAGCCTATTTTCCCGAAAATTTATGGAAAAAAATAGTTAGATGTAAATTTTAATGCTGAAATTTTTTGAGATTTTATTTTATGAGATAAATAAGCTCATGGAGGCTAAAAATGTTTATAAAGTGTCCTAGAATAATTTCTAGAATCTATTTTTTATGCTGAAATTTTTTGAGATCTTATCTTCCGAGACTGGGATGTGGCGCTCCACTATACCACAAGGGACAACATACCATGTGCGGACTATATGGCAAAACAAGGCCATGATGCACCTATTTCCGCGAGACGTGTTATTAGCTCCAACAATTCCGCGGGATGCGAGATATGGTCGAAGGACCAATTGGTCTGTCATTCCTAATTCTTAGTGTAGTCTGATGTATTTTTGTGCTAGACTTCCATAGTCTGGCCTACTTTTCCTATCTTCAAGCGTCAGCTTGCCTGTATCTTTCAAAAAAAAAAAAGTATTAATAGAAAAGAGTAAAATAGTAAATTCCCCTACCGTAAGCCCAAAAATGGAATTGGGTGAATGTTAAGTGCAATTTCGAAGCCCACAACGTCTTTGCCCAATACCGATTAATTTTTTTTTTTTTTTTTTTTTGATAATAAAAAAGTTTTGGAGGGGTTCCACATCGGTCCCCACCAAGGCCGGGGCACGGCCCCGGGCTCTATGAGCACTTGCGGGGACTTACGAGATCGCCTACCAAAGGAGTCCCAGCGACGGCAGAGGGGATTGAACCCACGACCATTTAGGCCTAGTCCTGGATTCCTTACCATCTATGCCAACTCTCATTGGCCCCAATACCGATTAATAAAAGGATGAGTATAAGACAGTGTGGATATTAGCCCAATAACATGCTATAAAAACAAGCCTATGTGGCATAAGCTTGGTTGGGAGGGGGGCCTTATAAGTAATTTAAACATTTTGTAATTATTTTAAAATCGCTCGCTCATAGGAGTAGAACACACGTGCCAGAGAACCCATCCAAAAAATGGCGATTGTTCTCTCAAGGAAAGCTAACATACAAATTCCATCTTCCGTTGAAGAAGATGATTTACTTCACCAGAACTCCAAAGAGATCAAGAATGGAGTGTCTACCTCCATTCATGAAGAATGGCCTAAATTAGGTAAGGAGTTGCCGAAGGTGGGGTGTAGGGTCAGACCTTTGCTGAAAAACTTTAAGGTATCTACAAAGATGAAAAGATGGCTGGAAACGTGGAGGGAGATAACGACTTATCAGGTGACACCTTATCGAAAAATTCAAAGAGGGATGATGATGACCTACTCTGTAAGATAAGTGAAGACCCTAATCGTAACTTTCCGACGTTTGACTTCTCAAGCAAAATGAAGAAGAGACTTTACAAGGCATGGAACAAAGCGTAATCCTTAAATTCTTTGGGACAAAGTATTGGCTACAAGCGGCTTGCATCGATTCTCCAGTCTCTTTGGGCAAAACATGGGGTCATTAGTTTGATCAACATAGGTAAAGGATTCTTTGTAGTCACGCTTTCTAAGATGGATGATTATCTGAATGTTCTTATAGGGGGCCCTTGGATGACCTTTGATCATTATCTCACTGTTAGGCCTTGGGAACCTTAGTTCCATCCGATGAGGGCAAAGGTTGATAAGGTGGCTGTTTGGGTAAGAGTTCCAAATGTTTTGCTAGAATATTATGACAGTGAGGCGTTAACATGGATTGGGAATCACATTGGGGAAATTATTAAAATAGATATGAAGACATCAAGGCACCTCTGTGGACATTATTGTTGGTTGATTTCCTTGATGGTAAGTGAACCAGTCGAACAAGTAATAAAGTGTAAGTAGAGTATTGTCCCACAGAGACTGAGATACCGAGAAGTGACGCTCAACTGCTGCAATAGTTGTATGAACAGAAAGTAAACTATGATTGAATTAGGGGGTTTTTGTGGTTACACTAAGTAACAAGAAAGTAAACAGAGTATCGTAGTCGTAAGAAGACATCAGTAGAAAAATATGCTGAATTCGGAATCATTCTTAAGCATATCAATCCCCCAGTTGCTTCACACATTGCTATAGCAATTATACTGCACAGCTTCCGCAATGCTACAGCATAGATACTAATTACAATGCTATTCAGCTAACCCACCACTAGAGTCTATCGAAGCTTCCGCGTCGATACATGTAATACTAACTTTACTTCTCCCATATGCCTATGGCAATTTTCTAGTTAGATTAACATTACAAAGCAAGGTGTTATGGTTATGAACGGTAGACCCATTCCTGAAGCCTACAATAATAGGTCAAGTCTTGCACCAACCTGACTAGCAATCACTATTTCTCAGGGGTCTAACCCCCGACTTCTTTCCAATAAGCTGAGACCACTAATCTAGCCCTTAGCTTCCGCTAATCGACAAGAATTTAATTCACTAATAAGCAAACTGAATTTATTGAATTAAGAACTAGCAACTGGGTTCATTCCAAACTTAAGAAATCATCATCGCTCAGTCATAGGAAATTTAGTTCATGACTGACGAGGGAAACATAAAACAAATAACAACAAAATGACCCATGATCAAAAGATTAAATTGAAGTAAACAGAAAGCTTGACGAAGTTTCCGACGACGTGGAAGAAGCCCTATCACGTCACCACTACACATCTTCTTCTCTCCGTCTTACCGCAGGGAAAGATGCTGGGTTCTCTTAGAGTTTTCGTGCCTTGTGAACTCTCTCTTTCTTCTTTCGAGTCTGGTCGTATATGAATGGGATTAGACTCTCAGCTACTCCCCTCCTCTAAGGTTAGCTTATTATTTCCTTATATAATCAGGCTTTCTTGCGGCGTAAGTTCCAACGAGCTGAGCCTTTTCTGATCTGTTGAGATCCAGTCGTATCTTTATTTCCAATCTTAGTAGATTGATTCTGCGGATCCTGCGGGATTCTTCAAATCTTTAATTTCGATCCTCCGGATCCTCTATTCCGTTACGTCAGCAATCTACCTGTTGTTCTCGACCTTCACTATATTTCCTGAAATAATCTTGACAAAAGATCATACATATGCTGCATAGCACTGCATCCTTTACTTTGCTATAGCTTCAGAAATGCCTTGTATATGCCTTGTATTGCACTTCGATAAGCTGTCTTGATGCTATAGCATAGTATCAGCTTTGCTATCCGTTTTTCTCATAAAGCCTCACAACTTGTTCTTTTCCTAGCTCATGTTTGTGAAATGCATCCTTAAGTACCCTGTGTAATGAATTAATGCCTTTTTGCCTAGATTTAACAAAGTTAAGCTTATATTCACTGTTCAATTCTGTCATTTAATACAGGGAAAACATGGCATAAATTGTGCTCATCAATTATGTGAGAATATGTGTGTTGGTAGACTTGGGAAAGCAATTGATGGCTGGGTTTTCGATGGATGGAGAAGATTATTATTTTGCAGTATGAATGCCTGCATGGCCTTTGTACTTCTTGTGGCATTTATGGTTATAGTACTGAAGAGTGCAAAACAGGGCATGGCTTGCGGGAGACTGAAGATGGTGCGGAGGAAATGAGAAATCAGGGTTATGAAGGTAGCCTGGAAATAAATGACTCAAGGATGGTTGAACAAGATGTATGGCTGGTGGTTCACAAGCCCCATCGCCAAAAGCGTAATGGCAAAGAAAAACAAGGGAATAGTGTTCGGGCTAGTAATGGGGGGTCAAGGTCTGAAGTTATGGTCAAGGAGGAGGAACATGATGGTGGCAACTTGTCAAAGACAATTGTATAGGCTGGAAAGAGTATCGCAGTGGAGGCATGGGCGGACCCAGGTTATCTACAAGGGGGCAAGTGCCCCCCTTGAATTTGATATCTGCTTTAAAAAAAAATCAATTAATATATATTTAAATGATTATCCACCCTTAAATTAAATGCCACTCTTAATACATTAAAACCGCATTTCATAATCAGATGGGGGATAATGGTTAAATGATTGTTTAACGCCTTATATTGAAAAAGATGTATTTAATAAAGATCGATCTTAAGGCAATTATGATAGAATCCAAAAATAAGGTTTAAAATGATGACATTGTAATTATTTTTTTATAATATATTTTTGTTATTAAAATATATGTCTTAAACTTATTGAGTCTTACCCTTCATTGTAATTTTATGTAATTGCATTTTAATAGTAATTAACCTTACTTTTTAAAATTATAGGTTTGTAAAATAATTGTCTTTTCTTATTACATAATTAATATTCACTTGATTTCCTAAATTCTTTTCTTTTCTTTTTATATTCTTTTATTTTTTAATATATTTAAAATTTTCCTTTTAAAAAAAATTTTGGGGGCAGCGCCCCCCCCCCCCCCCCCGGACAATTTTCTGGGTCCGCCCCTGAGTGGAGGGTGGGAATTCTGAGGGCACCAGTACGGTGAAAGGGGGTAGGGAACGGAAGAATAGTAGGAAGAAAAAATAGGGGAAAAATTATTTAGTGGATGGAGGAGGAAAGGGAAGTGGCCGACGGGACCAACGGAAAGAGAAACATACGAGAGATATGGAACAGAGGGAGGTAAAGGGAAACAAGGTTTTGCTGCTCACCTCCGAGCAATCGAAGGTGGAGGATACGTATATGGGTGATACGCAAGTTTTTCTTCGGTTCATCTAGACCCAGTAACTTGGAATGTGGTATAGGGCCATCTGGAAAATTTTGGGCTGGGCCGGAGGACAACGACCCAGATTTGGAGATGGAGGAGGAAGCCTCATGAGGAGAAGTCGAGTAGCACTATGGTCACAGAAACCCAATAGATAATTGTATTTATTGGGCCGTCTGTTTTATAGCTATTTGTTTTATTGGGCCGTCTGCTTTATCAAGCCCAATGGTTAATATGGTGTATTGGAATGTCAAGGGATCCTTTTGACCCAAAAAAAAAAAAAAAAAAGAATGTCAAGGGATCCTGCGGTAAAAACTTATTACCCAACCTGCGTACGGTATGTAGGGAACCTCGTCCAGCTATGTTGATTCTAGCGGAGACTAAGTGTGAAAGAGAGAATCAATTGAGAAGCTTGCAGAGGCTGGGATTTGATGGATTTGTATAGGTGCCAAGTCTCAGTCGATCAGGCAGCTTAGCAACTGTGTGCACTACCAAAAAAAAAAAAAAACCCTTATTTTGCGGCGGAACTTTTCCGTTACAAAAAAATGATTTTCCGTCGTAAAAATGGTTTGTGACAGAATTTGCGACGGAAAGCATACCTTTTTCAGTTGCAAATTCTGGAATTTGCAAGGGGAACACTTTCTTTTCGCAAATTAATGCTTTTCCCTCACAAAATTCAATTTATTAAAAAAAAATATAAAAATTCAGAAAAAGTTAAAAAAAATGAAATAAAAAATTAGAAAATAAAAAGACTTGTATATCATAAAAATAAATGGTAACAATCATAAGAGCTTACATAGCAAAAACAAAATATTACAAATTATAATGTTGCGACCAAAATAAATTATAATGTTATAACAAATTATATTTTCTACAGCTGAGTCAACTACACATTGAAACTCAGGATCAGAAAGTCTCTTCCACTCTGGAGTTTGAGGACAAACAACTTCTTCAGGCTTCCTTTCATGATAAAACATGTACAAGGCATCAATATAATCCTGCTTGTAAATTCCAGGATCATGTGCCGTAGCAAATTTATTTATTTCTTGGAAAATAATAGCACTTGATGTCAAGAAATAAGTTATTTGGGGCAAACAGCTATTGCAAACAGTTTACAAACACACAAGGTTTTGCTCACCTCAGTGACTGAAATTGATTCTGTTCGCACAAGAAAATGAACAATCATATAACCAGTGCGATTGTGTCCATGAATGCAATGCACAAGTATATATTTGTTTGTGTTTGTTCTTTGGGAGAGAAAACCTGGACCTAAAAATATGTGTAATAAGTGAAAATTACAAAACCCCAAGCGAAAAATAAGCAAGAACAAGTAGCTTTTGTCATGGTCAAAGGAATCAGTGCTACAAAGTAGAGTCCATGAATGGTACCACTGCCAAAAATCAATGCTCCAAAAGAAAACTTGCTTCATTGCAAAATATATTCACAGATTCATCACTAGGCACAGGTTCTCTTCCTTTGCATCTTATCTAACATGTTTGTCAAGCAAGTCAGATAACAGAAAAACAACTTCGAATTGACCTTTTCCAAATCAATAGAAAAAACGGTACCCCACCTTGACATGACGATTCTTTTCTTTGGTCCAATCTGATATTGGGTAGTAACAAGTAGAATTTGTCAAATTAATCACTAGACAAATCTGAAAAATTATAAAGTCAAGGAACATCAAGATGGAAAAACTAATGCCTAAGTTATAAAAATCAGATAGTATTCAGACATCTTATGCAGGGGAAAAGATAAGAAAAGTGATAGGTACTTCTAAATCACTAAAAATCATCGTCTTAATCCTACAATCTTTAGCATGGCTACTTGGTAAGAGTTAGCATGCATATAAGCCTCACTGGATTGGTACCACCTGATTTTGGCATACTTACTTCTCTACCTAAATATCTTTGTTGAAAAATAGCTTGCTTAGGAGAATATTTTTGACTTGGAATGATATCATCAAAGTATTCACCAAGCGGAACCTTTGAAGGGATTATGCATCCTATTTATTGACCATATGCTGGGCAGCCCAACCAACCTGGAAAATTCAAAATGAGATACCACAGAACATCATAATTATAGTTCATTGCATATTCGGAACAAGTAAATTGGGAAGACAAACACCAACAAAAAAAGAATAGGACCATATAAAATTGCTTGTTGGATTTCTTATGAGATATGGATGTTTTTGAAATTTCTCGTTCAACCACCACAAACTCACTCCTGGCCATTGGTGGCCTACGTACTAAATAATGCTTGTGTGAACAATATTACAAGGCAGGATTTTTTGTTACTTTTTATTTTTCCAATAATTAAATTGCGTTAAGGATGAAACTGGAAAAAAAGTTTATCTTTTTCATTACCAAGACAAAAAAAATATCTTCCTTCAAAGCAGGGGCAGAGTCAGGATTTGAAAATAGGGGGCGAAAATTACAGAATAGAACCCAATGGAGTTAGTATTTGAAATTGGGGTTGAAAATTACAGAATTGGACCCAAAATTTTAGAAAATTATGCTTCAGCCTCATAAATATTTCACTATTTTCACAGGCAGATAAATGCTAGCCAAGAACATGAATTTATTCTCAAAACAGGTTGAATCTATTATGTACACATCATTGAAAACTATACCAATCATAGGACGAATCTTCGAATCAGGCAAGAGTTAATTCCCCAGAAGTTGACTTGAAGCATATCCATGGTCAATATTGGCTCATTTTATGTTGATTCTGCCGCGGCTTCAACTTGTCCAGCCAGGTACCTCTCACGTCTTACTTTCTAGAAATACGACACGGAGTTTATATCAGCAGAGGGGGAAATGCTATAATAAAAACAATGGATTGGACAAAACATTTAGAATATGCCATTTCATTACCACTCATCAATTACAAGTCCCTCACTACCAACTCGAGGACTTGTCTCAGCAGGAGGCTTCTTGCGAGATTCACGAGCTTTAACAGCAGCATCAGCTTCAGCTGGCAGCCCGACTGAGGGCGGCGGCGGCAAGGCGATGGCGGGGGAGGACGGATGGCGATGAGAGGAAGCACACAGAGGGAGGGGACAGCACACGTGAGAATGAAGGAGAAAGAGGGGTTTAGGGATTTTAATGGGAGTTTGTGACGGAAATCCAATTCCGTCGCAAACTCATTCATTTTTGCAACGGAAATTGAATTTCCGTGAATTTCTGTCGCAAACTTTCCGTCGATTTGCGACAGAAATCCAATTTTCGTCGCAAACCAGGTGGGTTTGCGATGGAAAATCCATTTCCGTCACAAATTGTTGGTGGTTTGCGATGAAAAGGGTATTTCCATTGCAAACTTTGTGACAGACGTTGCTTTCCGTCGCAAAATTTGACGTTTTGCGACGGAAATAAACATTTTGTCGCAAACTTTGCTTTTTTGCGATGGAATTGAATTTTCCGTTGGAAATACCCTAAAATTTGCTATAGAAATTTTTTCATCACAAATTCTGTCACTATGTTCAAGACCAGGGGAACCTTCTTTCTTCCTAACGGGTATCTACTCAATCTCGTCTCCGACGCTCAACCAAGAGTTATGGTGAGAGTTGTGGTGATTTTCAAATGCTGTTTCAAATCCCTAGGTTATTGTGAGGGATTTTAATGAAATAGCTTCCCCATCTGAGAGGGTAGGTGGTGCGCCAGTCAATTTCGCGAGGTTAAACTCTTTCGTGAATCAAATTCAGAAGTGCAGTTGTCTGACCTCGATGCTAGTAGTCCCACGTTCACCTAGAGAGGGCCGCGCTCGGGTTCAATGTTTAGGCTGTTTGAGTGACTAGATAGAGCCCTTAACAACACTCCTTTCCTAGCTACTTTCAACAACTGCCACGCCCAAGTTTTGGCACGGTTGAAGTTCTCATATCACAATATGATTAGCCTCTACTTTAAGAATGAAGTTGATGCTCGTTGTCGAGGTAGGCCTTTCAGATTTGAAGCCATGTGGCTGAAACATGAGAATTACAATTCTTTTCTGGCTGAGAATTGGAAGAAGGGTAATTAATTTATCTCTAAACTTGTCACAAGAATCAGTTGGTGTATGGAATAAGGAAGTATTTGGAATGGTGGAGAAGCAAAAGCAGAGAATTCTAGCCCGTTTAGGGGGTATCCAAAAATCCCCTGCTTATCCTCACTCAGGCTATTTATGCAATCTAGAATTGAGTCTGCAGGAGGAATTAAACTGATTATTGATATTGAAGGAATTAAAGTTGTTTCATAAATCTAGAGAATTATGGATTACAAAAGGGGATCAAAATACCCGATATTACCATTTGAAAACGCAAATGAGGCGAATGAGGAATATGATTCTAAAGTTGAAATATGAGTCTGGTCATTGGTTACATAATGAGGAAGATATGAAAAATCTCGTATTTAACACTTTAAGGCTTTGTATTGCAATGTTGATGGGGAATCAGTGCCGTTACAGACTCGAGCAAATTTCCCTAAGCTTGATCAATCAACTGCTGAAAATCTTGCTAGAACGCCGTCTGATGAGGAAATTCACTCTGATGTATTCTCTATTGGTGACTTTAAAGCCCCTGGAGTAGACGGTTTTCCTCATATATTCTATCAGAATAACTGGGGAACAATGGGTCCTTCTCTATGTTTGTTCGTCAAGAAAGTGTTCTCGGGTGAAATCTCTATTTCGGAGTCAAATAAGACCCTAATTTCTTTGATTCCTAAGAGGGAGTAGCCAAAACATGTATCTCCTTTTCGCCCTATTTCATTATGTATGGCTCATTATAAATGTATTACCAAGATTATCATGTTACGTTTGAGAGAAGTGATGAACGATCTAGTTCCCCTGTCCAAGCTAGTTTTATTAGAGGGACACATATTTAGGACAATATTATCATTGGCCAGGAATTGCTTCACATTATGGGTAATAATAGGAGCCTAATTTCTTTGATTCCTAAGAGGGAGTAGCCAAAACATATATCTCCTTTTCGCCCTATTTCATTATGTATGGTTCATTATAAATGTATTACCAGGATTATCACGTTACATTTGAGAGAAGTGATGAATGATCTAGTTTCCCCTGTCCAAGCTAGTTTTATTAGAGGGACACATATTTAGGACAATATTATCATTGGCCAGGAATTGCTTCACATTATGGGTAATAATAGGAGCAAGAAGGGGTTAATGGCTTGGAAGATTGACCTTGAAAAGGCCTACGATAGAGTTAGTTGGGACTTTTTAGAGCAAGTACTTAGGGATATTGGGTTTAGTTCAAAGTTTATTAATCTGATTATACCAATGTGACATCGGTTTCATATAATGTTATTTGGAATGGTGCCCAAACTGATTTCTTTTTCCCGCAAAGAGGACTTCGACAATGAGACCATATGTCCCCCCTTTTGTTTGTTCTTTGTATTGATAGATTGTCGCATTTGATTTGTGATGAGGTTGAGGGGGGCAGATGGAAACCTCTGTATGTGATGAAGTCAGGTCCTGTAGTGTCTCATCTTCTTTTTGCTAATGACCTTTTGATTTTTGGTGTGGCCTCTGAGGAACAATCTAGATGTATGCTGGGTTGTCTTGATAAATTCTCACAGGCATCTAGTGGGAAGGTTAATAAGCTGAAATCATCTATGTATTTCTCACCTAGAGTGTCGGTACAGACTAGGCAACGCATAAAGGGTCTGACGCAAATGAAGGTATCTGGGGAGATTGAGAGATATCTAGGATTCCCTATCTCAAGAAGCCAGAAGACAAAGGAAGAGTTCCATTATATTGTTGAACAGGTTTGCTCAAAGTTGTCAAATTGGAAGGCAATTTGTCTATCTATAGAGGGAAGGATCACCCTTGCCAAATCGGTTTTGAGTACTATTCCATTATATCCAATACAAGTGGCAAGAATTCCATTGGTGTGTGCCTGGAGGTAGAGAGAATTCAGCAGAACTTCATTTAGGGTCATGACCAGTCATCTCATGAACATCATCCCATCGGGTGGGAACAAATTTTAAAGCCAAAACAATATGTCGGCCTTCGCTTTAGAAGACTTGAATCTGTTGGTAGAGCTTGTGGGTCTAAGTTGGCATGGAAGTTACTTATGGGGGATAACAGATTGTGGACTGACATTTTGCAACAAAGATATATGCTAAGAGAGGAGGACTCCCTTATCTCTTCAAGACCGAGTGATTTGAGAGTGTGGAGGTTCATTTGCCAACAAAAAGAAATTATTGAATTAGGAACTAAGTGGCAAGTTATATATGGCCGTGTGATTAATTTCTTTCACGATTTCTGGTTATTAGATGGGAGACCTGTTAAGGACCTTTGTAGGAGACCATTATCTCCTCAAGAGAGGGCATCCATGGTGGCGGATTGGGCCCATAATGGTACTTGGAATTTGGGTGGTCTTTCTAACATTGTTCATCCAGAAGTTATTAGTAGGCTTTTGCCGACAATGCCTCCTACCTCTGATGCAAGACAAGATATTATGACGTGGGCGCCTCAACTAATGGAAGATTCTCGATTAGAAGTGCATATTTTCTAATTGAGAGTCATTTGTTGATGATGAGTAGTAGTAGTGTATTGAAAGAGATATGGAAATGGAAAGGGGTGGAGAGAATAAGAGTGTTTATGTGGAAGGTTTTCTTTAACCATTTACCAACCAATGACTGGCGAAGTTATTGGGCTGATTGCTCAAACATATGTGAATGTTGCGGCCTTGAGGTGGAGTCCATTCTTCATGTCTTGCGTGATTGCAGGTACGCAAGGCTGCGGTCACGTCTGGTTATAGTTAGATTTCAGTTTGCCTTCTTTGCTGCAAATTTGAAAGATTGGCTAGCTTTAAATATTTCTGGAAATCTAAGGAAAGAAATGGAGTTTCAGTGGAGCATTATTTTTGGTGTGGCAATTTGGATGTTATGGGGATGGAGGAATTCTTCCTTGTTTGAGGAGGGCTTTGTGAGGCCGAGGAACCCTGCTACTGCAATTATGCAGGTCTGGAGACAGTTTGCTATATCCCACAACCCTCAAGCACATGGCAGAGTGCAGACAGATATTCATGGAGCTGTGGAGTCGGTTTTATGGTAGAAACCTGAAGGTGACTGGGTCAAGTTAAATGTTGATGGGGCAGTTGCTTCAAGATCTTCCAGAGCAGGTTGTGGGGGTCTACTGCGTGATAGCTGGGGTGTTTGGAGGTGCGGGTTTATGAAGGAAGTTGGGATCTGTGATGCTGCTACTGCAGAGGAATGTGCGATCTTTGAGGGGTGCAAACTGGCGTGGGACTTGGGCTTTAAAAAAATCATTTTAGAGTCTGATTGATTGCATCTTATCATGAATTTAGCTGATGAAAATTTTTGTACTGGCAACCTGTAGGCAAGGGAGGACCCAGAAAATTGCAAAAGGGGGGGCACAATTGGTGGGGGGACTTGGGGTTCGAGGGCGCGCCTCGAAATTTATTTTTAAAGGAAAGTTTTAAATCGCATTAAAAAACAAAAGAATATAAATAAGAAAAAAAAATTATGAAATCAAGTTAATACTGATGATATAATAAGAGAGACAATTATTTTACAAACCTGTCTTTAGAAAAAGCAAGGCTAATTATTGTTAGAAATGCGGCTACATAAATTACAATGAAGGGTGGATCTTAATAAGTTCAAGTACATATATTTTAATAAAAAAAGTATATTACAATAAAAATAATTATAATGTCATCTTTTTAGGCCTTATTTTTTTGGAATTCCATCATAATTACCTTATTATCAATGCTATCAAATATATCTTTTTTCAATATAAGGCACTAAACAATCATTCAACCATTCATCCCCCATCGATTACGAGTGCGTCTTGATGTATTAAGGGTGAGCAATCATTCAAAACATGTATTAATTTTTTTAAAAAAAAATTCCAAATTCAAGGGGGGCACTTGCCCCCCTTCTCTTATACATGGGTTCGCCCATGCCTGTGGGTTGTGCAAATCAAAGAGTTGAAGAGAAGGGATTGGTGGTATTGTTGCCTCACATTCCAAGGGACCCAAATAGGGTCGGGCGGAGCCACACTTGTTTTTATGGGGGCAAGTGAACCCATAAAAAATTTAAAAAATATATATTTTGTGAAGGAATATTACTACCATAGACCTGGTTGGATTAATTGGTTAAAGCTTTGACCAACCGAGTAATGGGTCCCGGGTTCGAAGGCGTTGTCTGTCTCTATTTTTTTGTCAATTTCATTTTCCCCACCCTTATCTGTCACGCACACACAGATGCAGTCACGCTTTCATTTTCCCCACCCTCATCTCTTACGCAGACGCAGATGCAGTCATGCTCAACCCTCAACACTTCGGCTCCAACTCGATCCACCCTCAACTCTCACGCAGACGCAGTCACGCTCCGGCTCCAACTCGATCCGCCAAATCTTTGTAAAGCTTTCTCCAATTTCGTTTTCCCCCAAATCGATCCGCCAATTTCATTTTCCCCCAAATCGATCCGCCAATTTCATTTTCTCAACTCTCAACTCTCAACTCTCACACTCGCCCCCAATCGATCCGCCCCCCCAATCGTTCGCCACGCCGCCGCTCCTCCGTCGTTGCATCGTGATTTTCGATCCACCCCCATTTCGGGCATTTATAGGCAAACGATCGAATATAAGCTTCGTCCGATAATACCTTAGGTGAGTATCTCTCGTCCGACCTATTTAAAAAGTGTTCGAATACAAGCTTCATCCGGTAATACCTTTCGGGCATTTTCTCGTGCTCGTTTGTTCATGAAAGTCCCTAACTCGTGTTCTTGATTTTACGTGGCACGGAAATTTTGAAAGAAAAATTATAACCCCTGTATAGATTCATGTTGAATTTTCCGGATCTTGTGTTCTTGTTTGCTTTTTAATCGTTCTTCCGGAACCATTTCTCATTGAGAAGACCGAATCGAGGACCCCATTATTCACCCGCAAACTAACTTTTTGACATATAGAAGATTATGCCTCCTAGGGAAATTCTTTTCGTAATTGTAGCCTTTACGGGTTCATATTGATCAAGCAAATAGTCTTTACGGGCCATGACATTTTTGGTTGTTTGATTGCACTTAATAATTTTGCCACAATACTCAATACAGAAGTTGAATATGGCATCCAAATATTAATTAAAAAGCATATGGCATCCAAATAGTCTCTCAGTAGCATCAAGTCTGTATTTTCCTTTATTGTAATTGTGAAACCCTTCATGTAAGAGCATCTTGGTTACACTGGGTTGAAATTGGAATGAACTCTTCTTTTGCTCATTACTGATTACTCAATATTTAGTGATCCCAAAACATATGAATGTATTCCTTTGGCATTGGTGCTGAACTCTGTTTGTAATCATGAATATCTTATTTGATTTCATTTCACTTCTATAACTATCAAGACATCCATTTCCAATTCTTTTGGTGCTGATGAGACAATATCTTTTTGTTGACCCAGAATCTAGCTTTTTGTCTTAATCCACAGGCATTATGTTTGAAATGTGCCATGCTTCAATATACTTCTAGCTTTTTTTAATGGGGATTAGAAGATTCATGATTCATTTAGTGATTATACTAATATGACATTATAACTTCGAGATTTGAAATCTCACCTAATTCTGTTAGCTTTTTCAATCATATACCCCATGGTTTTGGTTTCCACTACTTGTTTAGTTGCTTTAGAGTGTGAATTGTTTAGTTGCTTTGGAATTGGTAATCATAAAGCGTCAGTTGTTTAGAGCCCTTGTATGAAAAAAGATACAATCTTATAGGTTCCTTAAAAACAAAATTCGAGGGTGCTGCCCCCGAACCCCCAAACCCTTACGCTAATTGTGTACCCGTAAACTCCAAATCCTGGCTCCGCCACTGAATAGGGTGGATGATGTTTTGGCCAAGCAGGCAGGGGCGGAGCCAGGAATGAAAATTAGGGGGCGAAAATTACAGAATAAAACCCAGTGGAGTCAGCATTTGAAATTAGGGGGTGAAAATTACAAAATTGGACCCAATATTTTAGGAAATTATGCTTTAGCCTCATAAAAATGTCAATCTTTTCATTTTAGTCCCTTTATGAGACTTTTAAATAGGGACTAAATTGAAAAGATTGAAATTTTATGGGGCTAAAGCATAATTTCCAGATTTTTGGGTCCAATTATGTAATTTTAGGGGGCAGGGCCATCCCTAGCCCCCCCTAAATCCGCCCCTGCAAGCAGGGAATTAATAGGTCTGAGATAGTGGAAGTCTGTCCTATAAACCTGAGGGCATGTCTTGATCAGGAGAGTATGAGATTTATTTCCCACAGTGTTTAGAGTTTGTTTTATGTAAATTGGCTTTTAGCCATCCTATTTATATTTTTTTTTTTTAAAAAAAAATTGTAAAGGCCCTGAAAAAATGACCAACATGCAAAAGAAAGGAAAGAGAGCCCATTAAAAATAATATAATATAAATAGATAAATATAATAATAATAATATAAATATAAATATATGTTCATATTTTTCCTCACCCCTTATGGACCTGGCTTCTCTCCTCTAATATTTGGTCTCTGCCCTTCATTTCTTAAAACTATACCATTTTTGGTGTAGTTTTTGGTGTAAAATGATGTTTTGGTGTAGTTTTTGGTGTAAAATGATGTGGCTGAACTATTTTTTTTTTTAAAGATGATGTCTAGTATTTTAAAGTTTTTTTTTTTTTTTTTTTTTCAAAAAAATTTAGTGTCTTAAAATATTTTTTTGGTAGCATATAGTATTATAAAATAATTTTTGGTACTTTTAACCCTTTAAAATATTTTTTTAGGTATACCCAATGTCTTAGCGTGACTACAATTTTACTTTTAAAATAGGGATAAGGAGCAATTTTACACATGTAATTTACCCCAGGGCGAAGACCACGCGTGATTTAAACTAGACCAAAAATACACATATGATTACGTTTTGGGAGCTTGACACCGTAGCTGGCGTTAGTCAACGGTTAACTTGGATGGAAATGAACGGTAACTCGGGTGAAAATACACTTTTGCCCCTAGTTTTAGGTGAAATTACACTTTTGCCCTTAGTTTTAAATATTAATTACACTTTTGCCCCTAGTTTTAAATATTTAAAAAAATTAAAATATCTCCAATGGGCCCCACCGTCGGCCCCGCCACCGGCCGCCACCGCCGACCACCACCACCGTCAGCCATCGCCACCAGGCCGCCACCGCCCGGCGGTAGGGTGGTGTGGTGGGGCCCAGCGGAGATATTTTAATTTTTTTAAAAATATTTAAAACTAGGGGCAAAAGTGTAATTAATATTTAAAACTAAGGGTAAAAGTGTAATTTCACCTAAAACTAGGGACAAAAGTGTAATTTCACCCGAATGCATCGTTTCATTTCCATCCAAGTTAACCGTTGACTAACTGGCTGACTAATCTGGCCGTGTCTTTAAGGCGCTCCCAAAACGTAATCATATGTGTATTTTTGGTCCAGTTTAAATCACGTGATGCTGGGCGCTCCTGAGGGTAAATTACATGTGTAAAATTGCTCATTATCCCTTTAAAATATATTTTTCAACTGATTGGGGAAAAGAGAGAAAAGTCAATAAAATTATAACTTAATGACGTGATTCATTTTTTACCTTTCATATTTAATTTAATTGAACGGAAATGATTTAGAAATTATAAAAGATAAGGAGAAAAACCAGACCAGATCCACCGTTATACCTTCCATTCTGTCGGTTCCAAGTGTGAGCAAAGATTGAAGTTTCGAGAGTCTAATGCTTCAACCCCACCACCCGTTCTCCTTCGTTCTTTGGTATGTTGCCGGTGTGCTGCAGTTGTGTGTCCTCCTCCTCGGCCAAAATCTTACCTGCTCAATGTCATTGCTCCGTTCCTTTGTTGTCCTTTGCTCTTCTCGACGTCATCAATCGCCTTTGTCTTCATTCCCTATTTTGATTACCGTTGCTAAGCCCTAATAGCTGGAGTTTTGTTCTTCCTCTTATGCTTGTGGGGTTCTGGGAGCAAAGTTTTGAACTGCTATTTGGTTTTGTGATTGCATCTATAGGTTAGAATTGCTTTTCTCTTTTCTTAATTCTGCACCTAGCTAGCTTCTGTGTGTGCGTTATGCTAAACTACTTCCTCCTTCTTAGTTTGTGCTTTTGGTAGATTTATGGTTGTTTCTTTGCTTTTCTATGCTATGTTGGTTTGTTGTGTATGAAAAAAAGAAATTGATTCTTTTTTTTTTAATCTTCTTGCAACTGGCTATTAAAAGTGAAGGTGGAATTTGGGAAAATTTAATAAATTATTTTGATGATTAAAGATCATATGGTTGTTAATTTATGCAATATGATGGTTGATTGTGACTTCATCTTAGAATGCACATAAGGTGTTTGTAAAAATGGGTATGAAAGGAGTTTGTTTGAATTTAATAATTAAATTTACTTATTGAGTTAGCTATTTGATGGATGCCAAATGTTTAAGGAATTGTATGATAAGAGGTATTGGAGAAGATAGTATTTGTAATTAGGAGCTATTTAATCTCTATGTTGAGACTTGGAAAAAAATATCTATGATGCTTATGTATAAATAATTTGGTTTTAATCATTATGGATTAAACTTTGGGCATGTACTTTATATTCTTTTTTTTTTTTTTTTTTTTTTTTTTTTTTGCTCGAGAAATGCTACGTAGATTACAAGGTAACAGTCACCATTACAATCGAGAATAGAGCATAATGAAAAACTACCTAATACAACTAGATAGAAAACAATAATAGTCCTGGAAAGAGAAATAACAACAACAAAATAACAGCAAAAGAACATCAGCAAGCCTCTGACACAGAGCTAGAAGAGACAAAGTCCTCCACAATAATGTTAGCCTCCTGAGCATCCAAGATTAGTAGGGAAGACAAAGTAGGTGTTGGTTGAAAAACTCACCCGACCGGGCACACCTCCTTATAAGCAATCGCTGCCAGATGGTCAGCTACTCTATTACCCCGTCTAGGGATATAGGAAAAGGAGAACCCAACCTTGTTAGCAACAAGACTAATAATATCATGCAGAAGAATACTTCGACACTTCCAATCAAAAGCATTAGGGGATCTAGCTTCAATACAAGAAATAAGGAAGAGACAATATGTTTCAAATACAACTTTATCATGGCCCAAATCTACAGCTAACATCAGAGCTCGTTTTAGTGCTAAGGCCTCAGTCATGAAGGCCGAAATTGATTTAACCTTGTCCACAAACCTCCATTGAAAAAAACCCCAATGATCCCTACAAGCTATACCAATGGCAGCATAAGAATTTCCAGAGAAATAGGTACCATCAGAATTTACCTTTAAAACCCCAGAATCAAGTGGAGCCCAACGGTAACAGCAGGTCACAGGGTTGTTAGGTCCATTTAGATCAGACCGCATGCTTTCATACTGATTCCAATATTCAACATTACTCCTACTAGCATATTCAATAACAGCACTAGGATTGGGTTCCAAAAATTAAAGACTTTTTCATTTCTCTGCTTCCAAATATACCACAATAACCAGCAAATGAAAGAGATATCTTTAGGACCAAGAGAAGACATACCATTTATCCTCAACCACCACCCCGTAAAGTTGGTGATGCTGGAGCAATCAAATCTCACCCCCAAATTAGAGCCAAACCAGACACAGCGCGTCCATTGACATTGAAAAAATAGGTGCTCAATATTTTCCACAGCCTCTTCACAGATTGGACACAAACTGATAGACGAGCGTCTCCTTCGACATAAGGCAGCATTGGTAGCTACCGCATTATTGAGGATGCGCCACACAAATTGTTGAACACGTGGGATAACTTTAATTTTCCATATCGATTTCCAGCAAGATGGGGTAGTAAAGATAGATGGACCAGCCCTAATAGCCAAATCAGAGGACTTGGCTTTTCCAGAAAAATAGCCAACCTTAACCGTATATGAGCCATTTTTAGAAGCTGACCAAATCAGTTTATCTTCAAGGCCATTAGTGGGTAAAGGAATTCTGTAGATAGCAGCTTTGACCTCTTCTGGGATGAAATTGGCAATGGGGGCAAGGTTCCATAAGCCATTACTAATTAAGTCACTCACTCTTCCATGCTTCACATAATAATCATCACATGGCGACGGTTTGACAGGAAATGAGACAACGGGGACCCATTTATCTCCCCAAATGCTAATCTTTTGTCCATTCCCAACATCCCACTGAAGCTCCGGCTTTAGAAACTCCCGGCCATCGAGAAGGCTGGACCAACACCAAGAGGCTTGGTGACCTTTAACCACATCCATAAACACCGTGTCCAGGAAAGTAAATACTTTTCAATACTTGAGCCCATAATGCATCTGGATGTGAAAACAGTCGCCAATAAGGCCTCTTCATCACAACCAAGCCCCGGAATCCCATACCTCCTTGGTTTTTACTCCGAGTGAGGTAATCCCAGGCCTTCTAATGGGTTCCCCCCCTCCCGGAACACTGCCTTCCCACCAAAAATTAGCCATAAGACTATGAATTTCTTTGCATGTTTTAATAGGGAATCTAAAACAGTTCATCGGATATATGAGGATCGCCTGAATGACTGCTTTGTTCATAATTTCTCACCCAGAAAAAGAGAGGTATTTATGCCCCCAACCTTGGATCTTATTTGCAACACGCTCCCAGATATAAGCCAACGCTTGCTATTTAGTCTTGCCCCATAAACTTGGAATTCCAAGATACTTTCCAGGGTCCTCAGCCGCTGAAATATGAATCAGATTGCACACCTCCTGACGAACCGCTTCTGGAGTATTAGCAGAGAAGAAAATGGAAGATTTATCCAAGTTAATGACTTGACCTGAAGCCTCACAGTATAGCTGCAAGATGGAGGCTAACTGACGACAATTTTCGTTTTTAGCATTCATGAATACAAGTGCATCATCGGCAAAAAAAGCATGAGTAAGAATCGGGCAACTAAGACTTAACTTAATACCTTTCAGCAAACCAACCTCTTGGCTTTTAGTAATCATCATGGAAAGAACTTCAGCCACTAGAATAAAGAGATAAGGCGAGATAGGATCTCCCTGCCGAAGACCCCTACTAGGAGAGAATGAACTCACCGATTCCCCTAATAAGCATAAGTTCATCTTGACTGATGCAACACACTTCATAATTAGATTTACCCACTCAGTACAGAAGCCGAAGCATAGGAGGGATAAAGGCCCATTCAACACGATCATACGCCTTGCTCATATCCATCTTGAGGGCAAACTCATTTTTCTGACTGGTTTTCTTCCTTCTCAAGTAATGATAGACCTCATATGCGATTATAATGTTATCCTGTATACACCGCCCATGAACAAAGGCCCCTTGAGTAGGAGAGATACACACATCAAGTAATGGTTTCATCCGATTTGCCATGATCTTCGAGATGATTTTGTAGGAAAAATTGCATAATCCGATTGGTCTTAGCTGAGAGACATGATCAGGTCTATCAACTTTAGGGATCAAAGTGATATTTGTCTCATTAATAGGATCTAGAGAGGAGTGACCAGCAAATAATTCCAGAACCATATTACACACAACTTCACCTACCTCAACCCAAGCATTTTGGTAGAAAGAACCCGAGAAGCCATCTGGGCCAGGTGCCTTAGAGCTCCCAAGACTAAATGCTGATGTCCTAATTTCCTCCCTTGTTATTGGCAACATCAAACACTGATTCATCTCAGGCATTATTTTCTTGTCAATATAGTTCAGAACCGGTTCCATGTTGGCCCTATCGGAAGAAGCAAAAAGATGCTGGAAAAAAATTGGAAATATTATCAACCATTTCTTGCTTCTCCATTAACCACCGGCCATCATCATTCTTAATGCATGTGATGCTATTACGCTATCTTCGCTTCACAGTAGACAAATGGAAGAATCTTGAGTTTTTGTCCCCCGCCCTCAGCCAACTCACTCTAGATCTTTGCCACCAGAATTTTTCTTCAAGCTCATACACTCTATCAATAGCCATTTTCACATCCTGGATGGCCCTAGAAGACGCCTCACATAGATCTCCCTGAGAAAGTGTTGATAGCTGTCATTTTAGATCAGCCAGCAACTTAGCATTATTAGGAAAGGCGCTCCTGCTCCATTTAATAAGGTCTCCCGTGAACCTACTAATTTTACGGATGAAAGCAGAGATGGCAGTGTGTCACCCATCCAGAACAGAGCCCTAACTTCCCTTAACAACATGCTGAAAATCAGGATGATTCAACCAGTTTTCTTCAAAGCGAAAAGTCTTTTTTCTTTTAATCTGTCCAGGCTTACACATAATATGCAATAAATGGTGGTCCGACCCCACAGGAATTACATTGTGAACTTGGATATTAGGAAAAAGTTCCTTGAGATGGGGATTACCAAAGGCTCTATCTATATGTTCCCGAACAGTAGCCTAGTCTAATCTGTTATTGCACCATGTAAACTGAGGGCCATGAAATCCCAGATCATCCAATTCATACCCAGCTGCAAAACATTTGAAGTTTAGGATTCTCCTCCACACTCTAGGTGGCCCTCCCAGCTTCTCTGACTAAGATAGAATTTCATTAAAGTCACCCAGACATAACCAGGGCTCACAAATATTCCGACTAATACGAGTAATCTCCTGAATCACATCTATCCACCAAATCGCAAGACCACTACTCCTGCCAATTGGGTCCACAATCCACTCTTCAGTGAAGCCACACCGCCGATGCAACTTTCTTAGATATCTAGCTTTTTGTTTTGTCTCCATCAGAAATACAAGATGAGGTTTTCTCGGGAACATCTTCCCTCAGATTCCTGGCTGTCAAGGCAACCCCCAAACCTTGACAGTTCCAGGCTAGAATATTCATGGCGCACCGGTGGTTGGTCCCATCCAACCACCAGCGTTGAGAGAAGCAGAAGTAGATTCAGGTGTAGGAGATTCCCCATCACCTGCAAGCCAGCTTTATGCAAAATCTAATTCAACTGAGTCGGGGGTACCAGTACTGCAAGGCGGATTCAGATTTTCACCCTTCCTGCGCATAAGGGACTTCACAGCTCTGTAACTTTTCTTTCGCCTACTTGGTGTCTGATTTTTCGCAGAAGCAGGGGTTGGAGACGTTGACTGAGAGCCACAAGCAATTACCTCATCGATGATAGGCTCATCAAAATAAAGCTGACGTTGTCGTTTAGGTAGACTAGGGCTTAAATCCAATTCACTGGGCCTCTTTACGTGACAACCCTGAAGAGAAAATGCTACTGCTGATATGGGTGACAGCCCTAAGTGAGGACAAGTAGGCACGACAGTGGGCTCAAGCTCACTGGGAAATTCAACCCAGTAGTGAAGTTCAGCCTTCTCGCTAGATGGGCTTTCATTCAACACAATCTCTGGCCCAATTTTGTTGGTTCTCACCAAGTGGGGAACACTGATTTCCTGCATGGCCCACTTTGACTTCTCCAGTTGACTTTCTTCCTGCTCAGCAAAATTTGGAGGCGTAGCCCGTGAAAGAAGCACCTGATGTGCATTAAAAGTTTCCTGACCCTTCTGATCCGCCTACACACCATCAGTCCTACCAACCGCCGAATTATGTTGACATTTCCCACTCACCTTTTGACACACTAACTCATTGCCAAGTCAACCTACCTCCTGACACACCGTACTCCTAGTATCCAATCTGCCTCCAATCGATTGCTTTGATGACGGTGACCAGCTCCGCCGCAGACAACCAGCACGACTCTGAGAAGTCTTAGGCATGGCTTCACACCAATCTTTCCTAACTACCTCCAACACATCATCTAAATTTCTTACTCCGCTAGTACTGAGCCAGCTGCCAAATTTCTGCCTTCCATTATCATCTTCCTTATCCCTGCATTGGAACTTGCACGCCCTTCTCTCATGACCAAGACTACCACATGCATAGCAAAAAATCTGGAGTTTTTCATATTTGACAGAGACCCAGGCCGGCTCCCTTCCCTTGCACGGAACCCAAAAGCCGGGAATCAAAGGATCATTCAGGTGCACTGGGGACCTTACCCGAATAAAACCTCTTCCAAATCGACCGTCCACATTCGGCCTTTCGAACATGACCAGATCCCCTACAGTTTTCCCAAGAATCTGTGCGTTGCTATCATCAAACGCTTCCAATGGGAGATCATGGAACTGCACCCAGAAAGGTTCTACATCAAAACTCACATCATTTAAAATCATTCGCTCTTCCCAAATCTAAAGGTTTAGAAGATGCCCCTGAATTGACCATGGGCGACCTCTGAGTATACGACCATAGTCTTTGGAATCTCTGAAGTGAAACAGGAATATAAGCATACTTCGATCAAGCTCATGGATTTCCAAGTCATCCTCCCCTAGCTGCCACCCTTTCTTCACCATAGAAACAACCGTCGGGACGTTTAAATTTTTATTAGTCAGGATTTTTCCAACAAGAGTACCTCCCTGTTTGTCCGCCTTCGACTCCAAGTTCAATACAACTTCTAACGAGCCCCCGGCCCTACTGCTTTGCCCCAACTCCATACCTCCACACACACCAAAGAACCGACACTCATGCAAACGTACAAAGAAAAAATTCTAACAGGAACAGAGAGAACACACTCACTCACTCAAAGAAGAACACACAGGTAGGGAGAGAAGAAATAAAGAAAAAACAATGGTCACCGTTCGTAGGAAAAATAATCCACCGCACGGAACACCGGGGACCTAACGAACTCTCACAAAGGAGAGAGAGGATCCACACAAAGGAGAGATTAATTGTTAGCGTGATCGATATAAGTTAACTTGAGTCTTGAGATCATGTACTTTATATTCATGAAGAAGCTAAAGTAATTCTCTTGCTTCTAAATTGTGAGTATAGAAGTGTAAGAAAGTGTGTGTGTGTGAAGAAGTGTAAGAGAGAGAGAGAGAGAGAGAGAGAGCGCGTGTCTTTTCCAGTCCCATCAATGTCGAAATTGTCTCGAGTCCTCAATCAACTCGTATTTATATTACTTGAATTATTTTATGGGAATATTATTTCTTGGGTAAATGTGCAAAAATACATATGTGCTTTGTCTTTGTCTCTAAAACACCTAACACCAAATCTTTTTTAGGTGCAAAAATATATATATGTAGTTATAAAATAGGAGCAAAAGTCGCATCTACGGTTAAAATGGATGACGTTGACCATGAAGTTGGACAGTTTGACTAAAAACTGTGATGTGCATGATGATGGGCCCACTGTGGTGTCCATGTCAGCAACTCCATCTCCAGTTTCCTCCTTCCCAGAGACTCTCCATCTCCATCTTCTTCATCACTGTTCCCGCAATTGACGAAGGTCGATTTGGAATCGGCATTATGCAATGATTTAGTGTCGGTATTATTGGTAATGTTTCTACAATAAACCAAAAAAACGAAAATGAATTTATCAAAGAAGCCTGCTGAATTCTCCTTTTATAATTGGAAGACGAATACTTCCAACTGATGAGAACTTAACTCATTTTTCACCAACAGCAAAAGCAACTATACAAGACATATTTCGTGTAAAAAAGTAGCGTCCACCAGGCTTTAGGTCCCATTCTTCATTCTCATTTAGCAGATGAAAACCAGCGGCAATTAACTTTCGTTTTGCTTCAGCTGTAGGAAAAATAGAAGTTGTAAATGAAACCATAATATAAGATAGTTACCTCTACAGAGGTACATTGAGTTTACTAATTTCAATTTTGAGAACTTATAATTAGGCTGACATTTTAATAATATTCCAATCTCGAACTGGGCTTCTATCAAGCTGGTAGTTTCTAGCCCCAAAGTTTCCCAGATCTTAAGTGAAGTAATTCAAACGATAATACAGAAGGTTGAAATTTCCGTTTACTAAGCCATAAATTCGCAACTTGTGTCCAGGACTCGTTTAAATAATCGAGAAGATCACCAACTATGGAGGCGCCTGATTCACTCCTCGGCGACGAACTCTAGATTCGACAAAAATCAATTAAAGCAAAGAACAACAAATTTTGCAATACACCGATTCAAAATCAAACGAAAAGAGAGGTACCTCGGGAAGCGATTCGAAGTTGGAGCAAAAGCGACAAATGGTGGAGATTTTGCAACGGATGGTACTTGGAAAGGAGGAGTAACGAGGGAGCTTTCGAAGGAGCAAGGAGGATTTAAGCATCGGAGAATGTTGCAGTATTAGCGGCCGAGCTACAACAGCCATCTTCTTCCTCGCAGTTGTTTATTGAAAGCTCAGTTCAGTTGCTTCGGCAACGATTATGAACGTTCTAATGCCCCTGAAACACTGTTATTACGGGAACAGTGATGGAGAGTCTCTGGGAAGGGGGAAGCTGGAGATGGAGTTGCTGACATGGACACCACCGTGGCCCCACCATGGTACACATCACAGTTTTTAGTCAAACTGTCCAACTTTACTGCCAACGTCATCCATTTTAATGATAGATGTGACTTTCAGACCTATTTTATAACCACATATATATTTTTACACTTAAAATAAAGATTTTGGTGTTGGCGTTCTCGAGAATCAAAACAGCGTGTATTTTTACATTTTTAGCCTTGTTTCTTTGCACTTGCTCTTCTTGGTAGACTCAGTTAGTGGGACACCCTTAAAAAACAAGAAAGAAGAAGAAGAAAGTTTAAAACATTTGACTTTTAGATTCTCTAGATGACATTATTCTATCTTTCAGCTGAAATTAATGTCTCCCCACTATTAGGTGTTGGAGTAGGTTCATTTTCTCTTGTTCTTTGTTGTGACCTCCCTTAAACAAAGTTGGCATTGAGACTTAAACTAGGGAAAAAAGATAACAAAGAGTGAGAATAACTTGAAAGTAGTAATAAAAGTACATCATGACTAAATCAGACTACAAGGAATAAGATGACTTGAGATAAACACATTAGCCAGAACAATCAAATATGAGAATTACAATAAATATAACATATACAAACTAAGAAGAAACATAATTCACAAACACAATGTCACTTCAGACTCCCTAGAACCAACCGGGTTGCCAAGCTTTCAAGAGGTTGGCACTCTCCTTCCAAAGGCCCAAGCCACACTTCAAAATTCTTCTTTGTCTCTCCTCCTTGAGTCGAGTGTAGATGTAAAAACCCAAAAAGCGACTTTCGTAACTCATCTCATAGGATTTGACTACAACAATTCTGTAGCAACCCTACTTCTCATTTCTTTCTCAATTCTAACCGGCAAAAAGTATATTGCCCTTTTCATCTATATCGCTAAGTTTCTAAAAGTGATCCTAACATTCCCCAAATTTTCTGCAATGTGTGTGCGTGTTGTTCAACTATCTTTTCAGTGTTTTCTCTTAGAGCGTCTTCTTCTGCCTTTCCTAGAATTAGCACCTTCTGTTCTCTGAGTTCACCATTTTTTATCGTTCTTCTGCAAAGAGACTCTCTTCACTTCATGTTTTTCTGGATCGATTGTGCAATCCTCAATTGTCATAGTGACTCCCGCTTGATTGATGTCTTTTACATCTGTTCTGTTTATATTCTTGTCTAGGCTGTATGTAGGAAGCCTCGTGCAGAGTATTCATTGCTCCTATAGCTGGGTTCATCATTATCTCCAGTTAGTTATTTATTTACTTTTGAGGAAGCTTGACATATGGAATTTGTACAGTATTTGTTCTAAATGCATCTTCCCTATGATCTTCATGTTCTAACTTATGGCTTGATCTAATTGATTTAAGAGCTTTGTGTTCGTCCTCTGGTATAAATTTCATATCAGCTTTCCTATGCTAAATTCCAGTTAAACTCCAAAATTTGGTAGCTTCTATGTCTTCATTTTAAAGACTCTACATTTGTTAGGAGATGTAGCTTAATTAATCTTGCCCAACCTTATCTCATATGTTCTTGTAATTTGTTCCTTACATTCCAAATTAGCATCTTTTACTCTCTGATTCTCAACTCTTCGAGATCCCTTCAAATGATGCATGTTGATCTATGGGTATTTTGAGATGTTTGTCAAGGTCGTCGTTGTCAATAGAGATATCCTCTTTAAGAACCTTGAGATTTGGTTTCTCATCACTAGCAAGAGTTGATCTTTTACCTTATCATGTTCTGTCACAGTCAAGTTCTTCTATGCATGCCATTGATGGCTTTAGGTATGTATGTCTGCCTGAAATTGCTCCGATTTAAATACCTTCTGTTTATGACTTTTCAAGATGGGATGATTCTAAGAAACTTTTGAATTCTACTAGAGAATATTTATTTAGATTGCTTTTTAATTGGGCTGATATTGAGTGTCTTTCTTCTGCTTTAGTAATCTAAGATAGAACTTTATTAACTGAACATTTATTCCTTCCTCCAAAAGAATCGTTTGTTTTTCTTCCTGAAAAAAGCATTTGTTGTTCAAGTGTACAAATTTAAGTTATGCCAAATATTCAAGTGATAAGACAGCATGCTTGTTTATCTGTGTGTGTTTGTTCTGTAGTGTTAAAATACAACGAGCTTTTATTTCCCCGTGCGTTGCACGAGATGATAGTACTTCACAGGTTACTCAAACATGTTATATTTTCTAAGTGATACAACTTTTTTACCTTTAAGGAACAATAAAATATCACTATTAATAAATAACTACATATTAGAAATGAAACATTAATAATGTTAAACATCAATATTCTCAATCGATTCTTAATACATATTAAAAATGATATTACCTTCGGTCCTAATTATAAGACATAGTTGATTTTTTTTGGAGAAATTAAGAAAGCTAAATAAGTTACTTAATCATTTTATATGTTGTGTATCCTTAGATTATATATTAATTTGTTAATCAAACTGATTACTTTGAAGAAAAAATAAAAATAAAAATATTCTAAAGTAATTTAATTAGCTTCATTAGTCTCTCTTAAAAAAAAATCAATTATGCCTTATAATTAAGACAGAGGGAGTAGTATTGAAATTAAGAAAAACTTGAGAACCAAAAAGAAAATCTTCTACTCTCTCACACACACTCATCATAGATTGTCACACTGTACTTCCATAGAAATTAAGAAAAACTTGAACCAAAAGAAAATGATACCCTTTCACTCTCCTTCCCCGCGAGTCACAACCAAAAGATAGGGAGCACATAAGGTGCTTTCTCTTATCTCGCTCCTTATATACTCATCCTTCTAATTAGAGGGATGAATCATTTTTTTACATACCTTATTTATTTAAAATTATATCTTGTTTTCTAAAATATTTTTTACACCCAAGATCTCAAATTAAATTAGTTTCCGGGATAATCGATGTTACAGGACAAATATTTGTGAATGCAACTCCAAGAAAACCTTGCCTTTGGAGATATAGGTTTTCAAAACTTCTTAGCTACTATTAGAAAGAAGATTCCAACTACCAAAAAAAAAAAAAAAACCTTTAATCAAGATAATCACATATTTTCCCAATCCTCTCTAAAATACAAGTTGTAGCGCATGTAGTCCCGTAAGGGTCTTTACTCATATTTTATCTCTCGAATTACACCTTGTACAAACACTCTTCTATCTAAATGCAATCAACTTCATAATTTATTTTTATATCTCTTTCCTTATATCACTTAATCAAATAAGCTGATACTCTTGGAGAGAGACCTTCTAACAATTCTTCTTGGCTTTATTATCCGAAGTATTCCAACTCACTCGAAAACTTCATTACATCATGGAAGTAAAATATGTAGTGACTATCAACAGAAAGGAAATTCAGGACAACAATCAATACTGAAAACAACAAATTGGATCAACATAAAGGGACAAAATTTTATATAGCTAAATTACGTGATAAATGTCTTTCTCCACCAAATATTACGTGATGTACACTTTCTTTGTGTTTTGCATCGACCTAATTAATACGAAAAACTTGGTGAAAGGAGGCTAACGAATCAGAATCGATACATTATTATGGAGATATAATTCATCAATCCAGGAAAAGTGGTGTTGATGGGGAAACCTAGGCGTTGAAAGACGAAATCGAGCGTAAAAAAGGGAGCTTCATATGAGATACCAACCAAGGTCAACTATGCATAATGAGTAATTTGTAGAGAGAAAAAGAAAAAGAAGAAACATTGAAAGGATTAAAAAATACGAGAGAAAGAAAAGAGAGAAAAAGAAAAGCTTGCGTAAAGAAAGCGAAGTGATTTGACATCACAGCAAGACCACAGTCTTGTCTAATCCTTCTCTGCTTTGTATCCATAATACAAAACAGATCTTAGAAAAATATAGCAAAGGCAAGACTAACAGCATGATCAATTTTTAGAATGTACTGAAAGGATAAAGATTGAAAGGTTTTAACAGAACAATTCCATGAGCAAGGTGAACACTTTAGCTAACAAATCCAAATAATGACATACACAACATAATAGAGGGAAAAAGAAATGTCAAAGAAGAGAATCAACAACCACATTCAGTTAGTTTAAAACCATTGGAAAGAATTAAAGATACAAAAGTTAAATCATGACCCCCGGATGCTTTGGTGCGACACAAAAATTGGTTCCATTGTGGCCGCATTTCACATCTAATACACCGCAACCACATATCATACTTTAATGGCCGGGAAGAAAAAATACAAGGAAAAAAAAAAGACGCAAATTAGGTTAAGCAACACCTTGGAAATGTTTTGGTAGTGTTAAGGTCACAAACAACTCTCTTTGCTTCCACATTCCATGCCTTAATGCATCCATCTCGATATGCCTATCAAAAGCTTCGTTTGAACAAAAAAAAAGAAGCAATTAGATGAAGGAAAAAGAGGAAAAGGGAAATCTAAATTAAAGAAGATAAAGTTTTAACATCTGCCTACACCTCAAAATGCAGAGGAACCCTTGTGCGAAAACAATGAAGCAGTACAGTGGGGATTTTAACATCGCCTACACCATCTTTCGATTCTTCTTCACCACCTCCGTCGTCATCGTCGCGGTGATAGGTTGTACTTTCATTTTCCCTTTCGCATATACCTCTCTGCAACATGTAAACCCAAAGGAACGATTAAAACCGCGAAAAATGCACACCGATTCAAATACACATGAACAAAGATGGTTCATTGTAAAAAAAAATGTACCTCGTGCTTCGCTTGGAAAATTCTGCTAGTAGATCCATTCTTCCCCTGGGGTGGGAGATTGGGGATCCTCGAATTCTACTCAGAGAAAAGAAAGGAATCATTCTCCACTCACCATGGGTAGAGTATAGCAGGCCTCGACGTTATCGGCTTCTTCCGCACAGTTTCAGAAAACGATAAGCAGATTCACCGAGCTTGAGTTTGGTTAGGAGATCCATTAAACGATAACCAGAAAAGTAGAAGAAGAGGATGAAAAGTGAAGAATGGGAGAGATCAAAGGGAAGAATGGCGGAAGAGTACAAAAGAAAAGGACTTCAAAATGCAATGATGTCGACAGACAGAGATCACCGAGCTTGAGTTCGGTGAGGACATCCACCCTTCGGAGCAGATGATTGAGAGAAACTGAGGGGAGAGAGAGAGAGAATTTCAAATTTTGAATCCCGTATGGGTCAGATAGAGGGGAGAGAAGAAGGAATTTCAAATTTTGAATCCCATATGGGTCAGATATGAAAAGGACGGAGAAAAATATTCATTGTGTATTGGAGATCAGCTCACACGGAGCCCAATGACAATGAAACCGGCTTAGGAACAGTAATTTGTGAGGGGAGCCTATGCTAAGCCATTTTTTGAGGCGGCTTGAGGGATGTGTTGTTATATATATATTGATTATGGAATTTATAAATGGGCAAACTGAATATTTCTCTACGGTTTGATGATTGAGATAAGGCCTTTGTGATTGTCCCACCTTAATGATCTCAACCGGTCGGCTAGTGTTATATTGTTTCCCTTCTCTGCCTTAGTTTCCTTTTCATTGTACTGGGACCTACCTATTCTTCCTTTAGTGGATCCTTCCATTTTATATTGCCTTTAAATATGTTCTGCTTGTAGCTTTGGATTCCATCGAAACAACTTAAGAATCAAAACAATACTCGAGAGAAAAATAAATTAATAAATAAACAAATGTGTATGCATGTTTGTGTGAAATCATAAGTGTGTGAAAGTAATTATGTAAGTTTGTGTGTATTTATTTTCAATCCTAGTTTTTCTGGGCCCACTTAAGATGGATAACCTTAATCTTCTCTTATCATTATTTCCTGCTTTGAGTCTATTAAAGATGTAAGTTTTTAAAATTCAATTAAAGCCATCACAAATTTAAATTCGGAGGAACGAATTTGGGGGAGAATGTATTAAAGAGGGAAAATAATATTAATTTTTTGTTCCTTACTTTTCCCCTTTTCCTGGATCCTTATAGAAATAAATTGACTGGACTTGTGGATGTTTCACCAATTTTAAATTCCGCAATAGCCTATTGTTCTCTAGTTTATATATAAAAATCCTTCATAAGTAATTAAAACTAAATAAATTACTTATATTTTGAAAAAAAATATCCTTAATTAAATGCAATAAACTCTAGCACAATTCTTCTGATCTCTCAATCCATTTGTCCATCGTGATTTTTTTAACAGCATTCATATTATATTACTCTTGGAAAAAAATATTAATTTTTTATTATTATAAATTTTGCATATCTAATAACCTATGAATAACCGTATAAAATGCATCTAGAAAGTAGGAAGTGACCCATAAAAAATATTAATTTTCTTTTTAATAAATTTTGCGTATCTAATAAGCTATGAATAAGAGCATAAAATGCTTTTAGAAAGTAGAAAGTGACCCATAAAAGAGGAGGAGGAGAACATTGCATCAAGTCAAACATAATAAGCACCTGTATATTCCTTAATTATAAAATTCATTTTACTCTACACATATACTAAGTAGAATAATAACTCTTCTTTTATTATTAATGCAGGATAGTCAGCCTCCTAATACGCAAGGCTCTAGCTCATCCATGCCATGAAGAAGAATGAAGTCCCTTGTTATGCAGAATAACCAGCCTCCTATTATCAAAGGAAAATCTCATATAAGGTCGCTTGAACTAATGTATTTCAAATTCAGGTTGGTAAATTAAACAAATCTTTAATTAGGTTATGGACTCAATTTAGGGTTTTAAAATGCAGGTGAAATGACTTTTACGTTATCATTCCTCTTCTCAAATCTCTAGATATTTCCCCTTCCTTTCTCTCTTTATGGCTCTCTCTTCCTCACAACAACCTCAACTCAATTCTGTCTCCCACATTCTTTTTCCTGCCATAGTCGTGAACTTTATTCTTGATGGAGTAAAAAAAAAGGAAAAATCCACATCAAAGCCCTTTTTATAGAAAAAAAAATCCAAAAAATGCCTTTAAGATTCGAAAATCCCAGAAAGACCCCAGGGCTTTTTTGGGGATTTTCAGAATCTACATGAATTGTTAATGAGACGGATATAGTTATTAACTGGTGATATAGTTGTTACTGTGATGATTTAGTTGTTAAAATATTGTTGTTAATGCGACTGATTTAATTGTTAATGAGACTAATTTAGTTGTTAACGTTTTAATGAATTTATACCAGAAAAGGCCCTGGGGCTTTTTTTAGAATTTTTTCTGTTAAAAGGGCCCCATATGGATTTTCCAAAAAAAAAAAAAAAAATAGAGAAAGAAGTCTACGACTAGTCTCCTACATCTGACACAAGAAGCGAGATCGTTGAGCATGAACTCAGGGCTTCTTAAGCTAATACATCTGCAACTGTATTTGTATCCCTGCTGCAACTTTTACATCGATTCACAGTTCTGATTCAATCATTTTCTATTTGCACTAAGTATAAATTAAATGTCCTCTCATATGGTTCTTATTTCACTCATCTCATAATTTTTTAAAAATATAAATAATTAAGCAATATATATGCAATCAAATTAAGTTTATTGAGTTTATCCAGTTATAAACTTAAATCTGTGATTATATTGGGACTGTTTGGGTTGGCGGTAGGAGCGGTGGCTTAAAAGTTATCTGACTCTAAAAAAAAACTCGGTAGGAAAAAAGTCTGTTATAGATAATGATTTGTGTTTGGATTGATGGTGGTAGAAGTGGCGGGGTCACGTCAAAAAGTCGAAAGATTATGGAAAAAGTTGGATTTTGGAGCTTTTTCCTTAACGGCTTTTTAATCTTTTTTGACTAAAAGTTAAGCCAACGCAATGGGCAATCCAAACAGGTTTTTTTCTTACTGGGTCAGTGGCTTAAAAGCCACCGAAATTTTTACACACCAACGCTGAAAAATAAGTTACTCCTAATAGACACATTGTTTACAAATGAATAGTGTAAAACAGAAAAACTGTTCAGTTTATACAGCATACGCTGTGGGAAACGTACCTACGTCCTTTTTTTTCCTAATTTTTCCTAACAACTAATTAAACGAGGTAAGGACCAACCTCCAGGCATTTTATTCGTTTATAATTTATAATTTGTTATTTGTTATTTGTTATTTGAAAGTATTTTTAAAATAATAATGATGTTATATTTTAATATAAATAAATAAAAAATGAAAAATAGTTTAATATCAGAATTTTTAATAATTAGTTTTATACTTATTTTTCCTGAAATCTTTTTAATATTGAAACGTGATTGCTTTGTGATTTTTTTTTTTTTAAAAAAGATTTAAAGGAAGGTAACTTAAGGGTGTGCATGGTTGGGGGGAAGGGGAGGGGAGAGAAAAAGAACGAGGGAATAAGAAAATTGTACCAAAATTTAGTGTAGCGGGGCCCACAAAATTTTCCTTTCCATTAAATTTTTTCTCTTCCCTCCCCCCTCCAACCATGCTAAGAGGAAAAATAAGACACACACAAAGGAGAAATATATAATAGAAAACAAGAGGGGGAATGATCTGGTGTTGCTATGACTTGTGGGAGAGGGAACAAAGGCAAGGTTGTTGCGAAGAGAGAAAGCAATAAAGATAAGGGTTACGGAAAGCAATTTTACCAATAAACTATTGGCTCGGGAGCACCCAACACAATAAACTCTTAACTGGACCTTAAATGCAAACTAACTTTTTAAAATGTTAAATCAGCACAAGGACGTTAGGGTTCCGTCTGTGACTTCATCTCTCTCCCTCTCTTATTCATGCTTTCGTTCTTATGCTATGTATCATGGCAATTCAAAGTTAGGTTTATTTTTTTAACAATATTAACAATCGGTGACTTCATCTCTCTCCCTCTCATTCATGCTTCTCGGTCTCACTTTCGTCTTCTTCATCTATCTTCTTCCTTTTCTTCACCGGATCCTCCTTCCTCTTCACCTTCTCTCCTTCGATCTGTCTTGAGTTTGCAGCTCCGATGAAAACGTAACGGCCGAACAACGGTGGAGCACCGATGAAGCTCGATCTGCTCCGATGAAACTCAAACACGAGACGGCCAAAAGATCGACTTCTCTTTCCTCTGGTTTTGGTCCATTCGGGCGGGTGAAGGGTAGATCAGGTAAGTTTTGGATGGTGTGTTTCTCTGAATGCTTGTTCTAGATCTGTGGATTCGCAGAGAAAAAAAACAATGAATCCTAACTTCGTCTTCTCTCTCTTGCTCTCATAATCTAAAGCTGAATGTGGCGCTGATAGCGGTTAAAATTTGCTTATTTATCAACCTTATCAACGCCACGTGTGATCTGATTAAATAGAATCAACTATCAAAACGCAATCCGTTGTGAGAGGTCTGAGAAAGTGAGAATCTGGACAACACACAGAAGGAAAAAGTCAAACAAGTGACAGAGTGACAATAATCGGCCATTCAATCACTCGAAAAAGGCAAAGAAGGGGAAGGACATTTCAAATGAGGATTCGGACTTTGAAGAGAGAGCAGGTGAAGAATGCTCAAAAACGAAAAATGGTATAGAGCATAAGAACGGAAGCATGAATGAGAGAGGGAGAGAGATGAAGTCACAGACGGAACCCTAACGTCTTTGTGCTAATTTAACATTTTAAAAAGTTAGTTTGCATTTAAGGTCCAATGAAAAGTTTATTGTGTTGAGTGCTCCTAAACCAATAATTTATTGGTAAAATTGCTTCTTAACCATAAAGATAAAGGATGAGAGCCAAAATATCTAGGGACTAAAGAAGGGAGATGAGGACGATACAATTATTTTACTGTGACCTAATTAGGGATCCATTGAATTTACCAACCTAATTTTAAAATACATTAGTTCAAAGGACTTTATATGAGATTTTCTCTATTGTCAATGTAACCATTTAAATATTACTTTTACATTTAAACATTCACGTTTATCTTTTATTAGCAATTCATATTTTTGTTGAATGAGATGTTGAATTTCTATCCTAATGTTTCTTGTTAATGCGAACTTTGAAGTATTATTTTTCTATTTTTGGCCATGCAAGATACTATTTTAATTAACAAATGATATATAGCAAACAAAAATTAATGAATTTATTAACATTATAAATTAAGACAATAAAATTGTAAGAAAGCTATTTTAATATATGAAGTACACAATAGGATCATTTGAAAGGTAATGAATAAGCAAAATATATAATTCCAACATGCTACTTTGATGATATAGTATTGAAAGTTTATTACAAACTACGGAGAGTAACAAATAACCTTAACATAAACTCTTAGTATTTATTCATTTCAATATCAATGGAGAATTAAAATCAATCTCACAAATACTACCTTCGATCTTAATTATAGGAACACTTTTGTAGTACAAGTTACACTATAAAAATATTCCTATAATTAGGACCGGTAGTACTTCTTAATAAAATCATACTTAAGCATTGTGGTAATTAAATAGAATTATCAAGTAGTAAAGATATCAATGAGATGTTATTCAATCACCTGCTTGTATTCCCATTTATGTCACCTCAATGTCACTTCCAACATATCCGCTCTTTACCCTCCTTTATCTTGCTCCCCTTCTCTTGTTCCTTGTTGCCATCTTCTTCTTCTTCTTCTTCTTTTTTTGGGGGGGGGGGGGGGGTTTGGACACAAATCAAATCCTAACATTTTATATGTACACAAGACAATTGACATTGCTATCATTCACATCTAAAGCCGTCCAAAGGCCACCCTACCGGCATACACAAGCTAAGGCCAAAAAGCCCACAGGGCTAAAAAGCCCGCGTGTTAAATAGCCCACGCGGGCCAAAACATTTTATAACCCCAAGGGTTAGGGCCAGCCCGCGGGCCAAAAATCATTTTATATGTACAACACATCCATTCAATGGGGATATCAAACAATTTGATATTGTTTTGAAGGAAGCAATAACTGGTATAGAAAAAAGAAAGAACGAAAGAATCAATAACAATATTATATATGGGGATAATAATAATTTCAATACTGTGTATTTTTTAATGCCAAAAAATGTACTATTTATCCACCAAACTACCAGCTCAAGCCTTAAAAGCATTAAATTCCTAATGGTATGGATCTCACCCCTGCAAAACAATGCTAACACCTAAAATGTCCAAAACATGCAAATACGAAATCTACATATCATGTCTTGAAACTCCATACAGCATGTAAGCAAAAGTAACAAATGCTTATTCAGTAGAGTCCACAAGCACCCAAGCCAGTGACGGACTTGGAAATTGTTTTCGTGCCTCTCTAGTCTTCAATTTGAAATTCTTGATGCCCCTTGGAATTCTGCTATTTGTGCTTCATGATGAGTAATTTTACAATCATCTTCATCTAAAATTCACAATCAATTAAAATACAATCACTCAATTAGGAAATCAATTCCAACATAACCAATCAATATTACATCAATATTATATGTACATATAAAACATTATGAAAATTAGAACAATATTACCATCAGGATTGAGAGTAAAACCATGTAGGCAATTCCTAGTGCAAATCAACATTTGAAGATTTTCAGGAAGACTAGAACTTCTATATTTGGTAAGAACACGTCCACCAATACTAAAAGCAGATTCTGATGCCACTGTAGTAATGGGGATACTTAACACATCTCGTGCCATAATACTAAGTGTGGGGAGCCTACTTTCATTAAGCTTCCAATAGCTAAGCACATCAAAATCTTCACCTTGACCAAATTTAACTTTTGGTTCATCCAAATAAAGTTCTAATTCACTCTTACCAGCAACATACATGCTCTCGTTCTCAAACATTTCAAACTCTTGCAAAATATAATATATCAAATATCTAAATGAAATAATAATGAAGAAAATATTAATTTAGCATAAAAGAACATACCCTGATATATAATTTTGATTTTTTGGGCCTAATCCCTTCTCCACTAGACTTGTCCAAGATATTGGATTTGTTGAATGATAGAGAATGAGAAGAACTTGATCCTTGGAGATTGCTTGCATATTCTTCATAAAGCTTCTCAATCTTTTCTCTCACATTTCTAACCTTATCATAAGAGGTTGAAAGATCCAGTTTTGAATAACAAAATTCTAAGAAAACAAGCTTCAAGCGCGGGTCAAGAATAGCTCCAAAAGCTAGGACTACACTATACTGCTTCCAATATTTGTCAAACTTCTCTTTCATTCTCATTGACATATCCCTTATAACATCATCATCACTATACAAATTTTCATTCAATATGCACTCAATCTTCCAAACTTGCATAAAGTACAAGTTAGAGGTTGGATAAGATGAACACGAAATCATGTTTGTAGTATCATAAAAGGGTTCCAAAATTCACATATTCTCTCCCCTCTTCTCCATTCTTCTTGTGACAAAATATATTTATAATTCCTATACACTTGGAGAATGTCAAATGCTTTTTCATACTTAAGCGCACTTTCCAGCATCAAATATGTTGAATTCCACCTGGTTGACACATCCATTCTCAAACCAATGCTTGTGTCTATGCCAGCTTGTTCCACGCAATCTTGAAATTTAATCATCCTCGCATCCGATGCTCTCACATACTTAACACTTTCTCTAATTTTATACAATGCTTCAGTAGCCACTTTCAAACCTTCTTGCACAATTAAATTAATTATATGTGCAGAGCAACGTATATGAAAAAACTCACCATCACACAACAATTTGTTTTGCACACGAAGATGATTTGTTAATATATTCTACATGTTATCATTCGCAGCAGCATTATCCAGTGTAATAGAAAATATCTTCTTCTCAATACCCCATTGCTTCAAGCAATCAAACAAAGTAGTTTCCATTTCAACCCCATTATGTGGAGGCTTCATTCGACAAAAGTTCAGAATCTTACTAATTAATCTCCAATTATCATCAACAAAGTGAGTTGTTAAACAAATGTAACCCTCACTGGTAGTTGCTGTCCAAACATCTGAAGTTAGACACACTCTATTAGGAATCCTCGACATGCTTTGCTTAAGTTTTTCTTTCTCTTTGACATACATTTTCCAAACATCTGACACAACAGTATTCCTAGAATGCATCACAACATTAGGACTAATATAATTTATCCAATCCCTAATCATCTCATACTCAACAAAATTATAAAGCAGATCATGATAAACTATGGCTCGTGCAAGCTTTTCTCGATGGACCCGTTGATTAATCTTGTGTACTAGACTTTCCATGTTGCTCATTTAATTCGAGTCTCCAAAAAACTTACAAACGGAATATGACGACCCAAATGTGAAGTTCCATAGCTACTTCGGGTCTTAGGATGTCTACCAACTACATATTCAGCAGCACAATAATTACACACAGCCTTTTCAAAACCATCCTTGTCCTTACCAATTTTTGTAAAATACTTCCACACATTAGAGATTTCTTTTTTTATTTATCTTAAAACTTTCGAAGCTTCAAGTGGAGTTTCAGATTGAACTTCATCATCCATAATAAATTCTGCAAAATATTTTTTTTTCATGTAAACACAAATAATAAATTTATATTATAATTTCTTGCTTGAAATAATTAGACTTATCATGGCATAGAAGGTATGTGTAGGCTAACCTGGTATATGCTTGAGCAAAGCCTAATCTGGAAGCCTCAAGATTTGGCCTCTCCAAATGAATCACAAGCTAGACTTGGTCAGAGCTTTCCCCACCTTAAGAAGCATTGGTCCATGAATTCCTAACACTATCAGACCATAAGGCGAGTTGTTAGTTCTTGGTATTATTGTCAAGCATTAAAATTGGTTGAAAAGGAAATTATGATTTTGCTTTATCACCTTCAATAGCTTAAGTTTCACCTCACCAAAATACACGTATCGTTTAAATTCAAGCGACCACAACCTTCATTTAGGAAACATTTAGGAGATACAAATAATAACCCCATAACATATAAAGGGAAACGAAACACTATTACAAAAAAAAAGGGAAACGAAACACAACTGGCACATAGGTACCCAGATTGAGAAGGGATAACAAAATAAACACGAGTTTCTGGAGATTGAAAGAAAAATAGGCAGAGAGAGTTTGAAGAAAAAAATAATTAACAAATAATATGCTAAATGAAGATGCAGAAGTGAAAGTTGGGGTGGCCTGGTGGGTGTGATTAATTAATCAGGAGAGAAGGAAGTGAGGAGCTTATGCAGAAGCAGAGGCGTTGGTTGTGGCATTCACTGCATCGGCACATTCACAGCTATCTCCACCTCTCTCTCTCAAATCAAATTCAATCGAAAGCAATTAAGTAGTGAAGTAACTTGAATAGAAAACCCAGAACAACTATACCACTACCCAGAACAGCTATTTAATGAAATCCCAATATATGGAAACACAAAAATCGAACCTAAATACTGGCCTTGACATTGGCGATGGTTTCACTTCTCTCGACCTTGAGATTGATACTCTTTCCGGCTAAAGTTTTCACGAAGATGGGAGAGTGAAGCAACCACGACGAGCTGGGGTTAATTTGGACGGACGGTGCGATGGTAGGCGGAGGCGCGAGGATGAAATAGAATGTGTTGAGTTTTTTTTTTTTTGATAAACGTGTGCTGAGTAAATTTTTTTTTGATATTAAAAAGTTTTGGAGGGGTTCGACATCAGTCCCCCACCAAGGCCAGGGCACAGCCCCGAGCTCTATGAGCACTTATTGGGGACTTACGAGATCGCCTACCAAAGGAGTCCCAGTGACGGCAGAGGGGATCGAACCCACGACCATTTAGGCCTAGTCCTGGATCCCTTACCATCTATGCCAACTCTCATTGGCACGTGTGCTGAGTAAATTAGAAGAGAAAGAGGGATTGAAGTGGGCTAATTTGGAGCAATTTTAATTGGGCCCGCGGTTGGCCCTATCTTAGCCCCATAGAAGTGGGGGTTATTTTGGGCTAGAGCAAAAAATAACCCCATCTTATGGGGGCTAAAGATGGGGTTTAACGGGCTGGCCCGTGGGCCCCAACCCGTTTTGACAGCTCTATTCACATCATAACTCAAGAAATTAACTACCAAATAGGCTCTTCTAAATCTCATGTGATTCTCACTTCAACTCTGGAAATTATTTTCCAACTTCTATAACATTGTTCCAACATCATTGTCGGAGCCTTATACATGAGTCATCCAATATTTCAGATACTAAGGGTAAGTTTGGTTTGAGGGGAGGGGAGCGAAAAAAAAAATGAGGGGGAGAGAAAATTGTAAAAAAAAATCAGTCTAGTGGGACCCACAATTTTCTCCTCCCTTCCCCTCCCTCAAACCAAACTTACCCTAAAGAGTGGGTTTTTATCACTCTTGATTCAATAATTTGCACCTAATGACCTCCAAACGGAACACAAACACACACTTATATATGTGAGCGTGTGTGTATTTTGTATATAATGGGTCTGTTTGGGTTGACGATAGGAGCGGTGGCTTAAAAGCTATCTGACTTTTATAAAAGCCCGGTAGGAAAAAAGTCAGGTTGAAAAAGTCAAGTTGTGTTTGGATTGTCAATCCGGCTTTTTGCGTAAGTAGCTTTTTTCTCAATGATGAGTGTTTGGATTGCCAGTCTGGCTTTTTGCAGAAGTAGCTTTTTTCTCAATGAAGAGTGTTTGGATTATTATTTGAAAAGTCAGTTAAAATGGAAAATGACTGAAAAAGGCATGAATCATATTAAATACTACTATATATATTACTTGTATATATTAGGATAATAAAAATTGTAATTTCAATTTTAATTTGGACAAAAGTTAAATGATTATTAAATAAATTAATAAACAATAAATTCCTTAATTAAATATATTTAATGGATAAAGTTAAATTGTTTATAAAATAAAATGCATACAAATAATACATTAAGTTCTCCTATTGCTATGGCGGACAAGTTTTTTCTCGATTTTATCACGAAGATGATTCATTTGTGGTGAAGATAATGTATTGATATTTGATGAGGAGCCTTCATCAAGTGGATCATCATCATCTTCATCGTCATCATCCAAATCTCCTTGGTCAGCTCGTTCAAATTCCACATCAGAATTCGAAAATCTTCGGATGAGATTGTGTATAGCCATTGTTGCACAAACTATGTAGATTTGAGTTTGAAAGTCATAAGGGAGCATATTTCGTAATATATTAAACCTATTCTTCCACACTCCAAACGTCCTTTCTATAGTGCACCTCAAACTTGAATGATAATAATTGAAACGCTCGTTTGGATTTCGAAATCGGTTGTCGCCCGAATTGTGGAAGGTGATAACGTTCACGTCTATACGGACCAATGTATCCAACTGGTGTTAGATAGCCAGCATCGACCAAGTAATATTTCCCTGATATATGAGGAAATTTTGTGGCACTTAGAAATTATAGGAAAAGTGAAATAAACACGGAAAAAAAATCTAATTATAGTGATGGTGTTGAAGATATACCTTGAGGTGGATGGGGAAAATTCAAACGTCGATTAGTGAGAGCGTTGAACAAACATGCATCATGTGTCGTACCTTCCCAGCATGCCAACACATAAGTAAAGCACATATCCCAATCACATACCGCCATGATATTCTCGTGTTGGAATTTTCTTTCTCCCAACATATTTGTCGCGCTCAAATTCGCTCACCACACAACCGATGTGAGTTCCATCAATTGCTCCTATTGCATTCTTAAAATATGGGAAGTAAGCGGCGATCATTTGATATATTTGGGTGACGACCGAAAAACTCAGGATCAAGTGGTTTGACGTATTCAGTTGATAGATTAAGACAAGCCTGTAAAACCTTGTGGAATAACCTATTGATAGTTTATGCTGAATGTTGAAACCGTTCTCGTATGATTCTATTTGTTAAACCATGGCCAACCGTATATAAGAACATTGCTACCGCTCTTCTACTCTTGTGTACTTCGTGTGTCTTGTGAGCCCATGGTCTACCAATTTAGAGCATAAATGATAGAAGACATGTTTTTCAACTCGAAAATTTTCATGACATACTATGTCATGGCCTTGCAAAACCTCCGCATCCACATTGCTCCCGTTTGGTTACTAGTTCTACGTGGCTCTTTGCAAATATATGATGTCATATGTTGAGCCACCAAGGCAAAGCTAATCATACGTTATTTTCAAGCTCTTCCTCCATAATAGAAACTTGTAAGGCCTTTTTTGGGCACGAGACAAACGTCGTCCTTCCATGGAGAATAGGACTCGTGTCAAGGTGAAAGCTTAACCGAATGAAAAACATACATAGATAGGTGATAATAGTTGCATCAAACATACATAGATAGGTGATAATAGTTGCATCAAACATACAAACATAAAGTTCAACATAAAATAATAACCGTCAAACAACAATAATAAGTGTCACATAAATAGGTGCGTTAGACAAAATACATAATACAAATGCTATAGCATAATCAATTCTGGTTCAATTCGTCGGGGGTTCCTGCCATGATGGGGTGTTGTACGCATGATGCTGCAACCAATCTACCAAGTCATTTTGCTCCCCTTGTAGTGCAACAAACACATCGTGCGGTCTGTCATGCATCATCATGTTATAACATCGTTGGCGAAACTCACGGTCACCGCAACCTCGGAATTTTCCGTAACTCATCGTAGACGTAACTCATTGAAACATCATGGTTGACATTTTCAAGTCTGTTGTGTTCTATCCTTAGTTGCGGTAGCTATCATACTAAGAGAATCTGCTATTTGTTTCGAGGCGATATTTTTTTCCTTCTTCCCGCATTTGAGCCTTCACCCCTCTTTCTCTTCCGGATCCGAACCACTAGTTGTCGATTTAGGCCTTCTAAAGGGGCACTAACTCCAAGTATTTGCACACGGAAGCTCTTCCTCACTATCACCCGAGCCTTCTTCTAGGTCTATTGTGGCCGGTACACATCATCTTCGTCATCTCCGGTGTTGCGAGATGGTGAGAATTCTTTAAAACCCGATGCCATACCATCCTTGAAGATTACCTCCCCAATTCTCCGGCAAACTTAATGTTGTTGTACCTATACTTTGCATACGTGGATTCTCCCGGAAAAAAAAAAAACTCTAAGAGTAATCTAAAATAATAAATAATCACAATATAAATACAAAATTAAGAGTTTTATACCTGAATTTTCCTATCCACCACTCATCTTCTCGTAAGCACTTTATGGTTGACATTTTGTCATATGATATACTTAGGTCTCTTTTGCAAATAGCTTCTCCCATACCCTCCATTCTTTCTTCAAGCTATCATATTTATTTTCCAGTTGTTTTTTTCCACCGATTTTCCGATTTTTTGTTAAATCCATAAAAAATATTTATCCATCCAAAGTAGGTGTGAATGATCGCCTTGTCGTTCTTTTTTCATAATTTGGTCAACACATTGTTGGAGGAAAATTCTTGTGCTTCTATCATCCCAACATATTCTACTTTTGTCCGCGCTCATATTGCTATGTAAATAATCGGTAATTGCTATGTGAATAATCGATAATTCACAAAAACATATACTTGCTTTATAATAAAAATAGTGGAAAATGTATACTGAATTTAAATGTAATAATCAATAATAGCAAAGTACAAGAATGGGCCCTTTTCTGGTTTGGCGAGTTGCAAATCGAGTAATGATACAATTTTTTTTATATAAAATCTTGCAGAGTATTAGTATAATAGAAAGACATCATATTCTTTTGATCAAATTTTTTTAAATCAGTACTTTTTACCTATTTTTCCAACAAATCTTTTCATTGTGAATGAAGTAGTGTCTCTTAGTAGTAACATAATTCTTCAATAATAAGACATATCTATAGCTCTGAGCAATTTCAAGTCATCTGATGAATTTGAGAGTTCAACTTGAGTCTTACAATACAAGAAACACTAATCAGCAAGCAACCCCATGCAAATTTGAAGTTAATAGACATATACAAATGCTATGCAGACCAAGGACAAATACACTGAAGCTATTTTAATTGGAATCTGGAAATTAGAGCAATAACTTTGGACATAGCCATCTTTCGTAACTCACCTACAATTGTGGCTTGATAGAGCAATATCCTGCTACAAAATGGATAAAGAACAAGAAATTAAAATTCAAGGAACAAGGTAGTTTATATATGTGTATGGAAAACAAAGACCCAAACATAGCAAACACGAAAAACAAATGTGCAGCTATTTCCAAATCAACTGAAATCAGACCCCAATCTGATTGGTTTTGTTCATGTTTCTGTTTGAGCTTTTTTTTTTTTAAAAAAAATTCTTTCTTGATTTTGCATTGTTAATCCATTGATCACAAAATGTTTTTTTTTCTACAAGCCCCAATCATTCCATGTGGCTATCGAGGCATTAACTTAAATGACACCCAAAAGAGAACATGCACACATGGCAACAAAATCTTTTTCAAAACAAAAGACAAAAGTACATGGTAGAAACAGAACACACCCTTTTATGCAGTCCATTTGAAAAAATCAGAATAGGATAAAAGAGGCCATCAAAACGTGAAACAAGAAGAATCAAACATTTTAAGAAGTTACCCGTTTCTATAAAGTCTAAAGAGACACACTCCTTTAAAGATGCCATCACATGAAAACCAAAGAGATCTAAATTAGGTTATATACAACCTTGGTTCATATCCCATGTCCACAGTGAAGAGAGAGAGAGAGAGACTAACCAACCATATTTACCCTTAAATATAAAAAGGAATAACAAACCAACGTAAGCATTTTTCAATACATTGGTTAAGGGATTTGATATGTTGTTTCAGACAGAAAAACATGGTTAAGAATTCAGCAATAGACCTGTAAACAAATCAAGCTAATGCTACCCTGAGGGAATACCAAACCAAGGACAGTTTCTTAGCCCAGACCAATTATTTTACAAGGCAAGTCCTAGTGATTCTCGATTATGCATTTAAAAGGTCTCTTTGTGCATTCAAGCTGGTTCTTTTAACAATAAAGACTATACTCTCAAGAACTATGGGCATGTTTACATTTTATAACTTTCGCACCATAAATTCATAGACCTCACAAGTTCAATGCTGAAGAGCTTAAGCCTCAAACAAATAATCATCAACTTCACTAAAATAATTGAAACAATTATGATAGCACTACCCAGTAAGCTTGCTACAGCATTCATCTCATACCTAATCTCCAGGGCAAAGCTACGTGCACAATCATTTTTTACAAACTGAATTTATGAGTAACCTACTCCAAGAAACTGCCAAGTGCATGATTAGATTTACATGTTTCATTATTTTGGGATGTGCCTATTTTTTTTATTATTAATTTGAGTGTATTTTTCAAGTTGGGCATCTTATACTGGCTTAAAATTCCCAGACTCATGATTCCAGATCTATTCCAATTTTGGGCACATCGATGGAAGAAATCACTAACACGAAGAAGATTTTGAAGTGCTTTGGATCGATCGGCGAGTGCAACGAGTGTAGACTGACAATTGCGACTGGCGATGGGAGATGGCTGGCGACGGCGTCTTCCGCTAGCGAGAGATCCGAGCGGACGATTTGAGCACAGGTGGAGTAGATGGAGCACGAGACCGCTATTTGAAGACAAGAATGGCTTTGCGCTTTGATTGGACGAGACGAGCACGCGAACCAGCTAGAGAATCTCTGCTGGAGGAAGGGAAAGCCGAGGATGATGGAGTCAAAAACTCGATGATCTAGGGCACGCCCGAGCACGGGAATCTCACGATGGAGGGGACGCGTGAGCACGGGATGGAGAATCTCTGATAAATTTCAGAAGGCACGCGATGTTCCAGGCTTTTTCAGAAGGCACGCGATGGAGGGGACGAGTGACGGGATGGATCCGAGCACGGTGAAGATTCAGCACGGGATGAGAGCACGCTGAAAGGGGGGGGGGGATCGGGAGAGTAGCACGGGCGGAAGGGGTTTTATTTATTTATTTATTTTTTGTTAAAGGGTGGAGCTCGGACCGGTGCGTTGCCAAAAAGCTTGGATTCCTAGCGTTGAATAAGTCCCCCACGTTTGAGCAAATGGAAAAAGCCCACCAACGTCTCGATCCGACCAAACAAGATTCATTGGGCTTTTTTCTCACGATCCATTAGCTTAAAAGCCACTGAATTTTTTGTACTAAAATGCTCTTAAATAAGCTAACCCAAACGGGGCCAATAATGATGAGAAATACAACCATTCTCAATTTCATCAACCAGTTCGGTCTCTTTAAAGCATCCAAAATATTTTTCTCTATTCTAAAATTTTATTTCAAGAATGCCCAGCTTGGCATAAACATTAACACCATCAAAGTAATCCATATATACACACACATTAATACCTGTATGGTGAAACAACTTTGGGGCTTCATATATATATATATATATATTCCTTCAAACCATACATCAATTATACTCCTCCAAACCATAAGGCTTCAGTTTTTTTTATTTTTTTTGCAAACACTCACACACACATATATATAGTTCATAATTTAGCATTCCAACTCTCTCACACACTTACTATAGCAACGGAGACATATACGGAACTGGTTTCTCTCCTATTCTTTTAAAATTTGCTCCCCTCCTTTTCTTTGAAACGGCGTCGTTTTGGCGGAAAAGGAGCAAATTTGGTCCTTTTTCTTTAAAAAAAATAATATTTTAGGGTACTGACAGGTATTAAAAAGATAATTTAGGATACTACTGGTACTGAAAACATACTTTATGATCTATAAAAATTATTTTATAATCTTAAAAAAAAATATTTCAGGGTACTGACTGATACTAAAAGAATACTTCATGATACTAGCTTGTCTTGAAAAGATACTAAAAAGATACTTCATAATACTTGAAGTACATTGAAAAATATATGTCATGATCTTGAATAATTATTGTAGGATCTTAAAAAGAATATTTCGTCTTGGTATTAAGGGATACTTCATGATGATCTTACCGGTATTGAAAAATACTTCAAGATACTAACCGGTACTAAAAAAATAAGATTGGAAAATACTTTATGATCTTGAAAAATTATTTTAAAGTTTTAAAAAAATATTTTAGGCGGCTACAACTAAAAAGATAGTTCAAGATACTAACTGAAAAAATACTTCAAACAATATTTTGAAGATCATAAAATATTTTTTGTAGATCATGAAGTGTTTTTTAAAGTATCTTTTTTTAATGCACAATCGAAATATCTTCTTTTCTTTTTTTTTTTTTTTTTTTTTTTTTTTAAAGGATTAGTTGCTCATTTTTTCCACCAAAAGGACGCCATTACGAAAAACAGAGGAGCAAATATTAAAAGAATAGGAGAGAAGCCGGTTCCAAAATATACACCCAAGACAGCAAACATCTGATAAAAAATAAAACCAAATGCACTCGAATACACTCAAATGCAATGGCATTAAATCACTCACACAACTCCTGATTAAGCTTGGGTTAAAATTATTTCATTGCCCCGTGGTTTTTGTCTCAAACAAACCTTCTTCTCTTCCTTAATTTATCCCAACTGATGAAATAGAAGGGTATATAAAATGAATTATAAGACTTATCTCCATCTAACTTCACTCCTACTTTTGCGACCTCCCCTTTTCTTCTTCTTCCACCGTCAATCTCAGTCTTCCTCTGCTTCTCTACGTCGTCTCACTTTGTTCCCTTTTTCTCGGCTTGTTTATTTTTTCTCCGTTGCTGAAGGAATCAACCGATGATAAGGAGGAAGCGAAATATCAACTTAGGGTTTTAATAGAAAAAGACTAAAATGCCTTTGTTGCGGTAGATGCACTTTGAAAATTTGAAATTGGCTGAAACAAAATAAAAGTATTTTTTATAGGATAGGATATTGTCATTTATTTTTTTAGCGATTATCACTTTTTTTGGTAGATCAAAATTTCAATAGAAGAGAAAAATGATAAAGGTAGGCGAGATTTTGATCTAAGTGAAAAAATATTAATGACAATATTCTATCCCATTTTTTATTATCATTATTTTTGTTGATGACAATTGAAATAATGAAAAGAATTAAATGCAGCAAAAAAAAAAAAAAAAAAAAAAAAAAAAACTGAAAGATAATTCCTAATATCACCATTCAAACATTTAAATATTTTAGTTAAGATATCTTATGATACTAAATAAATTAAGATACTCTAATAAAATACTATTAAAATATTCCTAAAACTACCCCATTAATCCTCAACAGATAATATGGGAGTGAATACGAATACTACAAATAAATAAATAAATCATATTATTAATTTAATTTATAAGTATCCTAACTTGCTAATGCTAAAAAAATCAAAAAGATTAACTGAATAAAATAGAAAATATCTAGAATAACCAATAAATATTTATTTCTAATAATCCGTTATCCCATCATTCTATTAATTATTTTTTGGACTATTACAATTCTGTGTGTGTGTGTGTGTTTTTTTTTTTTAAAAAAATTATTTTGATTAAAATTAAATAATCGAATTTACACTAAAAACGGCGTTGTCTGTGGTTTTTGCTCGGACTACTGGCAGACCCACCTCACCTCCGGACCTTGCCCAGTTAGCCAAGTGACCCAGTCTTCCTTTCCAAAATAGCGTCATTTTCATTTCAGCGAAAACCCTACCCCTCTCGGCGAGTCGGCTCTCTCACTCTCACTTCGCGTCTTCGCCTTCTCACTTCACAGATCACAGCGCGTTCTCTCTTCACTTCCGGAGGTCGACTCTCACAGTTCACAGCGCCTTCTCTCGCACTCTAACAGATCCGGTCGCGAGACTCTGCATTCTCGCTTCGCCTTCTCACTTCACTTCCGGTCGACTCTTACAGCGCCGATCAAAGCTCGATCTTGCCAGACTCTGCAGATCCGGTCTCACTCTACTATCTGCAACTGCGATCTTCCTCTTCTCCAGTTCTCCGAAGTTGAAGTCCGAAGCAAAGGTCGATCTTACCGTCTCAGCGTCGTCTCTCACTTTGGTGAGTTGCTTCACTTCACTCGGTACTTTATTCTAATCTATCTTGCTCGAATTTTCAGTTGTCCGGTCTCTCACCGATCGGCCTCTTTTCCAGTTCTGCGATCTCACTTCATACGTATTTTCAGTGTTTCCAAGAAAAGAAAAATCTCTCCTTTCAGTGTTTTATGTGGGTGTCGAGTTTTAAAAAATTGTGGGTATCGATTTTTCTGATGTGGGTGTCGATTTAAAAAATCTCTCCCTGCTTCATATTTTTGCTCGTGTCGAGTTTCACATGCTCTCTGGTTGGTTATTTAGCCCATTTATGCTTCCTGGTTGTATTTCATAGTGTCGAGTTTTATATAATCGTGGGTGCCGATTTTTCTGATTATTTTTGTGTTTTGGAATCGAAGGAAGTTGGTTATTTGCATTAAAACTTTCTTTTCATTGTCTGAGATAGAATTATTGTCTATTGATTCAAGATTACAATTTTCTGAGATGGAATTAATCTTCTCCAGGTGAAATTATGGCTGACGATACTGCTGCCCAAGCAACTTCACAGTGAATTCACCCGAACAAGGAGGCCCAAAATATGCCCAAAAACCGAAATTAAGTGAAAAACCAAACCGAAATATTTCGGTTAATTTGGTTCGGTTTTTAAGTCATTTTGGTTTCGGTTCTGGTGGTTATAAAACATATTTTTCGGTTTTTTCGGTTTTCACCGAACCCGGAATTGAAAAGCCGTTTGCACACCCCTAGTTGCAGATAACTCTCTGAACCCCTGAGATGGCATGTAGTGTCAGAGGAGAATCATCTTCCAGCTCTGATACTTTTAATTCAACTCCTCAATGGGAATATGACGTTTTCTTGAGTTTTGCGGGAAATGACACTCGCTTGAATTTCACAGATCACTTATATGAAGCTTTCATTAGAAGTGGGATCACATGTTTTAAGGATGATGTGGATCTCGAGAGAGGGGAAGACATAAATTATCTGTTTCAAGCAATTGAGGATTCTCTCTGTGCAGTTCTTGTCATCTCTAAAAATTATGCAAAATCTCCCTGGTGTTTGGATGAGCTTCAAAAAATTCTTGAATCTCAAAATATATTGGGTCGAAGGGTTTTCCCCATCTTCTATAATGTTAATCCAGCTGATGTAAGAGAGCAACGAGAAAGTTTTGGGGAAGCCTTGGCTGAACTTGAAGAGAAATTCAAAGAAAGTCCAACCAAAGTGCAAAATTGGAGAACTGCTTTGTCAAAAATTGGCAACTTGTCTGGATGGCCCACCAAGGACAAGTAAGTTTTCTTTTACAACCATTTAATCATATTTATTTAAATTTATATTTCTTTTCATGATCTATAATTTTGGTTTAAATCGGTCATAATCATTTTCATGGTCCTCCTTTTAGACAATAACTGGAAAATCTCGCATCCATTTGAACAGAAATGAGAATCATCCATTAATAAGTAATATATAATACGGAGTATATTGATTCAACGTCAAAAATCGGTCATATTTGTTTTTTGACGGTCATATCTGTTCATTGAAGCGTATCCATTATGGATGTCCTGGTTATGTTCATTTTAATTTCTTTTCAATAACTTAATTATAATTTATATTTAGTCTCCTCCGGTCCCAATTATAAAAGTAGTTGACTTTTTGGAGAGATTAAGGAAGCTAATTAAATTACTTTGGGGTATTTTTATTTTTATTTTTTCTTCAAACTAATTAGTTTAACTAATAAACTAATATATAATATAAGGATACACAACATATGAAATAATTAAGAACTTATTTACCTTCCTTAATTTCTCCAAAAAAGAAAGTCAACTATTTCTTATAATTAGACCGGAGGTAGTATTTGTTTAGATATGTTTTTTTTTAACCGGAGTTCGTTTAGATATGTTTAAATTATATGCAATGTCTATTATTAACCTTTATAGCTTATTTAATATTTTCATATATTATCAACATTCATGAGAGTCAATAATTTTTTCTTTGACCTGGCTCAATTTATTTTTGAAGTATCATAAAATTATAATTGTTATGGAGAAATCTCATATAAAGTTATTTAAAATAGGAAAATTCTAAATTAGGTTGGTAAATTTAACAAATCTTCTAATGAGTCATTAACAGATATTTCAAAATGTTAATGAAATGATTTTACTCATTTTAGTACCCTCCCCTCTCTTCTCTCCCCTCTTAGAAGAGAGTTCTATTTCTATTGCTTTATGACTTTATTGTTCTATATATAACAACATTAATATATAATAAACTATAATAACATTTCCTAAATCAAAGGGTTTTTTTTTTTTTTTTTTTTTGGGTTCTAAAAGGATCATCAAGTACTACCTCCCATTCTAATTATAAGAGCTAGTTGACTTTCTTTAGAGAGATTAAGGAAGCTAAATAAGTTACTTAATCATTTTATATGTTAAATATTCTAATATTATATATTAGTTTATTAGTTAAACTAATAAGTTTGAAGAAAATAATAATAATAAAAAAATTTAAAGTTATTTAGTTAACTTTCTTAATCTCTCCAAAAAAAAGTCAACTAGCTCTTATAATTAGAATAGGAGGGAGTATAATTTAAGGAAAAAAAAAGGAAAGCATAAAAATGCCATGACAATATCATTTAATCGATTAAATGATTTTTTTGTTTAAAAATCAATTAATTGATATTAAGGATACAGAAAATAAATAAATGAGAGTTTTTTTTACAAAAAATAATGCATATATTTTTATCAAGTGAGACAAAAAAAAAAAAAGAAGAAGAAGAAGAAGAAGGAAAGAGTAACTCGTACCAACTTCAAGCAAAAGTCAATTAAAATAAAAGTCAATTTTACTTGACATAAATCTAAACAAACTTTGAATGATTTTTCTTGAACAAATGTGAGTTTTTTAAAAATGGTTTAGTTAAGGTTTCAATCTTTTAACTTTTCCATTCTTTAATATAAATAATTATTAAGATTAATTATTTGTTACATAAAGGGATAGGTTATTCTACTGTTATTTTACTTATTTTTGCCTACCTCTCTCAATACCGTTAGATTATAATCTCATCCAACAGTCAAGATTTGAGGGATAAAATAAACTCTAGTTTTCATTTGTCCTTCTGTTCACTTTCTTTTTCCCCCTTTATCATTCCCCCCAATCGCCGGTGAAGAGCTGACCACCGTGAGTGCCGCCACACCCAACATTTAGCAAAGCCATCATTTCTAGAAAAATTAAATAATATAGAAAAATTGTAATATTCCAATTTAACTGTTCAAATCTGAAATTTGAGTGTTTGATTTTCATAAAGCCATAGGAATTTGATGGCTATGAACCGCTGTCGGATATAGCCATGGAAGTGGTGGGACCACCGTCAACCGCCTCAACCCAGTTTTTTTGGTTTTTTTAGAGAAGGCGATGGTAAATCTGGAGATACCCATCGGTGATAGCCATGGAAGTGGTGTATGTTATTGATCTCGTGTTAGACTCAGCGTCATTGATCTCTTTCATCTCCTTCAAAAATAGGAGTTTCTCACCGATTTTCCAAATGATGTGGGAGAAGAACCAAGCGAGAAAAAAATCGATCTCCATATGCCGGCTACACCTGAGAGAATAATTCCACACACCCATAATCCTACAGTCATTAATTCATGTATAGCTTCTCCAAGAACCGTTTCTTCTCCAGAGAAACCTTTGATTTCTCACTTTCACTACAAAATTCATCTCCAATTGGGGGTAACAACATCATCGGAGATAAGAAATCCTTTGATTTCTGAAACTTGGTGAATTTCTGGAGTAACAGTGTCATCGAAATAAGAAAAGCATGTGATTCAAGAAGCAAACTTAACTTCCATGTTTTATTTTTAATCATTTCACACTCATCTCATTTCATTGGATTTTTGTTTCTTGTTTTGTCGCCCCATTTGCATGTTTGATTTTCGAGAATAACAAAAAGATTCAGTGACGAGACGAGAGAGGCGAGAGGTCAGTCGGAGGTGAGAGGGTGGGAGGTGGTGGAAAAGAAGAAGGGGTAATAGGATTTATTTTTATCCCTCAAATCTCTGCCGTTGGATGAGATTATAATCTAACGGTAGGTAAAGGTAGGTAAAATAAAAGTAGGCGAATAACCTACTTTGAATGATTTTCCTCGACACAAATGTGAGTTTTTTGAAAATGGTTTAGTTAAGGTTTCAATTTTTTAACTTTTCCATTCTTTAATATAAATAATTATTAAGATTAATTATTTGTTTCTAATGAGAGGCGTGTAAATTTGATATACTTTTAAAGAAATTTTGAATAAAAAGATATTAAATGCGCTTGAAATTTCATAAAATGTTTCATATATTGAAATATAAAACTATCCAAAAAAAAACTTTAAACGAATATAGTAAAACATATACTTAATATGTCTATTAAAAAATATTTTTATAATGATATATTTTTTGAAAAATTTTGTTCATGTTAATAAAATGAACTCCTTGTTTAAAAATATTCTACAGACGATTATATTTAATATATTTTCTTGAACGAAAAAAAAAACAAACTATCATGGTTTACACGATAGTTAATAGAAGTAAATTATAGATGAATCAAATTTTGCTTTATTAAATATTAATGTCTGTGTGTATATTGCAAAGCATAAGTTACAGAGTAATAAAACTTTACACACACTATATATATTGAAAAACATAACTTACAGAGTAATAAAACTCTTTAAAGAGTATAGAGGAGAGGGTTTTAAAGTCACTACCTACATTTTGAAATTCCAAATTCTCGATAATAATACAAGAATAGCATTTATTTAGGCAATTTCACAAAAAATACTTGAGCAGTAAAAAAATTATCTAAATGCTGTAAGATCAAAAAAGTATTTACGAATGTGTTACGGTGAAACTCTTTCACCAACATACCCGGTTTCATCACATCTAGCCCTAGATTTTCTCTCCTTTTGGAGTTGGAGAGAGTTACAACTAAAACCCCACGGCTTCTACATGCTTCTTTCATTTTCCCATTATTGTATGAGAAAAACATTTCTCATGTTGTAGGAGAAATGTTATCTCATGTTACACGCACATTAAATAGTGGGACCCACACATATATATATAATTAGCATTATATGTATATGTGGGTCCTACTATTTCATATGTGTGTATGAATCTTCTTTTTCTCATGCAACATGAGAAAATTAAACCCCTTATTGTATACTTGCAACCGAGTAGGAACAATTTGAGTAGATTTTAATTTCCTGCAAAATAAACCAAGTAGGAACAATATGAGGAGATTTTAACTTCCTGCAAAATAAAACGTTGTGAGTGAATCTTGTAGAGAGAATAATTTTTATATTGATAATTGAATATAGGGGAAATATATAAAATAATTTATGTAAATATAAATTTTTTACAAGTATATAATACGTCTTAAATCTACACTTTTTTTTAAAGAAAAATATGTTTTTAAATATGATATAATAAAAAGGTGTGAGTGAATCTTGTACCTAATCCTATAAAATATGTACTTGTTAATTTTTGTATCCAATCCTTGTGTACTTATTACTCCCCCTGGTCCTAATTATAGGACATATTTAATCGATTTTAGAGAGATTAAAGAGAGGAGTTTAATTAGTTAATTTTACTTATTTTCCTAAAATGCCTTTATATAAATTTAAAATGATATAAGTAAAAGTGAATCAACAACTCTTGTCACACCCTTCCCCAACTTAGAATTTTCCTTTCCACACACTTTCTTATTAAAATAATAGTTTTGCTATATATACATATATGTGTATATATATGTATACATATATCTACGCACACATATATAGGCAAACACATATAAATACATATGTGTGTTTATATATGTACACACACATTTATATATATCTACACACATATATATATATTGATAGACACACACACATACATATATGTATACACACACACACATATATATATATATATGCGTGTGTCTATATATATGTGTATGTGTAATCATGTATGTATATTTGTGTGCAGATACACACGCACACACACACATATATGTGTGTGTGTGTGTGTGTGTGTGTGTGTGTGTGTGTCTACATATATATATTTGCAAATTAATAATAATTGATCAATAAATAAATCAAAATCTAACAATTTAAAAGTTTTACTAACTGGAAAAGTCTATACACCCACATATATATAATGACCAAAACCAACTCTCAAATGTTGTTCTATAATTAGGACCCGGAGGAGTAATTTTTATTTCCATCATAGTTAACATTAACACCCAAATCAAATGAATTATTAGGGAATGAGACAATAACAGGATCAAGTTCCTTTTAAAAAAAAACTTAATCTTTAAAAAGGTGTAGAATTTTGATACTTCTTCTAGTCTTATATACAAGACAAAGTTGATGTTTTTGGATATATCAAGAAAGCTAATTAAATTAATTTAAAATATTTATATTTGTCATTTTTTGTTTAAACTAATTTGCTTAAGTTATAAATTGATATATATTAGAAGGATATATGATATGTAAAGCATAGAAATATTAGAGTTAGTGAGTTAGGGAATTAGGGATTGGTTAATAAGGAGTTAGTTAGTAGTTAGTTGTTATTACTGTTATGACTGTTGGGAATTAGTTTGGAACTGCTTATGGAAGTCTAAGGCCATATCCTATCTTATATAAGGAAAGCCTAGACTAATGTAAAAGTGTGTCTTGAATAATGAAAACATGCAGTTGTTGTAGCTCTGCGTCTCTCCTCTTGTTCTCTTCTCACTCCCTCTGATTTCTACCTCTTAACCCTCCGAATTCTTAGTTTCTCTACAACCTCCTTATTAATATACAACATATGATATCATTAAGTAATTTTTGAAACTTTCTTAATCTTTTTTAAAAAAGTCAACTTTGTCTTATTTTTAGGATTGGAAGGAGTATATTATAAAGCCATGCATTAGAGTTAGAAATGATAATATACCATTAACAAAGCTGCATATATAATACATTATGTTATAATTCAACAAAAGTTATACTTGTTCATTATATTGTCATTGAAGTATATCCATTATGAATTATAAATAATATTTGTTTAGATGCGTTTAAATTATACCTAATATTAATTCATTTATAGTTCATTTTATGTTTTGATATATTTTCATGAAAAAATCATACTGAAAAATAGACTATTTTTTCTTTAACCCGACTCCATAAAAGTTATAATTATATTGAAGGACGATCAAAGCACAATTGATCAACTTACACATCGTCATAAAAATTCCATTTCCTTTATTTTCTTTTCCCATCACTCAATTCTTATATGTATTTTTTTTTTTTTTGGTTACTGGACTCTGAAATTTAAATCTATTAAGAATTCTAATTTTTCTTTCTTTTAAAATATTTTATAGACAAAATCAATTGTGTTCCATACCTAGTCGTGGCTAGTATGTGCACAACCTCTTTTTACTTTCTTTTTACCAGAGCATCTCTAATATTCAGAGCAAAATTAAGCACCCAAGTCCGTAATGGTCCATTGCTAGCATTTCAGTCCTTCAATACAATTAAATTTAATCATGCCTAACAATAATTATCAATCATCCTTCAGTGTACTTTTCTATTATTTATTTGAAGTTTCTGAGGCATTTGCTCTAACTTTTCAATAATTATTTTCTCTGTAATATATGAAGTCTCTTAATGATAGACTTTCTTTTCATTTTTTTACTTTATGGAGATTTTGTTTATGTTGAAATTTAATTAAAAGGTCATTTTATACTTGTGCACAATATCATTTTAATTTTTGAGAAGCACTTTTTCCATATCGTGATAATGTATAAATGAAGGGTATTCATTTTGATTTGTTAGAAGAATAATCAAATTTTAAATGATGAAGGAATGAACTGAATGACAGTACACTTTGATAATTAATAGGATGATGACCTTATATCCATGAATAAAACGAAATTGTGAGTAAGTTAATGTGATTTTTTGGTGAAATGATCACATTTCTAATTTTAATGGGTAGATGCGTCAATTCTTACTTGCTCAACAATTTACGTTCGGCTAATCTTTATACCAGTTGCCTACTTTATATTTTATGAAAATTTAATGACGTTTCCCTTTAATACATATAAAAAATGTATTGTCGCTTTAGTAAACAATATTTATGAAAGTCGCATTTGTCATTATCACTTTACTTTATTATAACTATATAACTTACGATCACCAATGTTATTACATTTTGTTTTGTTTTTTGTAGGCATGAAGCAGAACTTATAAAAGTTATAGTAGTAAAGGTATCATCTTATTTACGTTCTAAATTACCATCTTATGATGACAATTTGGTTGGAATTGAATCAAGAGTGCGTGATATGGAGACGATCTTGGAGATTGGGTTGGATGACAAACGTGGTGTAGGGATATGGGGTATGGGCGGTGTTGGTAAAACAACTCTTGCTAGAGTTGTTTTTGAAAAACTATCGGACGAGTTTGAAACTTGTTGTTTTCTTGGAAAAGTTAAAGACGTTTTGTCTAAAGAAGGCCTGTGCTCTTTGCAAAAGAGTCTTCTTTCTAGTCTCCAAATGGAAATCCGGGGAACATTGGATGGTTCTATAGGAATGCGGATGATAAGACGTCGCCTCTGCCAGAAAAAGGTCCTCCTCGTCCTTGATGACATAGAGGATAAGAGTCAATTAAAGGATTTGGCTGAAAGTCCTGATTGGTTTGGTAAAGGAAGCAGAATAATTATCACAACAAGAGATCGCCACGTGCTCACTTCAATTGGAGTGAAAAGAATATATGAGATGAAAACCATTAAGCATGATGAATCTCTTCAAATATTTTCAAAGAAAGCATTCAACAAAAATCATCCTGAAGAGAAGTATTTGGAGTATTCTAAATCTGTGGTTGAATATGCAGGAGGCCTTCCACTGGCACTCCAAGCTTTGGGTTCTTATCTTTGTGGCAGAAGTGAGGAAGCTGTGTGGAGAGATGTTTTAGATAAATTAAAGCAAATTAATCCTTATAAAAATATTCTTCAAGTACTTAAAATAAGTTATGATGGATTAGATGAGAAAGAAAGACAATATTTTTAGATATTGTTTTTTTTTTTTCCCGCGTCGGAAGAAAGAAGAAGTGACTCAAATTTTGAAAGCTTGTGATCTTAATCCTATAATCGGAATAAAGGTGTTGATTGAAAAAACTTTACTAGTTGAAATTGAAGGTGGCAAATTAGATATGCATGATTTATATAAAGACTTGGGTCGGTATATAATTCAACAAAAATTCCCCAATAGCAGATTGCTGAAGTTTGGGGAAATTAAGGATGTATTGGAAAATAACAAGGTGAGTGCCCTATTTTCTAAGTATCTCATTTTGTTGACATTCTTTTAATGTTTTTAATATTTACTTCTTTTAGTTATTTATTATTCTAATGTTATTGTTATGGAAAATGTCTTTTTTTTTTTTTTTTTTTAGGGATCTGAAGAAATAGAAGCTATCGTTATGGAAGATATGTATTGGTACGCAGAAAGAATAGAAGTACATCCTGAAGCCTTTTTAAAGATGAGTAGACTTAGATTACTCCTTTTAAATTGTGAAACCAACATACCAATGGGATTGAAGAAACTTTCTGGTGCATTAAAATTTTTCCAATGGCCATTATTTCCTTTGGAAGCTCTTCCACTTCCATTGGATGAACTTGTTCATATTGAAATGCAACATAGCAACATAAAGCAACTTTGGAATGGCATACAGGTGAGGTTGATGCTTATGTATCTTAAAAATATATCTATGTATCCATGTTTTATTGATTCATTGTTTAGTGAGATTGATTATTCTACAATCTTTTGTTTGACTAGTCCATGAATCACTTGAAGTTTATCAAGCTGAGGGGTTCTCACAAATTTACTGAAACTCCAGACTTCTCAAATGTTCAGTCTTTAGGACATTTATGTCTTTCTGGATGCACGTCCCTTGTCAAGGTTCATGAATCACTTGGAGTGTTGAAAGAGCTTGTTGAGGTGGACTTGCGTGGTTGTGAAAATCTTGACAGCCTACCAAGTAAATTGGAAACAAATTCTCTGAGAAAGTTAGATCTTGGTGGGTGTAAAAAGGTTAAAAAGCTCCCAGAGTTTGGGGAAGGTATGAAGAAATTAGCATATCTTGATGCGAGTCACACTGCTATATCTAGTCTTCCTGAATCACTTGGATCCTTGACTGGTCTTAGAGAGTTGAATCTAAGTGCAACTGGCTTAATAAATCTACCCATTGATTGCTTGTCTGGTCTTTTTGGACTTGTCCTTCTTTCATTGGAGGGTTGCAAAAGGCTTGCGTCATTGCCAAGGCTTTCACCACGGCTAATTCGTTTAGATGCAGGCGGTTGTTTTTCAATGAGAAGTTCATTATATGAACAGATGTTGAATTTAGTGACTTCACTTGACCATGAGGTATGTTGGTCTTTCTACATTCTATCTAATGATTTATGTGTACTGTTTCTTACTACGTATGCATTACATTACTAATTTTTTATTTCAGTGCCGGGGGCAAACTAGATATGTAGTTGCTGACGAAGAAGAAAATATGCCACGCCATTATCCGGAATATTATTCGCCATTCAAGTTGAAGGACGTTGAGGTATGTCTGAATTTTGTGTATTTTTCTCACATATATATGCTCCCTTCATTGAGTAATTCATTTAACCAGAGTTTGGTATGTATGCAGCCAGAATATCTCCCCCTCAGAAATTTCTTTGCAGTCATGCCGTCAGGAGGCAAAATACCATCATGGTTTGATCCAAACATAAAATATTATAGTGAACAAAAATATGAATGTGAGATAGAAGTGGACGTACCTCCAAATTTCCGTGCAAGTAAATGGGTGGGGATTGTTGTATGCTTGCATATGAAAGGGGATGAAGTTTTCATTAGTTGGAGTAGTAAAGCTCCAGAAGATGATGAATATAATATATGGAGAGAGCGGTCACGAGGTATTGGGAGTTTAGGTGGAGATGGTGGCCTCTGCGTAATGGTGTTGGAATTTAATGAGGAAACCTGTTGGCAACACCTAAGAGGTGATAACAATTCCCTTCACATCCAACTTTCTTCTGACACGTACGCTAATATGGTCGTGGGAGATGACCCTGATATTTTGGCCATATTGGGATGTGGGTGGAAAGTGATATGTAAAGAAGATATAAAAAATTGGTGCAATGCCAATCATTTCAACCAATTCACCCAACCCCAACATGCCCCTCCTTCTGAGGTCAAGCTTCCCTTGGGACTACTTCGCAAAGTCATTGGGATTTCAGTAAAACCCCGTTCGAGGTGGATGTCAGCTCACAACTCCAAAGCTTTGAAGAAGAGAAAAATAGCTCGCAACTCCAATAGTATGGTCCTATGATTGTCGTTGATCCTGCATATTAATTCAGCAAGGATGGTATGGAAAGTGTGATCAATGGTATTTTTGTAAATAAGGAGCGGGACCATTGACTAATTTTTTTCATGATTTTGGACACTTAATATTAGGTTATAAGTTTAGTCACATTTATTACCTCATGCCTGCTTGTTTACATTCCTATAAATCTCAAAAGAAGGATTGAGCATCAAAACCACTACACAACTATTTTAATCTGCTACATTTGAACATATTTGTTAGAGCAAGACTTCTCAAGATACACTTGTTAGAACTTATTCCACTCCTTGCCCTTATGATCATGATGCTTCCTTACTCCTTTTATCCCTATATACAAGGTTGTCAAATTTACGAGTTTAAACAAACTTGTGAAAGTCACGTAAACTCGTATTGTAGACTCAAATTGTAAACTCGTAAAAATTTACTTTTATTATTAAATAGGTATTATTAATGTATAATTAAATAATTCAAATATAAAAATGACAACAATTTGATTTAAATATATTTTAAATCTAAATAATTAAAATTAAATCCGTCAATATTTATTATTTATCATATTTAATATAAAAATTTCTACATAAAGTCATTAAGCATGATCAAATTAAAAAAGTCAACATCCAAAACATTAAGCATAATCAAATTAAAAAAGTTAACATCCAAACACACTAAGAAAGTGATAATGTAATATAAAGGAAGTGATAATGTAATATAATAAAACATCAATTAATAATATCGAAAGAGGTTGGTCACTACACACACACACAGGCTATTAAAAAGATGTTGTAGTCTTGTTGTTGGGATCTTTCTTTTCGTTGAACTCAACGCTGCGATCTCAAGTCAATGAATATTTGTGACCACCCAGTATCCGAAGCTTTTTTGGAGCAATTGGTTAAATTGGCTTTGGGTTTTAAGAGTTCTATGCCACATTTATTACTACCTCCGGTTTTAATTATGGGACACTTTTTTATCAGGGAAAAAAAAAAATTATAGGAACACTTTCGTAGTGTAAAATTGTATCTACGAAAGTGTTCCTATAATTAGATGTAATGAGTAATAATTACTCTTTCTTCAGCTCGTGTTGCCCTATTTATTCTCTTCTTACTCCATATATACATTTATGTAACTAGTTTTAATCTTATTTGTTCAAATCATTAACAGACCAGTGATCAAATACATATCAAATCAATTTGAGGTTCATGGACCCACGGATCAACAGTTCTTGGAGATAGGGTGTAATGAAATAGGTTTTGTAGAGATATGGGGTAAAACAAGTTTGCCACCACAATCACTTTCCATCTGATGCCTCTTCTCACGAAAGCTTCATATAAGTGATCTGTGTTGGTGAAATTCAAGCGAAGTTTCTTTTCCTGCAAAACTCAAGAACACACCATACTCCCATGTTGAAGTAAAGAAGCTTGGGGATGATTCTTCTTGGGCGGCGTAAGACACTTCTGTTGGATGCATTTTTCCAAATATTAATCTACAACTCCTAAAGTATAATATATCTATATCTAATATAATAATAAGATAATGACTACTCTATATATTCTATACTAAATGCTTAATAATCCCACAGTATTGCATAAAAACAAAAATAAAAACACGAACACCTTGGAGTCTGGGACGATGGACATAGGGAAGTGGAAGCATCCCAAGCATTGTCTTGGAAGGAGTCGTCAATATTGGAGTCGAAACGCCCGATGAGAAGAAACAAAAGGAAAGTTCGAGTCCGCTAGCGACATAAAAATGGCGTAAATCTCCAAACCTTCAAAATTTTGGATTAACCTAAGGGAGTACCACTCTGGCCCTATTTATAAGTCCCATTTGACTAAAAAATTTGGTCCTATTTATAAGTCCCCTTTTACCAAATAAATGAGATTGTGACACTTTTACCCATATTAATTGTACTAATAAAATAGAGAGAGAATAAAAAGTTGAAAGTAACCAATCACAAATGAGGGTAAAGTTGAAAATTCACCTCATAATCATTGAGTTAACTAGCTCTCCTTGGTATGTGTGATTTGGCTAAAACGGGACTTATAAATAGGACCAGAGTGGTATTAATTATAATACTACTGCTATAATATTATAAATCAATGACTTCTTGTTCAAATTTGCATAGACTGAAACAATCATAAGATCAGTATTAAATTGTTTCATTCGGCTACCAAACATTTTAATTAATTTGATATTCACACCATTGACTTTAACTCCGATGACTTAAATTAGAGATGTTGGTTTTAATATGTATTTTATGATGATTGATAACTGAGTTTTTGTTTTTGAACTAAAAACTGAAATTTGTGATGTTTTTAATGTATTGTTGTGTTTTAGTTTTACATATGTTGGATTTTATTTTTTTTGTAGTACGTAGTTAACTCTTACGTTTCGTTTTACGTTTCCGTGTTTACGTTTTTCCTCACCCTCACCGTTTCAATGTTGACACTACGTTTTAACAACACTGATTCACACACACACAAACAATATCCATATTCAAAAACTTAAAAAACACGAGTTTCAAGTAATTTTCCATACATTCATTAGGAACATTATTAGACAGAGGGACTTTACTTATACGGAAGCATTGGTGATCAAACGACAATCCTCCATAACACATCCTATTATTCTGCTCATGAATAGTAGAAAAACTGCTTACACACTGGTCTCATCATAATGACTGGTGTTTGAACTAGAAGATCAAAACGGCCACCAAATTGATCGTGGATTTCTCATTCCCTGGTTCTGTCTCCTTGAGCTATCACGGTAATTGCTACCACCACCACGTGAACTACCCTGTCCTGGAGGCGGCAACTCAACACGGCAAACAGGACAAGAGTTATGCCGAATCAACCAAGGAACAATACAATCCGAGTGATAGATATGGTTACAGGGCATTTGCCTAGCCTCGGAGCCAAGCTCAAATTTTTCTTGACAGACTGGACAGTCTGAATCAGAGCGAAGATGCGCTCGGGTGATCGTAATGGTAGGCATCGCATCAATTGAAGAATGGGAGGCTGGAGGAGGACCTCTATGATCATTCATGGTGAGCTGTTGAATAAATGCTTCTAGTCCAGGGGCCATTAATAAACCACCAAAATCAATTGGCGGCCTAGGTTCCACTCCAATACCATGAACCATGAAAGAAGGGCCAGAATTGAAAAAATCTTGACTCCATTCAGGAAATTGAGCGTTATCAGACCTTTGTCTAACACCAATGTTGGGGTCTTGCCCAGCTATTCTCCGCCTCGAGGAATTGTCAAAAGGACGCCCAAAGCTTGGTTCAGAAGCTCTCACAAAGGCATGTAGAGCATCAACAAAACCAGGCATATAATGAAACTCTTCAAGGGCATTATATGGTTGAAACTCATGCCACTCATTGAGATCTTGCACAAAGCCTTCATGACAGTAAGGGCAGATGACCTCTCCGCCTTCAATTGCAACTGGATGTCGACACTCGTAACACCAATGTGTTGGTCCACTTGACATCCTCGATGTTTTGCCAGACTTCAAAATGGTAAATCTGCAGCTAAAAGCCGAAGCGCTGCATCAAATTATACTGCTTTACATGTAATAGCAACCAATATAAAAAATTATAGATAAGTATAAATAGAAAGAAAGCTAATTGATCTAGAAGATTCAATATGCCATAGCTTCAGCTGTTGCCAAGTCTTTTTTTTGGCATACCACTGGATTTTTCATCCATGGGACCCACGCTCACCCACAAACACAGATACACACAGCAGCAACAGCAATCCCACTTGGTAAGGGGCCAGAACAAATTTCACAGCTATTACAGGACATAAAACACAAGTTGAAAGTGCAAAGATATAAAAACATTAAGTTTTGCCATGAACTAAGCTTACAGGACTGAAAATGACAGCCATAAAAACACCAGAATAAAAGTGATTCCTTAACGGCTATTTAACAAGGAAAAGCAATGGCCTGTGTTCTGTGATTGAGAAATGAATGCTTATAAAAGAATAATATGGGATAGGATAAGGAATTTATCTAAAATTCTAGAAAGCAACAATTGGTTTATCAGGAATGTAGTTTCTTTTTTGGGTAATATCAGGAACATAGTTGATCATATAATGTATGGCAGACAGGCATGGAAAGAGGTTCAGTTTGTTTTATTTTTTGAAGCTACCGTACAGCTAAGAAGGTAGATTGTTCAACTTAGGAGCAAAACCAAACACAGGCAGGGTTTACACATTAATATGCAAGGTCACTAACCTGGACCTTTGACAGCCTAAGGTATTGTCACCAAGGCTTTTGAACAGTGAATCAACGAATCATTTGATGCACATAATAAAGTGGAATGAACTGCAAAATTAAATAGAAAAAGTGCTTTTGTAAATAAAAAGGACCCATTTATCTCTAACGTGAAAGAATAATAAGTAGCAATAAGTAGTGACAGAACTATAATAAATATTGTATATCTTGGCATCTCGATTTTTATGTAAAGAAAGAGCAATCATCTGCCATTTCTAATAAGATACAGAAACTGTGAAAGTTTCATCAGTTCCATTATCATAGGCACATTGAACTTTTTATGCAACTTAGACTGACTTAGGAACACAGGTGTTAGACTTAGATATACATATCATGCCCCAAATAGTCCAGCTAAGTGATTGCAATAGGGAAAGATAAACATATGAATTGTCGCATTTCATTTCAGTTATGAGAACAATAAAACATGAAGAACACAAAAAACATACTGCATCCTGTTCATTTGAAAATACTTCATAACCCCGACGAATTATCAGGAAGCTATAAAAATTTTGGGAGTAGCAGACTTCATGAAACAGGAAAAGATAAATTCAAGCACAACATAGCATCCATTATCAATCATCACTGACAAAGACAGCAAGCACAACAACTGATTTAGCGTATAGATACGAAAAAAAGAAAACATACAAATAATAACAGAACGCCAAGAGGAATGAAAATCAAGCACGAATCCAACAAATGTCCAAGGACAAATTTCAACTTGGAGTCTAAACTTGTAAAATCAAAGAAGAGAAGCTTGAAATATAGAATTCGCATGAGCGAACTAACCCGAATTAGAGAGGATACAAGAGATAACCACGAGAATTGAGAACAGAGAAGCACAAGATTCCGAACCCCCAGGGGGAGCGATAAACGAAGAGTGACGACTAGTGGACTAGTGAGTGTGGAAAGAGGAAATGAGATCTTTCTGGAAAGGGTGAGTTTTCTTTTTCGATCCCTTTTTCTATTTAAAGTTCATTGAAATTGAGAAAATAAGCCGAAGAGGTTTTAGTAGCATGAGAACTGAGAAGGAAAGCTATTTTTGGGGCATTTTTTATTATTTATTTTCTATTTAAAGGAGTGATATTAAGAGAATTTAATCAATTTATTGGTTTAAGCCACGCCTTCTCCTCTTAAATGAAATTGTTTATACGTGATACTTTGAAAATTGAATTCTTCAAAGCATGTTATTATATTTATACCCGGAAATTAAAGCATAATCTATTTTACTTATGACTTATAAATGATATAATTTATTATAAAATTTGACTGGTCAAAAAAAAATTTGTATAAAAAGAATATTTATTTTTGATAAAATTATCAAATAAAAATGAATTTGTTTCCTTCTTTCAAGTTTGTTTACTCCAATTAGCCCAGAGATAGTACGTGAATCAAATTCATTAAAAATTGTGGGACGCGGATTTCCTCAGCTGCGGGTTGCTCTCAGTATCCTCAGAAGTTAAGATAGACCAATCTTAACTGGTCATTTTAATAGCTTCAAAGCACATTTAGAAACTAAAAAATTATTTTAGGATCTTAAAAAAATATCCGAAAGTATATCTTTAAGACGAGTGAGTATCCTCAAATATTTTTTTAAGATTATAATATAATTTTTTAAAATCATGAAGTATATTTTCAAGATCATACGGTATCTTAAAATATATTTTTACTATCAATCAAGACCTGAAATATTTTTTCAACCGTTAAAAAATTATTTTAGGATATTGAAAAAATATTTCAAGATACCTGGTACTAAAAATATATTTTAAGATACTGTATGATACTGAAAAAAATACTTTATTATCTTGAAAAATTATTTTAGGATCGTGAAAAAAATATTCTAAGATCTTCGATCCAGTACTAAAAATATACTTCGATGATCTTGTTTGGTCTGAAAAAATACTTGATAATCTTGAAAATTTACTTTATGATTTTGAAAAAATATTTCAGGGTTACTCACTAGTACTAAAAATATATTTTAACATCTTGTATAAGATCAAAAAATACTTCATGATCTTGAAAAATTATTTTATAATTTTGAAAAAAAAATATTTTAGGCAGTACTCACTGGTACTAAAAATATACTTCAGTATATTTTTTTAATATCCTAAAATAATTTTTCAGATTCTAAATGTGTTTTGAAGATATAAAAGTGGACCGTCAAGATTTAATGAGGAGAGGTGGACAGTTTATCTTGACTTCTGAGAGATAGTGGGAGAGAGGGCCACTGAGAAAATCCGTTTCCAAAATTGTGCATGTTAAAAAAATTGTTTATCTTCACAATGGCCAATTTTTTGTTGGAAAAAAAAAAAACTAGCTAATTAACTAAGTGTAATTAAAAATTGCGAATAATGGTAATAATGCCACGTCACAATCAGATAGGAAGTTAAGGGATGAGAATATTTTGCCGGATCAAAGGAATAGAATAATCTGGAGACTAGAGTTGCTGGTGCTCTTTATATGTTGGAAAAATTAGAATGCGGAGGAAAAGATTCTGACATGAGCATAAAAATTAGGGAAAAATACTTCTCATATTATAGGAGAAGTGTATTTTATGTCACACACATGAAATGGTATTAGCATTATATATATATGTGGGTCCCACTATTTCATGTATGTGTAGGAATCTTCTTCTTCTTCTTATGCAATATGAGAAGTTTAAACCCCTAAAAATTATGAGTATTTGGAAGGATTAAATATAAAAATATAAAATTACAAAAATACTAAACTATTCTTAAGAAAATATTCTTCATTCCCATCTATATTTTCTTTCACACTCTATTTTTAAACTAATATAAAATTCTAAATTTTACTAAATTAAATAAAATTTTTCTCAATTTACATTTTCACAACTTCCATATATATATCCATGTGAAAAAATGACACATTCTTCATTCTTTCGAAATTATAATTTGTTAAACTTGACAAATTTTTTAATTAAGAATATAATTATATGACTTTAATAAAACTCGAGGTCTTTTATAATTTATTATATATGTTAAACCAAAAAATCTTATATGATTTATTTTATTTTAGAAGAAATTTATGCAATTTAAAAAATTCATTTCATGTTAATAAAATTTTAAAAACAAAATCTAAAAAATCTATTATATCCTGGAAAAAAAAAATTGAAATGAGTTTAGTTTTTATTTTATAAAAAGAGCTCAATTGATATCAAAGTTAATATTTGATAATATAAATTTGGCAACTTCATGATATATTCGTGAATTAAATGATGTATTAGTTATATAAATAGGGAACTTGTTGGAAATTAAAAATTAAAAAAATGATTTTGAACTGTTAATTAAAAAATATATTGATTTTACATAAGTCTAAAGCCCGATGAAAAATAAAAATTTTGATTAGGGACAGTTTAATAATTTTAAATTTATATTATGATATTTAATCATTCTAAGTAATTACAATTTTGACGTTCCTTTTCAAAAAATATCTTTTCTTCAAGGTTTTTCATTCTAATTTTCCCTTTTATATAAGTGATATTATTTACTTTCCTTTTAAAAGACTTGAGGAAAAAAAGATTTGGATATCCTTTTGTGTTCTACTGTTCTTACCATCCACTTTTCCTTCTCTCTCACTATTCACTTCAGCATTTATATTGAAATTTGAACCATTCGGTTTTGCAGTTTTATATTATCATGACTAAATTTAGCAGTTTTTGAGTCTGTTTATTTATTTATCTTATAATAATTTGATGTTTTATTAGTAATTTAAAAATATTAAATATGAACTGCTTAAATTTAAATATAAAGATTTACGTGAGAAGTGAGAAGTGAAGGAGAGGAGGAGTGGATGGTACGAATAGAAGAGGCAAGCCCCAAAACAAAATATGAGAGCTCCCCCAATTTAGAATTTTCAGTTGTAATCGCAACAAATTGTCTTCTTTTGTTTTCAATTTTCGATTTTATTAAAATATATAATATAATAAAATACTTCAAATAAAATCGAAAGTGGTTACAATCAAACTTATATAAATAAATTAGATTATACGTTATCAATATATATTGCGTTGGTACCAAAATACTTAGCTAGCTTAACCACACTTCTCCAATTGTGTTGTTTGGATGAGAAAAAATGGAGGGGAGAGGGAAATTATTGTGAGGTGCGTTTAAAAAATATTAGAAAAGTGGGGTATAAAATTTTAATAAAAAAGAAAATGTAAATAAAAGAATAAGAAAAATTAAAATTTTTTAACCACACTTCTCCAATTGTTTGTTTGGATGAAAACAAAACCTAGGTGTTGGAAAAAAATTTATCAAATACCAATAAAAATGTCCAGAAGCTATTTTAGACCAAAACCTAGGTTTTAGAAAAAGTTATCTCTCATCTCTCATTATTAGTATTTTTTCGAACGTCAAGATTCTTAAGATCTTTTTTAGTACCCTTCAAGACGGTGAAATATTTTTCCATAATCATTCGTTACCTTGAAATATTTTTTCAATATCCTAAAATAAATTTTCAAAATCATGAAGTATTTTTTCAGTATTTTTAAGTATTTTTTTAGTACATTGCCATCCTGAATTTTTTTTTTAAAAATCAGTCATTACCTTGAAATATATTTTCAATATTCTAAAATAAATTTTTAAGACCATAAGAATCATCTTTTTAGTATCATTCAAGATCCTTATTATGAAAATTAATATTTAAAATACAACCTTATCCTTTATATTCAATTATACCAAAATATTTTTATATGTTAAAAAAATTTTGCCCACTCAATTTATTAATACATATATGTTTGATCTAATTTTTATCATGTTACATAATTTACTAATGGTAGAAATTTATTTTTCTAACAATTTAGGTAATTTTTGGTAGTTATTATGAAATAGAATCATTTTTTCAGTATCCTTATTATAAAATTTAATGTGAAAAATATTTAAAATACAACTTTTATATTCAGTTATACCAAAATATTTTTATATGTTAAAAACATTTTTCTTCACACAATTTATTAATACATATATGTTTGATCTAATTTTTATCATGTTACATAATTTACTAATATTAGAAATTTATTTTTTCTAGCAATTTTATGTAATTTTTGGTATTTATTATGAAATGAAATATTTAAAATACAACTTTATCCTTTATATACAATTATATTAAAAGCTAATGCTTTTTTTTTCCTTTGAAAATTTGACCTTGGAAAAATTATTTTGATAACAATATCCAAACACTCATTTTTATCAAAAAACTATTCTCCGAAGCTATTTTTACCTCATAAATCCCAAAAACTATTCATGCTAAATCCAAACTGGTCCTGAGAAATGTAAAGATAATTCTCATTAACATAAACTACAGTTCATTCCAATAATATAATAATATTTTGAGAAAAAATTCATTATTAGAATCCTGAACTATCATAAATATAAATTATTAATCATTGTCCAACAATTTTTCCATCAAAAATTATAAATGCATGCATTTTTTGCCCATGAACGTAGATGCCATACATCCAAGTAAACGTTTGCGGGACACTATTTGGGGGAGGACAATAACAATCACAAATACTTAAATATATTTCTTCTACTTTTTCATAATTCTAGAAACAATAAAATCATCATTGAAACAGAAACATAACACAAAGAAAAACAAGGGTTATTGACCAAGGAACAGATAAATCAGCCGCTAGAAAATGGCCACACTTTTGGACACCTCAGATTTTGTTGAAGGCAACAATGTCACAGCTTTGAATATACTCATTGCATGGCTCAACTGTAAGATGTTCCTCAATAAGGGAATCCACAGAGACAAGGTCGTCAACAATGGTCATCATTATCTGCAACTTCTTGATACCGTAACCAACAGGGACCAGTTTGGCTGCAAGGTTTGAAACAAAGCATTTGTACATATCATCATGCAATTGGTTTTATTTAAATGAGTCATAAAATGAGTGACGTGAAGGTGATGAAAAATTCAACATACATGCTCCCCACGTAAGCCCGGGCATCTGAATGGAACGAACAGCCTCTTCGAGCTTCTTCATGTCGGTCTCATCATCCCAGGGCTTCACATCAAGCAGAACAGAGGACTTCCCACCTACAAAATATGCATAGATGATGCCATTACTCACAGCATGAATACTTAAAAGAAAAGTCTAGTTAAGTATAAACCTAGAGCTACAATCCCAGCATTAAACTAAATTAAGCTCCTGGATGATAGGAACAATAAGCAGGTTAATGAGTTAGATGTCTTATGTTCAACAAATTGAAGGGGAAATAAAGCTTACTCTCTTTCTTCTTGGAGGATTCCTTTTTAGTAGCCTCCCTTGCCTCAGCTGCAGCCTTTTCCTCCTCTGTCTCATCACCAAAGAGATCAAGGTCATCGTCATCATCAGCAGCCGCCTGCAAATACATAGTGAAATCCAGTTAACAGAAGTATTTCGCATAAGTACAGGTGTGGTACAATAATTAACTTATCCAGGACTATCGCAAATTTTCAAAATTCAGGCACCAAACTAAGGTTACCATATTTTATTCTACAATTTATCTCATCAAGGTTACAGTTTTCGGTCTTTCTAATTTTTTCGTCAAAACAACAGCGCTTTTAGAGGCAATCAAAGCTATGTTTGACCCTCTAGTTCGCTCATCATGGCATGTTCGCCATAATAATAAAAAGAGATTCTCTTAAATTTTACCAACTACAAAATGAGATGCATAATATTAACAGTAACCGTCTAATTATTACTCATTGTTTCATATTACTTCATCTAAAGGCAGCGGTATCATTGTTCGTCTCTGAACTTTTTCAATTGCATTTTTAGGGGCAATTTAGAGTGATTGGAACTGGAGAAAGCCTAAATCACAGGCCAAACAGGAAAAAGCCTAAATCCAATTCATTTATACACATATTGGCATAATCATCAGCATGTTAACTCAGTAAATTAAGTAAAAGAAATCAGACCCTAAAAACCCCTAAAAAGTAAAATAGTCAAAAATTTATAAAAAGAAAAGAAGAGAAACAAAAAAGAAATTACAAAAGACAAAATCAAAGGAGATGCGTACCGGCTTGGCAGGAGCAGCTTCAGCGGGAGCAGACTGGCCACTGAAACTCACCCCTTGAGCTTTTCCAGGGAAGCTAATCAAACAAACTCGATATCAACTTTCAAATTGAATATGGTTGAATACACGAAAAAAAAAAAAAAAAAAAAAAAGCCCATCTGAACATTACAGATAGAAGAAATATAAAGGAACAAACGGACCTTTCAAATTGAATATGGTTGAATAAACGAAAAGAAACCAAGCCAATCTGAACATTACAGATTGCAGAGAGATAAAGGAACAAACCTTTCAGCAAGGCGTGAAGAGGCGGCATCATACCACTTGCTGGCACTGGGAAAAGCGTCGCTTGGGTTCTTTAGAAAGGCGTAGACTTTAATGTCATCCTTGGTCAATTGATCCCTGAAAATTTTCAATCAGAACCACAAGAGATTAAGGGGATTGAAGAAATCTCAAAAGAATGAGTTCAAAATCGAAACTCCGATCGTAGAAAGTTACCCAGAAATGTAGGTCTTGCCAAAGAGGAATTCATCGAGGGACTTGACTCCTGCTTTAGTGTGGAGATCTGAGAAGGTGACGGCCATTTTTGAGAGTGTAGAAGGGTGAGATTCAGAGAGGCTCTCAATTCAGCACGCAAGAGGATGACCGGCTCACATTCGGAGTCATGACACTCCTTCCTTCATGAGCTGGCTTCGTAATTTCTCTCATTTTGGTACAAGTATAGAGAAGGCCATCTTCTAGCCAAAATCTCTTGGTTTTGCCTCCGTGGCCATTAGGAGTGTGCATGGGCAGGGCTGGGTAGGGCGAGACCCTTGCCCGATGCCCTGCCCAATATATCATTGGGCAAAAGAAATGCGGCCCGGTGTTCGATCCGCCCGATAAGCTCTAAAATTTTTGGCGAGGCAATAATGGGCTTGGGCGGGTGGCCCTTCCCCGCCCGAGTGACGATATCTTTATACGTAACTCCGCCACACCTTATGTGAAAAAAAAATAGCTTTAGTCATACCTAATAAACAATATTGCAAACTTCAAATGAAATCTATAATTCTACACTTCAGAATATTCAAACATAAGTCTACAACTTAAGTCTTGAATTTAAAAAGACAATAATATGTCTTAACAAAATAACAAATAGTCAAATATCCATAACTGAAATATTAAATAACATACATAATTCATTAAATACAAGGCATCAAAAAATTGCAATTAAGGCCTTGTAGACATTCAACCACCACTAGCCAACCGACAACCCTAACTATTACATTCCCCCCCTCTCCATGTACAACATCTAGGAAAAAAATAATTTGCCATCCGAGTTCGACAGTGGGAAAAGGGAAGAGTTGAAGAAATGAGGATATTTTTTTATATTATAAGTCATATAATTTCCAAAAAATATATAATACTATTTTATTAAAAAAAAAAAGTATAAACTATAAAATACTTTTTTTATTCTATTAAAAAATAAAAAATATTATATACACTATTGGGCAAGGCCAAATGGGGGCGGCAAAGATACTCGCTTTCAAGGTGCCCCGGCTTCTACCCGCAAAAATGCCTGGCCCGGTTGTGCCCAATTTTTTCGGGCCGCTTTTCTTAAATTTTGGCGGGGCAATTTTTCATTGGGCGCGGGCGGGCGAACAGGGTGGATGGGCATCATGCACACCCCTAGTGGCCATCTCCACTAGCTATCGTGCTACAGGTCATAGTTCATACCTTCGATGATTTTTGCTATCAAATTGCCTTTGACTTGACTCATTGCTGCCAACTCCGCTTTTCAGCTCAATGCATCAGCCACTACATTAGCTGTGTCGGGTTTGTACTTCATCACATAGTCAAACTCGGTTAGGAAGTCTTACCAACGAACTTGTTTGGGCGTTAACTTCTTTTGAGATTGTAAATAGCAGGTAGCAATATTATCAGTCTTAACCAAGAACTTTGACACCAACAAATAATTTCTCGAAGTGCGTAAGCAATGTACCACAGTTGTGATCTCCTTCTCTCGAACAATATAACGCCGCTTGGTATCATTGAGCTTGCAACTCTCAAATGCAATTGGATGCCTTTCTTGCATTGGTACCCCTCCAATAGCAAAGTCAGAAGCATCTGTGTGAACTTTAAAAGTCTTGAAGAAACCCGTGAGAACTACTACAGGTTCCTCTATTACTGATGCCTTCAAGTCTTCAAAGGCATTATGGCACTCCTTAGTCCATTCCCACGACTTGTTTTTCTTCAATAAGTTTGTCAAAGGGGTTGCCCTAGCAGAATAGTCATTGATAAACCATATGTAATAATTCACCAACCCAACAAAAGATCACAACTCGGACACTCAGGTGGGTGGCTCCCATTCCTCAATAGCACGAACTTTTTCCTTATCCTTTGTAACATCCTGAATTTTTTTTTTTAAAGAATTAAAATAGGATAGATTAACTTATGGTAATTAATTTTCTATCTAATTACTCATTATGGGAGTAAATTTTCTAAAGTTAGAATTAAAAATTGTTTTAAAATATATATGCATATTATTATATATTATAATATTATATACATATATATAGGTGGAGAAAGGAAGAAAGGAAAGAAGGAAGGAAGTCAGAGGAAAGAAAGGAAGAAAACAAAAGAAAGAAAGAGAGCAAAAGGAAAAAAAAATGGTGGATATTGAAAATCGGGGGGGGGGGGGGGGGGGGAACCACAATGACAATAGAGGGAGCGGGGCCACAATTAGAGTCCCATCAATTAGAAAAAAGGGCGGGCGCCCTTCCCGCTCATGTAAAAGAGGTAGAGGATTTTTTGTATAAATACCGCTACCTCAATACACAAACACACACACACTTTCATCGTTCGGCCCACGAGAGAGAGAGAGAGAGAGAGAGAGAGAGAGAGAGAGAGAGAGAGAGAGAGAGAGTGTGTGAGTGAGTGTGTGTGTGTGTGTGTGTGTGTGTGTGTGTGTGTGTGTGTGTGTGTGTGTGTGTGTGTGTGTGTGTGTGTGTGTGTGTGTGTGTGTAGTGAAGATTATTTGGGGGTGCTAGAAGACTCTCATCTAGAGATTTTGAGTAATTTTTGAGGTTTATCTATAAGCTAGGAAATAACAAGTAACTCGAATATTCTTCCATATACTTGTGAATTATGTATGATTATATGTGTTTATTATTAAATGAATTATATGTATAGGAAAAAAATATTTTATGGTTTATAAGGTTTTAAGATTTGATATAGGAGCTTTAAATTTGTTAGAAATGCATTTTATTTAATAGCACTATTTGCACAGTAATTTACTATTTGTACGTGGATTATATTTGCAGCGACGATTGTTGCATAGTGATTTACTATTTAAGTCTTGAATTTCAAAATGTCAGTTTAGTTCATCAAATTTTAAAAATGATAGTTTGGTTCGAAAAAGCTTTATGAGATGTTGGTTTATTTTTATGATGATATTTGATATAAATGGAAACATGATTTATGTGTGTAGTGGAGATTCTTTGGGGGTGCTAAAAGGCTCCCATCTAGGGATTTGGAGTAATTTTTGAGGTTTATCTATAAGCTAGGAAATAACAAGTAACTCTGAATAGTCTTCCATATCCCTGTGAATTATGTATGATTATATGTGTTTATTATTAAATGAAGGGTTAAGGTGCAGATTTTCCAACGAACTATTAACAGAGGAGCGTCTGGCATAAAAAACAATTGAAGGGACCAAATTGGGCAACGAACTATTAAAAAGTGAAAAAAAAATCACAATTTTGAACAGAGTCGCCAACGAACTATTGTCACTGTCTTGGTGTCTCCGTCTTCCATTGATTGTCACAGTGTTAGCGACGTCGGCGTCTCCAAAGCTTCCATTGTTGCTGGATGTTCCACTCACCCTCTTGAACTCATCCAGCAGTCTATAGCTTTCGATTGGCACACGCCTTGCACCCTGGTTGCGTCCCTCCGATGCCACTGGCAGCAAGAACGTCGCCGCTTACGGCGCCGCTCGCATGGGTCCCATCTCTATTGGTGTTTGCTTTATCCAACAAGAAGGCTTAACCGCTCTTTTCTCCAACGTCTCGCTACTAGTGCTACGCGTTGCCTCATATTTTAACGTAATAGTGATGTTGTTTTTTAATAGTTATTTGGTATTTTTTTTCACTTTTTAATAGTTCGTTGGCAAATCTGTACCTTAACCCTTAAATGAATTATATGTATAGGAAAAAATATTTTATGGTTTATAAGGTTTTAAGATTTGATATAGGAGCTTTAAATTTGTCAGAAATGCATTTCATTTAATAGCATTATTTGCACAGTAATTTACTATTTGCACATTGAATTATATTTGCAGCGACGATTGTTGCATAGTGATTTACTATTTGCACAATGAGTTACTATTTAAGTCTTGAATTTCAAAATGTCAGTTTAGTCCATCAAATTTTAAAAATGACAGTTTGGTTCGAAAAAGCTTTATGAGATGTTGGTTTATTTTTATGATGATATTTGATATAAATGGAAAAATGATTTAATGTATTTATTTTGAAACGAATATATTTATCATGGTGGTTGTATTTGTGATGGGTTGAAGTAAGGAGGAATTTGTATGATAAAGAACTCTTTGTGCCATCACTCAGTGTATAGTGGGCGGTACTTGTTAGGGCCCCTTCTTCCATATTTTCCTCTAGCCGGGATTGCATTGGAGTTATGGAACATGTGACACGTCCTTAGTTGTGTTTTTGAGGAGGGGAGCCATAGTCCAAGCTTAAGTTCTATACCTTTGGTCGGGTGTATCTTAAGTTTTGGTGAGTTTGGAACCATCCAGTCAAATGAATGAATTTCTGTTGAACTATATGTTAGCCTATAGCTCCAGTCAGCGATACAAGGATGGACAGTGATATAAGGGAGACCGCATATTGCATATTATATAATTGTACAGTTCACGGACAATGTTGATTAATTTTGTATGAAGAAATATGGTATATACAAATATATATGTAATCAGCCCCCGTATTTTGTCATATGTAATTTGCTTGTGTACGGTAGAAACTTTAAGTTGTTATTGAGACGTGAAATCTCATCCTATATTAACATTTTTCGTGTGAATTTTCTAGTAGGGAGCATGAGAAGGCACTATAGAGCGAGCTTTGAAGGCTCTTTTATACTCCTATAGTTTATGTTATGTTATTTTTATTTTCCATGTCCCTAAGACTTCACTTTGTATTTTATTATGAAATATTTTGAGATTTTATGTTGACTCAAAAATGGATTTTGGTTTGAATTAGTTATGACGATTTGGATGATGGGCAACTTTGTGGTGATATTTCAAATATTTTGGTTAAATATTTGGTCGTTACATTTTTGGTATCGAGCTAAATGTTCTATGGCTCTTTTGTTGAAGTTTCTAAGTATTTGTTTTCTTAAAATATTTTAAAGATTGTGGCAAAATAAATATCATAACATGTGCACTTTCCTTTTGTTTAGATTTAGAATTTGTTGGGTTAATTTCTTACCTAGTGCCATTATAGTGTAAATCATAGGAGGGTAGGATGCCAAGAACTCGAAAGACTACAATATGGTCCCCATCCTTAGGATAATAATGCCACTTTCGCGGAGTTACGGGATATAATCCCTGATGTAAGAGAGAAAGTAAATAGGCACAAGGATGAAATAACAGTGAGAAGAGGCCAAGGTGCTAATCATGAGAAGGAGAAGAGTCTGATTAAGCAAGGCACTTATACTGATCATCATTCTAAGGGTGGTAGCCGTACTTGCGCTGAATCAAAAGGTAGTAGCAGTACCCATTCTCAGTATCACCCCCACCTATTACTGAAATTTGAGAAATTTTTTGGAAGTTTGCTCCTCCAATGTTCGAAGGGAGGCTGACCCAATCGAAGTACTAGAATGGCTGAAACGTCTAGAAAAGATTTTTTTAAAGTTATTGAGTTAAGCTCACAACAAAAGGTGCTAGTTGTTGAGCAATTGATGCAGAAAACAGCTAAAGAATGGTAAGAAAGTACCAAAATTAATGATGACACTGAGATGACTTGGGAGGAGTTTAAGGAAAAATTCGATAAGTATTATTTCCATACTTCCATTAGAGTAGCAAAGGAGACTGAATTCCTTACGTTCAAGCAAGGAGATTTACACAAAGAAGAATTCATTGCTTGTTTTCCAGAATTGTCTAAATTTAGCTAATATTCGCAAAACAATTCTGAATGGATTTGTGACTGTTTAGTAAAGAAAGTTAGGCCGGATTTAAAAACGGCTTGTCACTATTCATTGATGAGATTAAAGATTTTGAGAAGATGTGTGACAAACAATAGCTAAAAGCAAGCAAGAAGAAGAAGCTGAGAAAATAAAGGGATTCCAATCCATAGCTATACCTCCCATGAGACCTATGGGAGGAATTACTAAAACACGCAGTCAAAGCTTTAGTGGTGTAAGGATGCAATTTAGTTAGCCATCAAGAAATCATTCTGGTGGGCCATCAAGGAATCATTTCAATAGACCATACAGGAGTCAATTTAGTGGAGATCAGAACTCTTATAGGGGATCCACATCTCCTATTGCGAGCACAACTAACAATCAAAAGTGTGCCAAGTGTGGAAAAATACACTAAGCTAGGACACATCTCCAGGTTTTGTGAGGAAGACTCTCGAGGAGCCAATGATGCTAGAGCTGCAGTTTCAGGAAAAGTGTTCACACTATCACATCAGGAGGCTAATGCTTTACCAAATCTGATTAAAGGTATCATCAAACTCTAAGGCTTTGAAATTAAAACTTTATTTGATTCAGGTGCTACACACTCTTTTATATTGTACATTGTGTGCCTAAATTGATTTAAGTATATGTGAATTGCCTTTTAATATGTTATTTCTACACTAGAGGGAGCTTTGGTTCAAAACTTCTAGGGCTTGTTTGAATTGTATAATTGAGTTTGATAGTAGAACCTCAATTATAGATCTTGTTTGTCTATCCATGAAAGGTATTGACGTGATAGTAGGAATGGATTAGTTGTCAGCAAATGACGTCATCCTTGGTTGCAAGAGAAAGACTATTTCTCTTATGCATGACTCTGAGTCATAGTAGAGCACAATTGTTGTCTGCAGTGCAAGTTGAAAAGTCTATTCTAAGGGTTGTCCAGTGTACATGGAGTTTTTCTCCATTCAAGCAAAAGTGAACAAATTTCCGGAAGTATTTCTAAAAGAGATGACAGGTTTACCCACAGAAAGAGAAGTAGAATTTTCTATTGATCTTGTACCTGGGACGAGGCCTATTTTTTAAAGCTCCTTACCGAATGTCTCCATCGGAACTAGCGGAATTGAAGAAGCAAATTGAGAGTTGATAGAAAAGGGATTCATCAGGCCCAATGTATCTCCTTAGGGATCGCCTGTGCTCTTTGTGAAGAGAAAGATGGGAGCCTAAGACTATGCATTGACTACCACCAGTTGAATAAGACAACTATAAAGAACAAGTATCCTCTACTTAGGATTGATTATCTACTTTATCAATTAAATGGAGCATTCATATTCTCCAAGATTGATCTGAGATTTGGCTACCACCAAGTTAAGGGTGAAAGTGATAATTGAATATTTCATACACTACTTTTTGTCTCTTCATTTATAATTTAGGACTCTTTAGCTAATAAATAATGGTTTTTATACTTATTTGGGCTTTGGGTCTTTTATTATATTTTAGCCAATACTTACTAATAAATTCCAGTTTTACATTGCTTCACCATTTTTACCATAACTCTTGAACCAGACATCGGATTTGCCTCATTTTTGTCTCATATTTCAGATGATTCAGAGAGCTACAATTGTTATGAAGATGCCCGAGAATTGATATCCGAGATGGCAGCCAACTCTCAGCAATTTGGCACCAGGGCCAATAGTACTCCTGTTTACCATGTGCAAACACCTCCAGTCCAGTACGATTCTCAGAGATTAGAGAATAGACTTGATGATCTGACCTCTCTGGTGAGGCAGCTGGCAGTGACACAGACAGTACAATCTCCTCCTCCTCAGATTGGCTACTCATGTGGGTTCTGTTCTGACCCTTACCATTCTACTAACTCTTGTCCTACCTTGCATGATCCTGCTTATCAAGACCAGTCAGTAGCTTCAGTGGGTGTTTTTCCGGGAAAGCCACAATACCAACGAGAATAATGCATTCTCCAATACCTACAATCCCGGTTGGAGAAATCACCCTAATTTTCGTTGGAACCGAATCGAACCGAGTAACCAATATTAGCGAGTGCGGGAATTACCAACGAGACAAGATGAGACCACATAATTTCCAACAGCAATCTGCACCTCCTTTGCCTTTGCCAGCACCACCTCCTCGACTAGCCATATGTGCACCTCCACAGGCAGCACAACAGCAGGCTAGTAGTAGTGGTAGTGGTGGTTCCTCCCTTGAGGATATGATGAAGCAATTTGTCACAGCCAATATGCAGTTCCAACAAAGAACCGACACTTCCATTCGAGTTTGCAAACACAGATTGGGCAGTTGGCAACATCATTGAACCAGCTTCAACCTCAGGGATCCAACACTCTTCCTTCACAAACAATTCCTAATCCTAAGGGGAATGTGAGTGCTGTCTCGCTTCGATCTGGCAAGCAATTGGAGGAACCTAAACCAGCTGCAGATGTGACTTCCACATCAGAAAGAGAGTCAGAAAATGTGAAGATTGACTCTAAAAATAAAAAGGCAATGCAGCAAGGTGAAGAGGAAGACATTCCCATTCCTCTTCCTTTCCCTCAAAGAGCGGTTCATTCCAAGAAGTTGGTAGAAAAAGCACAAGAGAAGGATATACTTGAGACATTTAGGAGAGTAGAGATCAACATTCCTTTCTTAGATGTGGTCAAACAAATTCCTAAATATGCCAAGTTTCTGAAGGAGTTGTGCACCAACAAGAGTTGACTGAAGGGGAGTGAACGAGTGAGTTTGAACCAGAATGTATCAGCACCCATCCAGCCTACGATGCCTCGCAAGTACAAGGATCCAGTGACGTTTTCTATCCCTTGCTGTTTTGGTAGCTATAGATTTGATGATGAAAGTGGAGCTATATACCCAAGAGGGGGGGTGAATTGGGTATTTTAAAAACTTTTGAAAATTGCTTTGTTTTTAGACAACAAAAACAGAGATGAACAGAGTAAAAGGAAGAATAGCTGAACACGAGAGATTTATAATCGGGTTCGGTCTTAACAACTTGACCTACATCCGGTCCCGGACTCTCCGGGATTTTCACTATCACAAAGATTACACACTCTATACTCAAAGAGTAGTTCTCTCTCTAGAACTCACTCCCCCTACAAGTTGTAATCAATGAACTCCCAAATCACCAAGTCCCCTTGACTTGTGATTCTTTTCAATAAATGATTTGAGATAAAAACTCTCTCTAAGAGTAGATGATAATAAACACCGAAGCTTATAATGTCAAAAAGACGAATACAAGTGAAAACCGAAAGGTAGTTAAGAAACTTGAATGCTTGTGCGTTTTCGGTTGTTGTAGTGGTTGAGAAGAATTGAATGCAACTCTATTTATAGCCGAGATAGCATTAATAGACCGTTGCATTGATAATCGACCGTTGGAGATGATCCACGAAGTTGTGAGCTGCTTAGGTCTTCTTCTCTTTCGAAACTCACTTAATCCAGTTGGTGGATGGTCAGAGTTGACTTTCTGCAAATTAATCCGTTGGAGAGGATGTTGCTTGATGTAGAAATCATTCTTTAAAGCTTTGCAACTTGTGTATAGATGGATTAACCAAAAGGATGCAAGTTTACGGGTTGAGCATTTAATGTTCGACATCACTTTTGCTTTTGCTTTAAACCTTGATAAACCTTCCTTAATATGTCCGAAACTCACTAAAAAGATGGTTAAACATATCTAGTACCAATAGAGATTAATCATGGAAAGCATTGAGATCAAACACGAAGGCATAGCAAAATCGTTACTTTCGAATTTAAGGTAACGTCCGAAACCACGGAGGTTTGTTCACAAACCTCGAGGTTTGGTCATTTAAGGTTGAAAACGATTTAAGACCAAAACCTCAAACCTGGAGGTTTATAGAAAAACCTGGAGGTTTCTCATGATGCAATACACGAAGGTTTCTCGGGCTTCCTCCAAACCTCGAGGTTTTCTCAGAAACCTCGAGGTTTCACATTGTAAGTGAAACCCAGCTGAAACCCGATGAAAGCAAACCTGGAGGTTTCTCAAGAGACTTCGAGGTTTTAGAATGAGTGAAAGTTCATTTGCTCTCGGGAACTCACAAAACTCGAGGTTTGTAGTAATACTCGAGGTTTTGTCCAAACTTCAAAGTTCTCGTTTTGAGCCAAAACACAAACCTGGAGGTTTCTATGGAAACCTCGAGGTTTTCAAGCATACTGAAAATCATTAGCTCTCTGGAAGCCATAAACCTGGAGGTTTCTGTCAATACTCGAGGTTTGTCACTTAATTTCAAAATCCTCAGTTTGGCGCCAAGGCACAACCTCGAGGTTTTGTTATAAACCTCGAGGTTTCACAGCTTGGTGTGAAACTGAGTTTTTCTCGGGAAGTCCAAAACCTCGAGGTTTGCTAATAAACCTCGAGGTTTCACATAAATTTGTGAAACCAAGTTTTTGCAAGTTAAAACACAGAACCTCGATGCTTCCTTTATAAGGCCAAACCTCGAGGTTTTCCCAAAAACCTCGAGGTTTGCTCTCACTCAGGGTTTTCCAACTTCTGAGAGCAAATCCTCATTCTTTGTTCACAATTGTTGGCAATTATCAAGATCTTTTAGAGAACCAACAGATGATTGAATGCTAGATTTAGGTGCTTCTATTAATATCATGCCTGCATCTATTTATAAATCTCTTGGTCTTGGTCCTTTACGACCTACTGGTGTTGTTGTTCAGCTAGCTAATAGGAGTAATGTTCATCCTTCTGGTTTAGTTGAGGATGTATTAGTCAAGGTTAATGAACTGATATTTCCTGCTGATTTTTACATCTTAGATATGGAGGATGAGTCTCCCAGTAGTAGGTCACCTATCATTCTAGGGAGGCCTTTCATGAAAACAGCTAGGACTAAGATAGATGTGCATTCTGGTACTCTTTCCATGGAGTTTGGTGATACATCTGTGAATTTCAATATTTTTGATGCCATGAAACATCCTAGGGAAGAACATTTCGTTTTCTCGCATTGATGTGATTGATGATCTTGTGGATGATGTTATTCTTGATTATCCCGATTTTGCATCCGAGAGTGATTCTCCCATTTGTGCATGTGCTGATAATGAATGGTGCTCTATTTGCACTGATTTGCTTAATGATGCATTATTTGGTGATTCTAACTTGCTTGGTGGTTCTACATTACATGTGGATTCTAATATTGATTCTGAGTTTGAGCTTCACCCTGATCCTAATGTGCATCCTAATTCTGATTTTGATGAGCTTCACTCTGATTTTGATGAGCTTGATTCTGATGTTAACATTGAGCCGTATAGACACGGTCCTTCCGTTTCTTTGAATGTGGTTTCGGGCATTTCCAAAGTGTGATGACATCGAGTTGTTGCAACAACCACCCAAGCTTCTTCCCTCCACCGAGCAACCACCCAAGCTTGAGTTGAAATCCCTTCCAGATCACCCGAAGTATGCATTTCGGAGGTCGATGAACGGTTCCAGTCATTGTGGCAAATAATCTTCTTCGACCAAGAAGAGAAGTTGCTAAGCTTATTGAGGGCGAACAAGAAAGCCATTGGGTGGACATTAGCGACATCGTTGGCATTAGCCCTTCCATGTGTATGCATCGAATTTCGTTGGAAGAGGACTCTAAGCGGTGAGGCAGCCCTGCAGACGCCTTAATCCTCTTATCCTTGATGTGGTGAAGAAGGAGGTCACTAAGCACGCAAGCCGGTATCATCTATCCCATTTCGATAGCCGGTGGGTTAGCCCGATCCAAGTGGTTCCTAAGAAATCCGAGTCACCGTGGTAGCCGTCGGAAGAATGAGCTCATTCCTACTCGAGTTCGAATAGTTGGAGAGTTTGCATCGACTATAGGAGACTCAACCAAGCCACTCGTAAGGGTCATTACCCTCTACCTTTCATTGATCAGATGTTAGAGCGTTTGGTTGGGAAGTACCATTACTGCTTCTTGGATGGCTACTCCGGATACTTCCAGATCCATATTGCTCTTGAGGATCAGGAGAAGATGACCTTCACATGCCCTTTTGGAACATATGCCTACCGAAGGATGCCTTTTGGCCTTTGCAACGCAACTGACACATTTCAGCGTTGTATGGTAAGCATTTTCTCCGAGTTTTTAGAGGACCGCATGGAGGTTTTTATGGATGATTTCACCTTTGTATATGGGTCTCGATTTTGATGCATGCTTAGCTAATTTGTCTAGAGTTTTGCATAGGTGCATTGAGTCTAATCTTGTGTTGAATTATGAGAAGTGTCACTTTATGGTTGAGTCGGGTATAGTCTTGGGACACATAGTGTCTAGGAAAGGGATTGAGGTAGATCCTGCTAAGATAGATGTAATTACTACTTTGCCTTACCCTGCATCGTGTGGGAAGTTCGCTCTTTTCTTCGTCATGCAGGTTTCTATCGGCGTTTCATTAAGGATTTCAGCAAGGCCCGACCCTTGTCCAACCTTCGCATAAGGACACTGACTTTGTATTTGATGATGCTTGCAAGGCAGCCTTCGATCATTTGAAGCGTTGCCTGACTACAGCCCCAGTGATCCAAGCCCCTGATTGGTGCCTCCCCTTCGAGTTGATGTGTGATGCTTCCAACTATGCGGTTGGTGCTATCTTGGCACAACAAGTTGATAGAGCATCTCATGTGATTGCCTATGCCTCCAAGACTTTGGATCCGCCTTGACCCAATTACACCACTACTTAGAAGGAGTTGTTGGCTATTGTATTTGCTTTTGATAAGTTTAGGTCATATCTACTAGCAAGTAGAGTAATTGTTTTCTCTGACCATGCTGCTTTAAAGTTTCTTTTGAAAAAGGCAGATGCTAAGCCACGACCCATCCAGTGGATGTTGTTGCTCCAAGAGTTCGATGTTGAGATTCGAGACGAAGTGGAGCACAAAATTGGGTAGCTGACAACTTAAGTCGCATCACCCATTCTCCTTCTCACCCTTCTTCTATTCAGGATGATTTCCACGATGAGCAGCCTTCTACTACTGCAAGGTAAGCTTCCATGGTATCTTCGATCTGGTTAACTACTTGGTAGGCGGTGTTTTGCCTATAGATTCCACTAGGGCCCAAACCCTTAAATTAAAGAGTGAGTCTAAATATTATGTTTGGGATGACCCTTATCTGTGGAAATTTTGTAGTGACCAAGTAATTAGGAGATGTGTGCCTGATCATGAGTTTCACTCTATATTGCATTTTGCTCATTCTTCTGCCTATGGTGGTCACTTTGGACCCCAAAGAACTGCTCGGAAAGTGTTAGACAGTGGATTATTTTGGGCTTCCTTGTTTCATGATTCCCATCTGTTTTGTAAGTCATGTGATAACCGTCGAGAGCAGTGGAGTATTTCCGTAGGCATGAGATGCCCTTAACCCTATATTGTTTTGTGAGATCTTTGATGTTTGAGGTATTGATTTTATGGGTCCATTTCCGCTTCATATGGTTATACTTACATCCGGGTCGTTGATTATGTCTCGAAATGGGTTGAGGCGAAAGCCACCCGGACTAATGATTCTTCGTGGTGATGGATTTTGTTAGGTCTAACATTTTCTGCAGGTTTGGCATTCCTAGAGCTATTATCAGTGACCAAGGTTCCCATTTTTGCAACTGAAGCATAGGTGCCTTGTTACGCAAGTATGGAGTGCTTCACAAGGTCTCCACAGCATACCATCCTCAAACCAACGGTCAAGCCTGAAATCTCAAATAGAGAGATTAAGCAAATCCTTCGAAGATCGTTAACTCTACCCGGAAAGATTGGAGTAAGCGATTAGAGAATGCTTTGTGGGCGTATCGCACCGCCTACAAGACTCCGATTGGGATGTCTCCTTATCCGCGTGTCTTTGGTAAGGCATGTCATCTTCCGGTTGAGTTGGAGCATCAAGCCTATTGGGCCATTAAGCGAGTGTAACATGGATTTGGCCAAGTCCGGGATGGAGCGGAAGCTACAATTGCAAGAGTTGGATGAGCTTAGATTGGATGCCTATGAAAGCTCGCGGTTATACAAGGAAAAGACTAAGGCATTCCATGATAAGCATATTCGAGGAAAGAATTTTCTCGTGGGCCGAAAGTTCTTGTTTAACTCTCGTTTGAGGTTTATGCTTGGTAAGCTTCGATCTAAATGGGATGGCCCTTTTGAGATCACTAACATTTTTCCATTTGGTCTTTGTTGAGCTATGTGATCCACCCGGGGACTAACCTTTAAGGTCAATGGGCATCGCCTCAAGCCATTTCATGAGGGATCAGCTGCTGAGGAAGCGAGAGATTCTCCTCATTGATGCCATTTATCCTCCATAAACCCCTTGGGGAGTATTCTTCTTTCTTTCTCCTCTTTCTTCTATTTGTTTTCCTTTTTCTACTTTGCTTTTTGAGATAAATACAATCTCTTTCTATGATTGCTACATATTATAAACTTGGACATTTTGGTTTTAATGGATCATTCTGTTGGGTCTGCAATTCTTGACTCTTCGATTACATGTCTTGGTAGTTGATTTGATGTTGTTGATTGCTTAAGTTGGTGTTGACCTTGTGAGGTTTTGAGCCTGCATGAATGGAATTCATCTTTTGCCATTCTTTCTTTCATGTGTGCATCTACTCATGATTTGTGTTCTCTAGAACTTGCTCCTTTTCTTTTTGAAACTACATTTTTCACTTACGTGCATAAGTATGATGGAAGCTTGTTTTCTTTCTTTTATTTTCCCTACTTTGGCCAAATAGCTTTTCCCTTGCATTATGATCCCTTTGCTAGCCCTTTGTGCCTTTTTGACTCATTCTTTTCTAAGCCACATTACAAGCCTAAGCGTAAAACCATTTTATTCCGCACCTTGAAAATTTATTGAGCATTGGTTTCACCTTGGTTTTGTGTTTAAGTGTGGGGGTTGCTCAGGAGTGCAACAGTTTAAGTGTGGGGGGATGTTTGCTTTTGTCATTGTGGTTATGTATATAGTATAGTTTCATTTTCAAAAAAAAAAAAAAAAAAAAAAAGAAGAAAAGAAAAAGAAAGAAAGAAAAGCAAAAAAGAAATAAAGAAATAAAGAAAGAAAATACATAGAAAGAAAGGAGATATATAAAAAAAAAAAAAAATTCTCACATAGAGAATGATTATGTTAATTAGTGCTCTTTTTAATTTCTTTGATGCTTAGCCTTTCATTCCATACTATTACCTACCTTCACCCTAACCCCTTTCATAACAAGCTCTCTTGATTTGTGCATGCATGTGTTATGAGTAGTGGAGACGTAGAAATTGAGCAAGCTTATGGTAGAGCAAATTTCTTGAGTAGAATTTGAGCGATACACTTATTTACCTTAAACACTTGAGAGATTGATTGATTGATTGAACGCATCATTTGAGAGACCATTTTACGTGATTAGCATCATTGATGAGATTGCCATGAATTGTAATTTGAGATGAAGGGATTTTGGTCTTGATTGATTTTTCTTTTGGAGCTTTGTATCCCTTGTTCAATTTTTGCATTGTTAGCAATTGTTAGAAAAGAAGAGTTTCTCCTTTAGGTCTTTTTCTTTGAATTTTGCTCAGGAGTGCAAAAAGATAAGTGTGGGGGAATTTGATAATTGAATATTTCATACACTACTTTTTTCTCTTCATTTATAATTTAGGACTCTTTAGCTAATAAATAATGGTTTTTATACTTATTTGGGCATTGGGCCTTTTATTATATTTTAGCCATTATTTAATAATAAATTCCAGTTTTAAATTGCTTCACCATTTTTACCATAACTCTTGAACCAGACATCAGATTTGCCTCATTTTTGTCTCATATTTCAGATGATTCAGAGAGCTACAATTGTTATGAAGACATGAAGAGCAAATTCGGACAAGAGGACGGTCGATTTTGGAGCCGAAGTCATATGTATTTTTGGGCTCGAATTTTGTAATTAAAGCCCATTTTATTTTATTTTCGTTTTGGGCCTGAATTGTGGATTGGAGCCCCATTTCGTTTTGCCATTTTAGGTTAAGTGAGGCAGCAGCCACAAACACACTCTCATTCACGTTTTTATATTTTAGTGCATCAAAATAGGAGTTTTGATTCTCTCATCTCTGTTCTTCGTGTTCTTCATGTTCATGATGAAATTTCTTCTCGATTTTCGTTCGTATAATCATGACTAGCTAAGCTACTGTGATTAACCTATGGATTGAAGATTCCACTATCCAGAGGACTCGCGCTTAATCGGTAACCGTCTAACTCGTTTATGCATTCTTTAATCGGATTCGATTTTTGGATTTGGATTGAGTTTTTGATTAAAAACCCAGATCGACATTTCCCAAGGATGTAGTTCGAACTAGGTTAAAGTATCTGTGCAATCGTACGGTGATACGCCACTGATTTGACAAATTCGGACGATTGTTCGATTGAGGGAATTCTCGGGCAAATGCGAGATTTCGGTTTGCCTAGATTCGATCACGAGTTCGGTTATAAACTGTTTTCGTCCGAGGAAGGGGTGGAATTCGAAATCCTGGGTTAATCTTTTGTTATTCCGTTTATCGTGTTAATTTCATTTCGTCTGTTATTTCGATTTAATTCTGTTTGAACCAAAAACAAAACCCCCATTTTCTTATTCTTTTTATTTCTTTGTTCGAATTGAACCGATCGTGAATTCGTTGGGAAACGACCCAAGTTACATTATACGCAAATCCTTCTAATCTGGTTATTTTGGGAGATTACGACAAATCTTTGTCACAAAGCTGAAGATATCTCAAAAACTGCATTCAGAACTAGATATTGCCACTATGAATTTCTTGTTATGCCATTTGGGCTAACAAACACTCCAGCTGTATTCATGGATTACATGAACAGGATCTTCAGGTCCTATTTGGATAAGTTTGTAGTGGTTTTTATTGATGACATCCTTATATATTCTAAGGATGAAGAAAAACATAAAGAGCATCTCAGAATTGTGTTACAAGTGTTGAAAGAACACAAGCTCTATGTGAACTTGTTTAAGTGTGAATTTTGGTTAAAGGAAGTAAAATTCTTAGGCCATGTCGTATCAGCTGAAGGGTTGCGGTGGACCCTACCAAAGTTGATGCGATCCCCAATGGGAATAATCAAAGTCTATGACTGAGATCAGGAGTTTTCTAGGATTTACTGGCTATTATAAGAGATTCACTAAAGGCTTTTAATAGATAGTTATACCCTCAGCAAAGTTAACTAGAAAGAGTTAATCATACATATGGAACCAGAAGTATGAAGCAGCTTTTCAAGATTAGAAAAATAAACCATAGCACTGGTACTAATAATTCCAGATCCTACTCAAACTTTCACTTTGTACACTGATGCTTCCAAAAAAAGTCTTGGGTGTGTGCTAATGCAAAATGGTATGGTAGTGGCTTATGCTTCTTGACAGTTGAGGCCACATAAATAGAACTATCCTACTCATGACTTGGAGTTGGCAGCAGTGGTATTTACTTTGAAGATTTAGAGGCACCATCTCTATGGTTCGTAATTCGAGGTCTTTAGAGACCATAAGAGTCTGAAGTACCTGTCTGACCAAAAGATCTTAATATGCGGCAGAGGAGGTGGATGGAGTTTCTCAAATATTACGACTACGAATTGAAGTATCATCCAAGAAAGGCAAATGTTGTAGCAGAGGCCTTTAACAAAAAGACAATCCATGTAGTCTAGTTGATGATCAAGGAACATAAATTGTTAGAGGATGTACAAAGTACATCTAATAATTGTTATGCCCTAAGGGTCAAATATTATACTTTAAACATTATTGTTATTTAAAATATTTCTCCATTTTGTTATCATATCATTTGCATGTTTATTACGATGACTGTATCCTTGGATGTATCATACAGATTGTCCTAAATGTCCTTGGTCGGTCATCTATGCGGGAGCAAAGATAAAATAAGAGCAGTATGACTTTGATGAGGTATAGAGATACGAATCAAAGTCTTAGGCACTTGTAAGAGTACAAGATGTTGGACCGACCCACTATAAGAAAGCTGCATGGATTAAGTCATAAGCTTATCTCATGTATAACCACATCACAATGCCCTTTGACCTGAGATCATCATGGATTCCTACATGAGAGTCGCTCATCTTTGACCTAGTCAAAAGTCACCTTCGACCGGGTGATGATAAAGGCTTCGACCGGGATTAGTGGTTTTCATGTAGAGGAATGTGAATGGTCAAGATGGGATTTATCCCTCACATTTGTATAGAGATATTACTGGGCCCCTCGATGAGTAAGTCTAAGAAAAGTATGACCATACTACGATGGAAAGGAGTTTTCACTTCAATTGTTAGACTACTAAAGAATTGAAAAAGTAATGGTCAAGAACAGGAGGATGACACATCCCTGCTTCATCTTTAACCAAATTATTGTGTGACAAAAGGGACGTGTCATGGTTGTATCATAGGTTGCATCGTATCATCGATCCTCATATGAATTGGGTAGTCATAATGTCTTGCTAGAGGCCCCTTGCAACTTGTGGGCTGGTACAATGTTGGCCCGCTGCCAATTTCATGTGGGCCTATGGGGTCGCACACAAGAATAGCCCACCATGAGCTAAATGTCCAGATTCATTGAATCTAAGATATGTCTAAGATTTAATGAATATAACATTTAATCTAGGGAGGATGGATATATATATATATATATATATTTGAAAATAATAATAATATTATTTATATAGATAATAATATTATTATGTAGTATTTGTACGTATTTAATTTATTTGATAAATTAAATAACTAAAACTAATAGAGATATCATATCTCATGTTTAATTTTCGAAGAGAGATATCGTATCTCTGATTTAATTTTTGAAGATAGATATCATATCTCATATTTAATTTATGAAGATAAATTAAATCGGCTAGTTTTTAATTCGGATTAAAATAAATAGATTAGATTAAATCTGTTGGACATATTTAATTAATATTATTTTAATCAATTTAAATTTCAAAATTAATTAAGATTAATTTTGAATATGTAATACGGCCTATTAGGGTTTGAAAAACCCTATAAGATAGTGAGAGAGACATATTAGAAAAGTTGGCAAGAGAAAACCCTCGAGGATATGGAGAAAAATGTTAGAGGCGCTAGCACGTTGCCCGTGTTGGAGTTGTTCATGTGGATACTAGTAGAGGAGCTGGTTCGTTCAGTTGGCTCCTAGTAATTGAACAAGACGCATACGAAAGGTACGATTCCGACTACTTTAATTTAAACACCATTGATAGATCCTCTAATGGGATTCGAATTTTATTTTGATAAAATTCTCATTTCGCTTGTTTGAATCCCAACATTAATGTAATGTTAGGACTGGTTGCTACCATGGAAGCATTAACTATTGAAAGTACAACTTGGAAAGAAATTAAATTTGTTCAGTTGAGGGTGAGTATCTATTGAGTGTTAGGGAAGATATTGAAGAAGGAACAGAGTCAAAATTTGAGATTGGTGAAGATGAGATATTAAGGTATAAAGGAGTGTGTCCATATGATAATGGAGAAATGAGAAAGCTCATGCTAGAGGAAGCTCATCGGAGCAAATATACTATTCATCCTGGAGCAACCAAGATGTATCATGATCTCAAGCAGAATTGATGGTGGCGAGGAATGAAGAAAGATGTAACTGAGTTTTTTACTTGTTGTTTGACTTGCCAGAAAGTCAAAATTGAACACTAGAAGCCTCCTGGATTGTTACAGAATTTGGAGATCCCAAAATGGAAATGGTACAGCATCTGTATGGATTTCATCATGGAACTTCCTTCAACTACATTTGAGCATAATGCCATTTGGGTAATTATTAGATTGACTAAGTCAGCTTATTTTCTGGCTATCACAGCAGAATACTCTCTTGAGAGACTAGAAAAAATCTATATGAAGGAGATTGTCAGATTGCATGGGGATACCAAAAAGCAACATATCTAATCGTGATCCGCAATTTACTTCATGATTTTGGAGAGCATTGCAGGATGCTATGGGAACTCGACTAAGGTTTAGCACTACTTACCATCCTCAAACTGATGGGCAGACTGAGAGGACTATACAGACTCTGGAAGACATGTGAGCATGTGCAATCAAGCTAGTAGGAAGTTGGGACAATCATCTTCATCTGGCAGAGTTTGCATATAACAATAGTTATCACTCAAGCATTGAAATGACATCTTATGAGACTTTTTATGGAAAGAAATATAGATCTTCTATTTGCTCGACGGAATTGAATGAACGAAGTTTACTAGGTCTAGATTTGGTGGATGAAACAACTCAAAAGATTAAGGTGATTCAATAGAGACTTCTCACTGCTTAGAGCTGACATAAGAGTTATGCCGACATGAGAAGGTGACCGTTGGAGTTCATGGTGAGCGAAAATGTATTTTTGAGAGTCACGCCAATGACGGTATTGATAGAGTGATTCGAGCGAAGAAGCTTTCACCTCATTTATGGGTCCCTATGAGATTTTAGAAAGAATAGGACCAGTAGCTTACAAAATTGTATTGCCTCCATAGTTTGCAAACCTTCATGATGTCTTTCATATAAGTACCAACCATATGCTTCCCATATTATTGAAGTAGAGGAGATAGAACTCAGAGATAATATGACATATAAAGCAGAGCCAGAGTGGATTGTTGATGTGAGGAATAAGTAATTAAGAAAAAAGACTATTAGACTTGTGAAGGTTGTATGGAGAGAAATGGCTCTTGGAGCTACTACTTGGAAAGCGGAAGAGAATATGCGACAATCCTATCCTCACTTATTTGATTAAGTAGAGCCCTTAATTCTATTGAATTTTGGGGACAAAATTTCTTTATAGGAGGGGAGAAATGTAACATCCTCATTCTTTTTAAAGAATTATAATGGGATAAATTAACTTATGGTAATTAATTTTCTATCTAACTACTCATTATGGGAGTAAATTTTCTTAAGTTAGAATTAAAGATTTTTTTAAATATATACACATATTATTATATATTATAATATTCTAATTATATTATAATATAATAATATATAAAGGGGTAGGCAGCGGAGAAAGGAAGGAAGGAAGGAAGTCGGTGGAAAAAAAAAAGAAAAAAGAAAGAAAGAAAGAAAGGAAAAGCAAAAAAAGACGTTGGATGTTGAAAATGTGGGGAGGACCCACCACATTGACAATAGGGGGAGTGGTGCCATCATTAGCGCCCCATCAATTAGAAAAAAGGGTGGGCGCCATTCCCACCTAAAGTAAAAGCGGTGGGGGATGTTTTTGTATAAATACCCCTACCTAAATACACAAACACACAAACTTTCACCATTCGGCCAAAGGAGAGTGTGAGGGGGGGGGGAGAGAGAAAGAGTGTGTAGTGGAGATTATTTGGGGGTGCTAGAAGACTCTCATCCAGAGATTTGGAGTAATTTTTAAGTTTTATCGTAAGCTAGGAATTAACAAGTAACTCTAAATATCCTTCCAAATACTTGTGAATTATGTATGATTATATATATTTATTATTAAATGAATATATGTATAGGAAAAAAAAATATATTTTATGGTTTATAAGGTTTTGAGATCTGATATAGGAGCTTTAAATTTGTCGAAATGCATTTTTTTTTTTATGAAAAAAAGTTTTGGAGGGGTTCGGCATCGGGGTCCCCCACCAAGGCCAGGGCATGGCCTCGGGCTCTTTGAGCACTTAATGGGGACTTACGAGATCGCCTACCAAAGGAGTCCCAGCGACGATAGAGGGGATCGAACACACATCCCTTTGGGACTTGACCAAATCCCTTACCATCTATGCCAACTTCCTTTGGCAGAAATGCATTCTCTTTAATGCCACTATTTGTACAGTAATTTACTATTTACACAGTGAATTATATTTGCATCGACGATTGTTGCATAGTGACTTACTATTTTCATAGTGAATTACGATTTGCACAGTGATTTACTATTTAAGTCCCGAATTTCAAAATGTCAGTTTAGTCCATCAAATTTTTTAAAAAATGACAATTTGGTCAGAAAAAGCTTTGCAAGATGTTGTTTTATTTTTATGATGATATTTGATATAAATGGAAACATGATTTAATGTATTTATATTGAAACGAATATATTTATCATGGTTGCTGTATTTGTGATGGGTTGCAGTAAGGAGGAATTTGTATGGTAAAGAACACTTTGTGTTATCACTCAGTGCACAGTGGATGGTACTTACCAGGATCCTTTTTTCCATATTTTCCTCTGGCCCCGATTGCATTGGAGCTGTGAGACATGTGACACCTCCTTAGTTGTGTTCTTACGGAGGGGAGCCATAGTCCAAGCTTAAGCTCTATACATTTAGCCAGGTGTATCTTAACTTTTGGTGAGCTTGGAACCATCTAATCAAATGAATGGGTTTCTATTGGACCATGTGTTAGCCTATGGCTCCAGTCAGCGGTACAAGGATGGACGGTGATATAAGGGAAACTGTATATTGCATATTATATAATTGTACAATTCACAGATTGACAATGTTGATTAATTTTGTAAAATTTTGTATGAAGAAATATGGTATATACAAATATATATGTAATCAACTCCTGTTTTTTGTCATATGTAATTTGCTTGTGTACGGTAGAAACTTTAAGTTGTTATTGAGACGTGAAATCTCATCCTATATTAACATTTTTCAGGTGAATTTTCTAGTAGGGATCATGAGAAGGCACCTATAAAGTGAGCTTTGAAGGCAAGTCTCGCGTTCACTGGCCAGCTTGATCGCTACTAAAGCCCTTTCGTTTATTTTGTCTGGATCCTCCTTTTCTTTTCTTCTAATAGGTGTTCTACATGGGCTTCTAAGGTGTCATTGTAAATTGCTATATCATCCAAGTAGACCATCATGAACCGATCAAGGAAAGGATGGAAGATCTGGTTCATCAATGTACAAAATGTTGCTGGTGTGTTAATTAGACCAAAGGGCATCACCAGCCACTCAAAGGACCCGTACCTTGTTACACAAGCGGTCTTGGGTTCATCTCCTTCGGCGATGAGAATTTGATGGTACCCCGATAGTTAATGCAAAGTCACATTGATCTATCATGTGATGGGCCCTTAATAAGGTCGTGCTCTTGGTTCTAACTCAATCTCATGGTCCACCTCTCGTCTAGGAGGTAATCTCTTAGGGAGTTCTGGTAGCATGATATCCTTATTCTCCTTCAAGATCTTCTGGATCACAGGAGGGAGATTCCCACTATCCTCTTTATCAGGATTCACCTCTTTATCAGGATTCACCTCTTTCAAAGCTACAAGGTAGTTGACTTCCCCTCTCTTAAATCCCTTTTTTACCTGCATAGCTGACAAAAGAGTAACTCAATCATTGTTTGTTGCAAGTACTGTGCAAGCGAGCCCCTTTTCCATGATACACATTGAGTCAAAACATGACATGAGGAATGCTTTTGCTTTGCGCAAAAATTCCATACCCAATACCACATCAAAATCATCCATAAGGGCTACTAACAGATCAACGATCCCCTTCCACGTGCCAAGACATAGCTTTACTCCACTTGCTATGCCATTAAGGGGTTTGGCAAGAGTGTTCATAGTCTTCAACCATCCTCCTCATGGTCAAGTAACCAATGGGCCAACCCGCTTAGCCTCTTTTGGAGTAATAACATTGTGGGTTGCCTTAGTGTCCACCATCACCTTCACAGGGTTTCTGTTTAATTCTGCCTCTACATAGATGAGTTCGTTACTTCTTTGAGTAGGTTGCACAGGTTTAGCTTTTAAAGCATTTAGAAGTCTGAGAGATCTCATTTGTGAACTAGGCGCTTCCTCGCTGGGTACATCTTACCCTTCAACAATGGATGACAAGGTACCGAGTTTGGGACAATTCCTCATGCGTGTAGCCCTTTGTACATGTAGCAACTCATCGTGTGCTTGTTGTTGTTGTTCTTCTCCTCATATTGGTTTCTAGGAAGGACTTGCCAACTCCTTCCTTGGTTGTCGCCTTCCCTTTGTCTCCCCCACCTTTTCCTTGATTAGGTTTAGAAGACTTAGGCTTGGAAGAGTCACCTTTCTTGCCCCTTTAATATTCAGTAAGGCTCTCAGCGATGACAATAGCTTCATTCGTATCTGTCACACCACGCCGTTGGAGCTCACGTTTTACCCAATTTTGAAGACTGTCTATGAAGTAGAACAATGCTTATTCGTTGGTGAGATTGGGGATTTGTAATATGAGGGTAGTAAAATCCCTTACATGGTCAGAAATCGTGGTCTTATGCTTAAGTCCCTTAACTTCTTTTGAGCCCCATAGACCATATTCTCAGGAAAGAATTGCTTCTTTAACTCTTTCTTAAAGTCTTCCCATATTGAAATAGTGCAAAGGCCTTTTTGCATATTGGAATGCTTCCCAGCCACCATAACATAGCATTATCGATAAGGAATAAGGAGCCGGTGCATACCTTGTCTGCATCATCAGCCAAGTTCAAGGTCCTAGCATATCGCTCCATTTGCCACAAGAAGTTTTCAACCTCCTTGGCATCATGAACACCCTTAAATTCTTTCGGTTTAGAGAGAACCAACCTTACCTCCCTTGTTCCACCAATACCAACTACTGAAGGAGGTTTTGCTTGCCTCTCCAAGGAAGTCTAAAGAGAGTTAAGTTGTTCCTGCATAGCGGTAATAGCATCCATCACCTTGGTCTAGAGGCACTTCATGGGCTCGGCTTATTCCTCCTCAACATTGAGGTACGAATCAAGATCTGACCTCAAGTTGTCTAATTGTTCTAGGGTGTGGGTTTCAAGTGTCTCAAAGTCACCTTCCACTTTGACCACACAAGTACTCACCCCATTTAAGGCCTCCTCTAAAGCCTCGACCTTTACCGTTAAGGTGGCAATATCTGCGGCTTTAAGGGACTTGCTTGATCCTCGAGCCTTCCTTGGTTGATGAGGAGGTTGAATCTCCCTACCCTTTTCTTCTCCAGAAACAACAATGTCCTCAGTCATGCCCGACATCCTTGCTTACAAAATAGCTCTCATGACTCACACTCAAAGCTTCGAACTAAAGCTCTGATACTACATTGTCACGGCCTTGGACTGGACTTCCTAAAAACCGTGCCGGCCTTAGATTGATCACCCCTACAGATCCTAGCTAAGTCAGCCGAATCCCCACGAGTAGGCAAAGGAAACAATTATTAAGAGAACTTTTAGAGAGAGAAGTAGAACTCTAGAAAGAGAAGCTGTGGAACGAGAATTGATTGTATTGCTTTTGACGGTTTACAAATGATGTGACCTCCCCTATTTATACCCAAATCACTTCCTCGATGAACAGTTAGGAACTAAAACATCCTATGGTTGATAATGGTTCTCCAGAACCTTCTCCTAAAATATGTAAATATTTATGTTTACATAAAAGTCTCTGTTAGGTTGGAGAGAGTTGGAGAGGTATGTTAGAGTCAACTGAGCATCCTCAGCTTCGCAGTGCCCTCAAAGCTTCAAGACAAACCCGAGCTTTGTTTTTAAGGTTGCCGGCGACGGTAGATGACGGAGGTGGAGAGTGAGAGCAACTGTCACCGGTGATGGGGTTGGAAAGCAAAGATAAAGGAAGGTGAAGGTGAATTTCAAAGAAAAAGGTCGAGCTGTCCGGTTGAACTCGCGGGTGCCAATCCTCTCGATCACACTGATTTTCAATCTGAAAACTCTGCTCTTCTCACGGATAATGGACAACGCCGGCTATGGTGAGCTGATGAGGAAGATAGCCCAGATGGTGAAAGCAATACTACAAAAAATACTTACAACATCTATTTTTTTCCCCTATTTTACATCCCTTTTTTGGGGGCGCCTATTTGGGAGGCACAGTAAGTTAGACTTACAACGTCCTAAAAAAAATAGGGAAGCCGTAAGTGACAACTACGGCATCCCTATTTCAATTTTAGAACGCCATAAGTGGTATTTGTGGTGTCCTTATTTAGTTTTTAAGACACCATAAGTAGCACTTACGGGAGTCCCTATTTGTCTTTTAGGACGCCGTAAGTGCTACTTACAGAGTCCCTATTTCTCTTTAGGACGTTGTAAGTGCAATCCAACCACCATACTATGATTGTTTTTTTTTATCAAGGACGTCGAAAGTTTTTGTTTTTTAAAAAGAAAAAAAAATTGCTTCATATATTTTACTACCTAGCAATTTAACCTTACAAATACCATGGACCAGATCATCATAAACCAAAATATGTTCAGATGATATAAACCAAAATGTTGTTAGAGTAAAGAAACATTTAGCTCTAGCTAATTAAAGTGGTAACTACTACTATGTACAACAATCGTAAAAAAACATCCAGCTCTAGCTAATAAAAGTGATAACTACTACTACTATGTACAAGAATCACTACAAAGTGTCAAAAAGTTGTTTACACAACTACTAAGTAATGATAAAGTAAACTTTATTCATCTATGTATTGAAGAAGATGTCCAGCGAAAAGGTTTCGGATCAAATTGATGTCTTTCTCCAAGTAGGCTTCGTCATGACCGAAAATCTGTAAATTGAAAAATAATGTATAAGATAAATCAATCAAGTGAATGAATTAATTAACAATTCAAGTACAACACCAAAAATATTATTATTTGAGACTAAAGGAGCAATTACGTCATCAAACTTTGTACTCCCTTCGGTCCTAATTATAGGAACACTTTTGTAGTGTAAATTGCACTATAAAAATATTCTTATAATTAGGACCGGAGGTAGTAGTAACTATGTTGTTAATGATGTTATACATATAAAGCATAACATAGTATCCGCACTCAATATACCCTGGTTGTCGAGGGCACTATAAATCAAAAGCTAATGGTTAAAATGAATAAAAGCATATAAAGACACTATCAATGAAATAACTTGAATTAAAACTACTTACTCTCGAGATAAACCCACTATGATCCTCTACTTCGACCTTCTCGTGTCCCACCAAGCATTCTATATATCTTGGGTGAACTATCATTAAAATGAAAATGAACATACATTAAAACAATTCATTTAAGTCAAGAATCAATGATTTAGAACAAAATTAACTTACATGTTGAAGATGGATCTTATTTATTCGTTTGGCTTGTGACCCAAGGGATCAAAGTAATAGAGGGTGTTCTTGACCAAATTAGCTACATCTAGTTTTCTTGATAGATGCAGTTTTGAATTTTCATGACTACAAGAAACCGATAGACTGATAATAAAGCTTGAAAAATACAAGAAGTAGTGATTGACGATTAGGTATAGACAAAGGTTAAACATGGAGCTAAAGGCATCACTAAACCAAACTGTCTAATGTGTTAAAACGGAGAGTTCATTTAAACCCTTTTGGCTACAAAACCTGACTTCGAAGCTGCCTTGTTTTTCCTCAGGAATATGATTGATCCACTAACGAGAAACAGAAATGTCACGATCCCCTATCCGATGTGTTCAACAAAATACATAAACACTAAAAGATCATCTTGTCTATCATCTAAGAGCTAATCACACAAAATTCATCACGATTAAAAATGTAACCCAAAAAGAAATTGACACTGAAGATAATATGCAGAATACGTGACCCAAAGAACTAACAAAGAAGATACTTCTTGTTACACCCCTACCGGCCTCACCCTTTCGGGTGGCGGGTTAGAGGGATTCCTCTTACTTGTTACCTTGCCTTCATTATTAGATCCATTTAGCGTGTATTAGAGTGAGCGCAACAGAGCATTTAATCGGTTTGGACTACTTTCTATACTGGTAAAAGTGTAAATAACCAAAGAGTAAAAGTCTCCGAAGGGTTAAGGGTACAGTTATCCAAAATAAATACCAAAATAATATATACAGTGATCCCAATAAACATGAGTACATATATAATAGGGCATTCTCTATTCTTCAATCTGCACCAATGAGCTCTTACCTCTCCAAAAAGGTTCTTCACTTCAGGCACGTCTCCCTGTGACTACAGAAAAGTCTGGGGTTCGATAGTGGCCCCCAGCGTAACCATCAATACTCATGCACTCAATGTGTAATGCGTATGTATGCAACCATGTATGTATAAGAATACCGCTAAGCATGCCAAATATACCACAATATGCAAACAGAAAAATATACAATAACACGTCTTCGCACCGTCGAGCCGCCTTACCAAGGGAGGCCCCGGAATTACCGGAATCACAAGCCAATCCCGTTGAGTCACCATGCAGGCAGACCCCGGTAGGCACCGCCTGTTTCTGTTGAGTCGCCACATAAGCAGACCTCGGCAGGCACCCTCAGCGCTAGGGACACAATCACAATCATGCTCTGTATGCATATTTGGCAAAACAATATAAAAACAACACATACATCAAACACATAAAAGTGCCGGAGTAAAGTGGTTACTACCTGGTGGGGTATGTACTGTACCGTCTTAATATTTTATAGTGCCTGATCACTTTTCCAAATATGCCCTTGTTCTAAATAACACCAAAATACCTTATTTTTAGTATTTACCAAAATACCCTTACATTTATCACAAAATCCGAGCCTAGGTAGAAAATTCCAGAAAAATCTAGTGCATCGGGCCCAAATTCAATGATTTTTAATAAATTCTAGAAAAATCATATTTGCATGAAACTAGCGCCATATGAACCATTGAAATTTCTATTTTTCAGGAAAAATATTTAAAAAAATCCAAAAGTACACTTATTTTGGCGTGTAGCCAATTTTCTACCCTCTGGTCCAGATTCGCCCGAGTTGCTCCTTGGTTCAACTTTAGCAATTTTTATCTTTTAGTAGAAAAATCCAAACGACACAAAATTATACATCATGATGAACCTTGAGATGTATAATTTCTCTCGGTAAAATATCAGATTAAACCAAGTTCATTTGATAATTTTAAAGCTCAGTTGAATGTTTCTTGCCAGAATTTCCAGAATCAACGATAAGCTTGTTCTTAGGGGTTTCTCGGTGTTTTCGAGTTTGGAAAATCAAACCATAGATTAACCCCATACAAAATAATGTTTTAAAAATTTGAGACCATTAAAAACTCCAAAGTCAGACCAACACCAAGCCCCGTTGAACGAAAACTACAAGTTTAAGTTCCAAAGGTGCGGGTTTTCAGTGTTTACCTGATTCGGAAGTTTGATTGATGAACTTGGTAGCTTGGGGTTTGATTTGGCTATGAAGATTCATCTGAACTCTTCTCTCTTTCCTCTAAAAAATTTCGTGCTCCTTGGTTTATAGAGAGAGAGCACATGCAATTTAATAAAGGTGAAAAAGTACAGGGTACTCCAAAATAACTGAAGTAAAATCCTGTCCAATAATTAGTGGAATTCATCTGGCTTTTCTTGACTTTTTCCCCAAGTATTCTAGAGAATTCCAAGGGTGTCTAGGCAGATGACATGTGGCGAAATACCCTCCAAAATATCTAGATATTTTTGTTCTCTTGGAGCAAATGACCTGTTTTGCCCGAAACTTTTATAAATTACAATTGTGGCCCAAAACGTATTAATTATTCCTAACTTTTCCCATGTACTTTGGTCAGCCCAAAATTACATATGTGGCGCCATTTAGGGACCACATACCTGCTCCAATTAATTTTTGCACAATTATTCCTGTTTTGCCCTTTTATCTGAAACGTGGGACTGCAGTTTGACTTTTACATTGACTTTCTTTTCTTTTCCTCCAAGCAAATATTTTATAATTAGAGGGGCTATGTGGCGCATAATGGGGCCCACAAATCTGATCCCCTACATTTAATTTCTTTTTTCCCACTTAATTAATCCAGTTCTCAGTCTACCAGTGTGCGTGGGTCCCGCTAGTCAACAGGGTGTTACCCTTTGCACTTTTCTTCATCTTTTTCGAGATATTTTCCCCGAATGGACATTCATGTGTGGTGCCTTCTTAACTTCCCAAAGTGGTCCCACATTTGTCCATTCAATCCAAAAGAAACCCTTCTATGGTCTCTGTCGGTTAATCACCTATGGGACCCGCATTTTGTGTTTGGGCCTGAGTATAGATAAAATCAACTGATTTTCCTTCTCTCCCCGAGGGTGGACGAAATTAATTACTTAAGGGGTAAGGATTTGACTTTTCTACCCCTGCAATCATTACTTACTTTTCTCTTTTAATCCTGTTGTGACACGTGTCACTATGTAATGATTACACTGACTCTTGCTTTTCCTCTTTTACCCCTGAGGTGACACATGTCCTCAAGTAATTATTACAATTGACTTTTCATTCTTATCTCTTCAAACAAGAAATCCTTACCTGACCAAGAAATGCCATGTGCACACTTATTTAGTACATTTTTGCTTAGCTAATTGCCCCATACCTTAGGACATAGCTAAATGACATTTTTTTTCCAACTAATTAACACCGTATAGGTCTTCTGTGCCCCTTTTTCCATTGGCACTTTAATTTCACGGTTTATAAATACTAGGTCTACTGACCTGTATAGCCGAGTTACTTAGTCCCTTAAAGGCTTCCTATCTCTTGACATTTTTGTGACTCTTCCCAATCCGAGCTTAGTCGTCTGCCTATTTTAGGCTTGTTCTCGATTCTCAGTTCGGGATATTACAATTCTGATAACAGCCAACAAAAGAGATCTTTCAGAAACAGTTCGGCTACTAATACTACTTCAATACTACATAAAGATTACGAGAGGAAGAATCCAGCAAATCGGAAAGTTAAATTACATTTTACTCCATCGAATTCCTCTCTCTCTCTCTCTCTCTCTTTTCCTTTTTGTGAATCCATAGACAACAGAACCCCCTGACCTTTAACACTAACACTCAATTACCTTAAGCTAAAGCCAAGTGGCATCAATGTTTTTTGTTTAAGAACAGAATATTACCTACTCGCTGTATGATTTACTTTTGTCAATCATCTGAGTGCATGAGCTAATAACCTAAAAATATTAAAAGCAACAGCTAAAAACTGAGAAATACCTGAAACCTAGCCATTGACAACTTCTATTAAGTGCCTGTTTGGCCTAACTTATTTTTTACTTAAAAGCCACTTATAAGTATAAGCTAAGCCAAAACAGATTTTACATAAGCTCTTATAATTATCGAGCTTATTTTATAATGAAGAAAAAAGAGCTTAAAAATAAGCTCCTCGTAAGAGCTTATTTTTAAGCTCTTTTTTTATAAGCTCTTTTTTTTTTAAAAAATAAAAATTAAAAGAAAACTTGTAATCTCTCGATTGACCACTAGTCCACTATCGCCGCCGCCCATCATCGCCGCCGCCGCCACCGCCACCTCCACCACCACCACCACCGCCCTCACCGCGTAATATACCTTTTATGATAATTTTTATTAGAAAAAGTGCTTATGAAAATTTTTTGTCAAACAGCTCATTTTTAATTTCAGCTTTTAAGTAAATTTTAAGCTAAAACATTTATATAATCACCAAATTGACTTTTGGCTTTTTTCCAAAAGCTCTTTTTTTAGCTTATACTTATAAGTGGCTTTTAAGTAAAAAATAAGCTAGGCCAAATGGGCTCAAGTAGCTGGGAGTATACGGCTTCGATAGGTGATGTGGGCTTGTAATCTATATTAGCCGAAGTGAATGAATCATCTAGTAAACTTCTATGTTTCACTAAAGTAGTAAACTCTCCGGCATGATGTAATGCTTTATTCAATATGTCCATGTTGTTAGAGACTTCCAAAGACATTCGACCATGCTTTGAGATTTTGTCCTCTTTGAATCTTTCATAGAAACTTTAATTCTATACATTTGAATGGGATACGGTGAGCGGTTTCACTACATCGATATTTGTTGTCACCCTACAAATCCAAAAGCAACTCATACATAAAGAGCTGAGAAAAATAGAAAGGGAAAAGATACTCCATTTGGATTTAAAAAAGAAAATAAGGACATGCAATAAGAGGTATTATGAGTTAAACAAAGGTTTGAAACTTTAAGAAACATTACATAACTACTTTAAGAACATGAATTTGAAATCCTACATCAGTATTTGGCTTAACAAAGACAGCAACGAAGATGGTCATGAAAATTTCTAATCTTCTTGTATTTAAACAAATTAAACTTGTCTCGATAAACAAATAACTTGTCAATATCTACTAGAAAATTAGATACTTGAATCAATTTCGTACCTTGGAGGAATTTATTCATCTCATCAACCCTAAATCCCACAATTAGATTGATGAGCTAGCTAGCTGCAAAATGAAATGACTAAACTAATGCAGTAAGTTCTTAATTTGGCCACATTTGAAGACATATCACTAGTGCAAAAAGGGCTTTAAGACCGCCTTATTTAGAGCGGACAATCAACACCCCGGTCTTAAAGGAATGACCGTGCGCGAGTTCCGTAAATATAAAGAACTTCTTGCACCGGACCAATTTTTCACCGCTCTTAAAAACATTATTGAGACCGACTAAAATACAACCGGTCATAAAAATTGAATTGAAATTTCAATTACTTTCTAAATATATCTCATATAGCCGTACTTATATTTTTCTGCGGTAAAACATAATAAGGAAAAATTTTAATATAAAAAGTCTAAAGTTTTAAGACCGAACTTATCAAAAAGACGGTCTTAAAAGTTTTCTTTTAAGACAGGACATATGGTACTTCCCGGTAAAAAAGTTCATTAATATTAAGACCGGCGTTTTACAAAGAACGGTCTTAAAGGTTAAACTCTATGGAGAACCCTCGTTCACGTTCCGAAACCCTTCCCGTTGCATTACCTCTCTTCCTCGCCCACGTACCATCAGCCCCCGTTACTCTCTTTTGCTCGGGCATTCCTCTCTTCCCGTCTCGAAAATGGACGGGAAAACGATTCTATTCGTGTTCCGCAACGCCCCTTCCCGGTGTGGATCGGGTGTGAGTGAGAACGAACCCTCTTCATCTCACAATGAGGCTCGTAATTGCCCCGCACGCCGTGGTAGAAGAGGCACATGAATGATGGATGTGACCCTAAGTCGGACTTCCGGGTCAAAGCTCGAGATTCAGTTTGATGAAAGGTTGGAACCCGTCGGTCCTAATAAAAGCAAATATAATAGTTTTGTCTACTGTCTAGCACGCAAGCAAGGTTAGCATCTTGACGGATGAGTGGAAAAGTGTGGACTCTAAGAATGTAAAGGATCCTATTGGGAGACTATCCGGGTTACATACACTGTCCCTGACTGTCAGAAGTTGAAAGAAAAGACATTGTCTTATTGTGCTGATCGGTGGAGGAAGTTTAAGACCTTTCTCACTAACACGTATATTTTCTCCGATGTTCCACCTGCCAAATATCCTTGGGAAGTTTACACATTTATTGATGAACGAATTTGGCGACAATTTGTTCTTTCGCGGACCACCCCGAAGCTCGTGAGTTTATATTTAGTTTTGTTTTCCCTTTTGTTTGCTTATTAACCTCGTGCGGATATGTGAATGTTATTGTGTTCATCTAATCCGTTAGTTATATAATGGTTCGGTGTGTGAATAGAAGTATACATTTCCCGCCTTTGTCTATGCAAGTCCGATATGTCAACCCTAAAAAGGTAAATTTGCGATGAGAAGGTATTAATTGTGTAATGGTTTGTCTTGCAAAGGAGGAAATGAATAGTCTTAAAAGGGGAAAACTTTATACCCAATTGTTACTATCTAATGGGGATCGCGATCCCACTGGATGCCTTAAAAGGATCAAGTTTGTATTATTTCGTAAGCATAATTCTCTTTTGTTTCTTAACCTATCTATCTAGCTAGCACTACAAAACATAGCTCCAATTTCTTCTACAATTCTACATCTTCCTTAAATAAAATGTTGAAACTTGATGAAGTGAAGAATTTGACTACTTGTTTGATTGACGTTCATATGAAGCGAAGTTCTCTAATTTCGTTAGTGACATGCATGGCTGGAATTCATAATTAATATATGTTTTCAATCCCGATTCACGTAAAAGAAGGGAAAAAGCACGGGAGATAGGTAGAAAGAATGATTGCCCTCATAGGGCTTCTCGCGACGGATATCAAAAGGCCGAAAAAGATTTGATGGCTGCAAGCGGAAGAGATTGGATGATGAAGCGTAATCCAATCCTTCGTGATACATGCTCTTCCATCTCCAATACGTCGCAAGGAGTTGTGGTTGCATATTCAGCAAAAGCCAAGCGGCGCCTACACAAGTGAACAAACTCGTCTAGTTCTTTGAAAGAATTGTAAGTATCGTTATTGTTATTTTTTAGTTACTAAACATGTTTCATTACTAAGCTTCTCGTTATCTGTATCTTACAGGAAGATCTTAAAAAGAAAGAAGCAGAGGGATCTTTTGTGTCGAACGGGAGGAATGATGTTCTGACCATTGCGACCGGAAAACCGGATCACCCGGGGCGTGTAAGGGGGATTGGAGGACGGGTAGGCATAAAGCAAGTCTTTGGTACATCCAAACGCCATAGACAAAGTATGGTTACCCGGGAGGAGATGGACCAGATGTTGGCTGCTAATGAAGCTTCAATGACTGCAATGTTTCAATCCCAGATGAGACAGATGAGGGAGGAACTGAGTCAGATGAGGCTGCTTTTGAGCAATCGTCCAGAGACCAATGTTCCCTTCACACACTCACCCGCAACCGTGTAGCGCAGTACTAGAGGGAGCTGCATTGTTGGACGGTCGAGCAACCTTGTGACCTTTATGTGGAGGATCCCGATCATCATGATGGACGATTATTGGTTGCAAAAGGACTGTTCACAACTTGGGATCAACCGTACACCACCAACAAATGCCCGATGATGAAGTCGAGTGTCGTTGAAAAGGTGATCATTGATGCACCGCTCCTCTCCAAACCGATGAGCCGAAGCTTGTGAGTGATGTCAAGGGAACCTTCATCCCTTGGCTAGTGAAGCTTGTACATGTCTCTACTTCTCCGAAGCTTCAACCCTCCTCCTCAAGTTCCATCCCTCGTCAAGCTCCATCCCCTCCTCAAGCTCTATCCCCTTCGCTAAGTTGGCTTGCGCCAGGAAAAAATATCCGATCGATGAAGAGTGGATATTTTAAGGATAAATCGTGGCCCGCCAATGAAGTAGTAGGCGTCCCTCATCCTCTGCCCGTTCAAGTTGACACCGTTGATGTTGAGTCCCTGCTGCTTCCTCGACAGGAGCTTACTGATGCAGTTGTTCAAATTTTTATGAAGTAAGTATCTTTTTCTATGAGTACATCATTTAAATGCATCGTTTAGACATACATACATATATACTAATTCCCTGATCGATGTCATTATTGTAGGTTCTTGCATCATGAATTGGTTCAAAAGGGCAGGATCAACAATTTTGGATTCTTGTGCCCTGTCTATTCAAGTCAAACATCCATGGAGGAGAGACAGGAGTACATATCAAAGAGGTTGTGTGAAGTGAGCAGAAAGTTATACTTTTTGTCATTCTTCCACAGGTACATATCAAAAATCTTGTCCGCAATTCACTTAATTCTGCTACATATATCACTGAGTATAGTTTACTGCTATGAATTTTCAGCCGCCACTGGCAGTTAGTCCTCATGTGCATGGAGGAGCATAAAGTTATCTTCTTATGCTCCACTCACACTGAGCCATTGCCTACGTTGGTGCAGACCATCAACGAGTAAGCATGTCATTTTGATTCTCTTGTCACGAAATCTCTCGCTGTGAATTTTCGGTGAATCATTGATAAATTTGTGATTTTGATGATAGTGCCATGAGGACCTTCCAAAGAGTAGAAAAGAAAAGGCGTGGTACTCGGGACAACCCCATATGGTATGACCGAGAGGTTGGTACAATATTTGTAGCACACTTTGCCTTGTGAACTTGGTCATTAAGCTATATATATATATATATATATGCTCTTATATATATTTCTTGTTCTTTTTAGACCCGTCGGCAACCACCGGCGCCCAACTTATGTGGCGTACATCATGAAACACATGTATGATATTACCACGAGGGGATACTAAATTAACGCAAAGGTAAATGTATTTGATGTTACATATTATGCAAGTTAATTCAATTTCTGGCTTCTTGTTACAAATGAAATATGCACGCAAGTTAATTCGATTCTTTGTCTTTGATGTTACGAGATGTTTCAATGCAAAACTCCTTTTTCGATGATGAACTGGAGCACATACGCAATGTGTTTTGTGAATATCTGTATGGTCGATCTTAGAGTCACAAAAAGGACAATAATTAATGTCCTAAATTCATTTGTAAGTATATTACGTAGCAACAATAATCGATCTTCGTAAATTTGTTTATTTTTTTGAACAATTCATTTGTAAATAAACATAGGCAATGTAAAATTCAATAAATAAATTTAGTTAATTTTTCAAACAATTTTCTTGTGTCCATTTTGGGTTTGAATGTATTATTGGATGGTGGATATAGCTATTTAATTTAGTGTTTGAAATTTGAGACTTTTAGGACCGTTCATTAACAAGATGTCCGGTCTTAAAGGTCATTAAAAAGTCTTCGTTGTAAAAAGTATGAGACTTTTAGGACCGTATATTGCTTTAGTGTCCGCTCCTAAAAGCTTAAAAGTCCGCATGAACTTTTAGGTCCGGACGTATTATAAAAGGTCGGTCTTAAAAGTCACTCTCAAAAGCCAGCTTAACTTTTAGGACCGTATTATTATAAATAATCAGTCTTAAAAGTCAATTGCTTACAAGTCTGCTTAACTTTTAGGACCGTATGTTTTTATTTGTGCGATCTTAAAAGTCAATCACCTTTAAATACCTCTTTTCGAGACAAATTAAATGGATAGGGTTGAAGACAACCGAGGTTCCGCATTCCGCTCAAGCTAGGTCCTTCATTATCGTCGTTTTTGTACGTTAAATTTGAACCCAAGAGGGGGTGAATTGGGTGAAGTATAAAAATTTAGATTCTTTGAAAATCTTTTCGCAATTCAAGTAAATTCAACTTGTATAACGAAGTGAGTTATAAATCAATTGACAAACATTCAAATGTAAATGCTTTGGAAATATAAGAGATAAGGGAAGAGGATGTGCAAAGCTGATTTATACGGTTCGGCCCAATCCTTGACCTACGTCCAGTCCCCAAGCCTCACTTGGGATTTTCAATCCACTATCTTTGTTCAACTTGATTACACGTTTTGTAACTAAAGCAACCCTCTCTCTAGGATTCACTCCCCCTTACAAACTGTAATCAACACATTGCTTGATTACACACCCTGTACTCGAAGTAATCCTCTCACTAGGATTCACTCCCCCTTACAAGTTATAATCAACACAATGTATATCCCAATCAAGATTACCCAATCTTGAGTAACTCTCAGATAGAAAGATAATGTGTTTATAATAAATCTCCTCTCTTTAGAAGTGGATAGATAAACACCGAAGATCGATACAAATCACTTCACTCTCTAAGTTATCTAAACATGTAAAACAGAGTGTAAATGATGAGAAAGCGAGTATCGGCATGTTGGCGGTGTAAGCTTGTATCTCCACGTTTTTCTACTTGAATTTGTCCTCTTTTATAGGTAGAGAACACCATATGACCGTTTATAGCCGTTACCCATATCGGACAAGGTTTGGGTTGAGCTTGGGTCTTCTTCTCTCTCTAGTTTCGCTTAATCCATTGTGCGAAGTTCGAGTTGACTTCTTGACAATAGATCCGTTGGAAGGATAGCTGCTGGATGTAGAAAGTATTCTTTAATTCCTTGTAAACGTGTGCAGAAGGATTACCCAAAAGTATGCAACTTTTTTGGGTCTTGCTTTTAATAGTGCTGACGTCACTTTTTGCTTTTGCTTTAAACCTTCACTAAACATCTTCTAAATCATCTGAAACTCACTAACAAAGTGATTAAACATATCTAGGAACATAGAAGAATGATAATGGAAAGTATTAAGATCAATCATGAAGGTTTTGCAAAATCGTTGAATTTGAATTTCGAGATTTCGGATGCAAACCTGAGGTTTGTTTTTCCAAACCTAAGGTTTTCCGCACATTAAAAAACTGAAATGCTCTCGGGTTGGTTTAAACTCGAGTTTTCAACTAATAGACTCAAGTTTGGTTCTCTTCAAAACCAAAGTTTGCTCTCTGGAACCCACCACAAACTCGAGTTTGTTACTTATAGACTCGAGTTTGGATGTTCTTGGGGACCTGGTTGCTCTCTCGTGCGAGCTAAACTCGAGTTTGTTCACTTATAGGCTCGAGTTTGGCTTTTTCAAAATGTTCATTTCTTCTCTGGAACTCTCGAGCTCGAGTTTGTAACTAGCAAACTCGAGTTTGCTAGTAATACTTGTGACTTGGTTGCTTCGACTTGGTCTGGCTCGAGTTTGCAACTCCATCAACTTACAAAGGCCATATCTCCCTAGTATGAGCTTCGTTTTGGTTGATTCAACTCTTGATGGAAATCTCTGTGTGTCCGCTTTCCAATGGCACCAATTTCAGCTCAATTGGATTTGTATTTTGTGAGATACACCCAAAACATTGAAGCTTGGTTCTGACTGTGACGGTGATGATTGTGACAACTTTTAATTTACCTAAATATATCTTTTTTGGTTCAAAATGTGCATAGAAATGAAGTCATAGCGAGTTATAGGAGAAAATATGCATATCAAAGTATAAGGCAAAAATCAAAGAAATCTTGTTATTATAGAGTTTATGATTCAATTGAGAATTGATAATTGCTTCCTCTTTTGTAGGAAGATGGAGACTATGGAGTTTAAGTTTTGAAGCTCTATAAGAATCAAGAAACAAGGAAAGAAATAAAGGAGGTGAAGCAGTGCAAAGCTAGAAGAACCTGTGCAACTAGCCGTGGAAAGTCACAACTGGCCGCAGCCAGTACTTTCCGTGGAAAGTCACAACTGGCCGTAGCCAGTACTTTCCATGGAAAGTCACACTGGCCGTAGCCAGTCGTAAAAAATGCAGAAAGTACAGCTGCGCGTTTTTTACATTTCGAAACAGAAAAACCCTATTTAACCTAAAGGGAAGGGCCGAAAAACACACTCTTGACCTAAGGAAACAAGTGGGCACACAAGGGAAGAGCTTGGGAGAGAGATTTGGACAATCTTGGAGGCTTGGGTGCTCAACCTAAGAGAGATTTTGGGGTTTTCACCTTGGTTCTTCCTCTTTTCTTCTCTTTTCTTCCTAGTTTCTTCATGTATTCAGTTTCTTTGCTTAGACTCTCTTTGTATTTGAATATGAGTAGCTAAACTTTTCATTCTAGGGTTCTTCTTACCCTTTGTATGGATTAAAACTTGAATATTCCTCTCTTTTGGTAGATAAATATACACATGTGTTGATTTCAACCTTGGCTTAATGCTTCTAAGTGATTGGCCTCCATTTAGATGATTTATTCACATAGGTTTTGACTCGAGAGAGCTAATCTAGGTGTAGAACTTGATTGAAATCATGCTTGTCTTGAAGTTTACTTGATAAATGGATGGTTTGTTGGTAGAATAGAGATATATTTACTAACCTTGCATTGTCACATTAGGGTTGTTGCTTAAAGATTGATTCTCATTAATTGTAGCAAGAGATTGTGCATTTTAATGAGAAGAGAAACTTGATTTTGACTTGAGAGAGCGGGTCAAGTATTTGTGAACCTTAGACTAACACATGTATGTATTGAAATGCTACTAGAGAGGTATTTGACCAAGTTTTATGAAATGCAAAAGGGGAAGAAGAATCCTAGGCTCTTTTATCCTTGAAGTCAAAAGTCATTTGCCTTTATCAATTCTAAGTTTTAGAAATAGTCTTTAAAAATTCTCTTTCCAAATCAAAACTTTGTTCTAGCTCAACTTGATGAAATTCACTAAGCCTCTTGCTTGACCAATTTGTTAAACAAATCCTCGTGGGAACGATACTTTACTTTTCACTTTATTACTTGCGAAACTCGTACACTTGCGAGGCGAACAAGTTTTTGGCGCGTTCGGGGATTTGTGCAAACAAATCCTTTGGTCAACCTTTGGCTTGTGTTAGTAAATTTCGCTTGAGCTTTTAGTTAGGTTTACAATTTTTCTTTCTCTCTTTCCTTTATTTATCTTTTGTTTTAGTTTGATACTCGCTCTTGCTTGTTTCTCTTGTAGGTACCATCTTTGTATATGCAAAACTTGCATCCGGACGGATTGGTAGTGGTACTTGACGAAGTGCCTCTCATTGAAGAAGTGCCTCTCATTGAAGAAGAGCCTCTCATTGAAGAAGAGACTCTCATTGAAGAAGAGGCTGAATCTGCATCTGAAACCATGGCAGACGATGAATATGATAGAGCTACTGTCAATGACTTTGCTAGTCGGAATATGCAAGGCCCTCAATCTTGCATTCGGATGCCGGACATGCAAGCACGTACTTTTGAGATCAAGCCGGTTATGATAACAATGCTTCAAATGCATGGGATGTTCCATGGTCTTTACAATGAAGATGCCAACAAGCACTTGATGTACTTCTTGGAAGTGTGTGATTCTTTCAAGCAAAATGGAGTTCCCCAAGATGTTTTGAAGCTACGGTTATTTCCTCTTTCTCTACAAGGAAAGGCTAGAGACTCGGTTCAACAATCTCCCGAAGGATCTATCCATTCTTGGGCCGATCTTGAAGCTAAGTTTAGAGCTCGATTCTTTTCGATGATAAATGTGGAAGCTAGGGATGAATTTCTAAGCTTTAAACAATATCCGAGATGAGCATCTTTACACTTTGCTTGGGAGAGATACAAGATGTTAATGAAGCAATGCCCTAATCATGGGGTGGACAAATGGGTTGTAGTCCAAATTTTTTGTGCTCGACTTAATCCTCAATCTAAAGCAATGGTTGATTCTATGACCAATGGAGGATACCGGAATGTTCCTGTGAATGAGGTGATTCGATTGTTGGATCAGTTGTCTGCAAACAATACTCAAGGCAATGATAGGAGGACTAACCAGACCATGCCTAATGCAAAAGAAGACTCTTCCTCACAAATTGCAACTCTCTTATCCTCTTTGAATAAGCGTTTTGATGTGCTAGAGTCTCAAATGCAAAAGAGCACTTCTCAAGGTGTGCATTCTATTCATGCTACACCAATTGCATGTGATCAATGCCATGATGTCCATATGCCTGACCAATGTCCTCTTTACATGGCTACTGAATCTGTCAACTACATGGGCAAGTTTCAAAATCCTCAAGGCAACCCCTATTCACAAACCTACAATAGTGCTTGGAGAACTCATCCCAATTTTTCTTGGAGTCAAGGTAATAGTTTGAATCAAGCACATGGATCGCATCATCGGCACAAAGCCTATTCCACCTGGTTTTCAAATGCAATCAAGGCGGGTTCCTATTAAGGAGGAGGAGTCTAAAACGGACAAGATGCTTGCTCGAATCTTGTCGAAGTAGAATCTTCTAAGGCTACTTTTTCTCTCCATGAAACGGCTATTAAAAATCTTGAAGTGCAAATGGGGCAATTAGCAACACAAGTGAATGTTATGTCGAGAAGCAGTCTCCTAGTGATACCATTCCTAACCCAAAACGAGGTGGAAAAGAGGAATGCAATGCCGTTAACTTGAGAAGTGGAAGAGTCTCTTTGGATGCTCCTAGCTCAAGTACTCCTCAAGCAAGGCAAGATGATCAAGTGATTGTTGATGTTGAAGAAGAAAGTGTGAGGGAAGAAGATGCAACTAAGAAGAGCAAGCAAGTTGAAGACAGTTTGCAAGATGTTGGCAAAGACAAGAAGGTGGAGCAAGACATGAATGATGAGAAAACGAGAAAGCCAATTACTCCTCCTCTTATGCCACCACTACCTTTTCCTCAAAGGTTCAAGAAGAAAGAGGAAGATGCTCAATTCAAAAAGTTTGTGAGCATGTTCAAACAACTCCATGTGAACATTCCTTTTCTTTGAAGCTTTAGAGAACATGCCTAAATATGCCAAGTTCCTTAAAGATGTTTTGTCCAAGAAGCGGCGATTCAATGAATTTGAGACTGTGGCATTGATGAAGAGTGTAGTGCGGTTATTCAAAGGAAGTTACCGCTAAGCTTAAAGATCCGGGAAGCTTCTACATCCCTTGCAAAATTGGGACCAACTTTAATGGTAAAGCTCTTTGTGATTTAGGTGCAAGTATTAATTTGATGCCTCTAGTCTGTTTTCAACCAATTGGGTTTAGGAGAGCCAAGACCTACTACAAGTAACTCTTCTCTTGGGTCGATCGTAGCATTTCTAGACCTAGAGGAATCATTGAGGATGTCCTAGTGAAAGTTGACAAGTTTATCTTTCCGCGGATTTTGTAGTGCTTGATTGTGAAGTTGATTGGAAAATTCCTCTAATCCTTGGGCGTCCATTCTTAGCCACCGCAAGGACTCTTATTGACGTAGAGAAGGGTGAGGTCACTTTGAGGGTTGATAATGAGCAAGTGATATTCAACATGCAAAAAGCCTTGAAGTTTCATGATGATGATCTGGTCAATGCTCATTTGTAGATATATTGGATGCAGTTATTCCTCAAGAATCATATGCCTCCATGATTAAAGACCCTTTAGAGGCATTCTTGATAGGTGAGAAGAGCTTTGAAGAGTTTGATGAAGATGCTATTGAAGAGCTCTTTCGTTTTGACTCATTTCCTCACTCTAGACCGAGGACTTTTGAACCACTTGAGGTGTCGATGCCTTAAGTACTCCATTGAAGCCTTCTATTGAAGTTCCTCCAATTTTAGAGCTGAAGCCACTACCATCTCATCTCAAATATGCTTATCTCGGGAATTCTAACACTCTACCGGTGATTGTCTCTTCTACCCTCTCTAATTTGCAAGAAGAGAAGCTACTAAGAGTCTTGAGAGAACACAAGCATGCTATTGGGTGGACTATTGCCGATATCAAGGGAATTAGCCCTTCTACTTGCATGCACAAGATTCTATTGGAAGATGATCACAAAACTTCCATTGAGCATCAAAGGCGCTTGAATCCGATTATGAAAGAAGTGGTCAAGAAGGAAATTCTTAAATGGCTTTCACTGGAATAGTATATCCCATATCGATAGTTCATGGGTGAGCCCAGTCCAATGTGTCCCTAAGAAGGGTGGCATGACCGTAGTGGCTAACACCAAAAATGAACGATTCCCACTCGCACGGTGATTTGGATGGCGGGTGTGCATGGATTACCGGAAGCTTAATCTTTGCTACAAGGAAGGATCACTTTCCTTTGCCATTCATTGATCAAATGCTTGACAAGCTTGCGGCCAAGAATTCTTTTGTTTTCTAGATGGTTATTCGGGTACAATCAGATTGCTATAGCCCCGGAAGACCAAGAGAAAACCACTTTTACTTGTCCTTATGGCACATTCGCTTTGAGAAGAATGCCATTTGGACTTTGCAATGCTCCCGCCACATTTCAAAGGTGCATGATGTCCATCTTTTTGACATGATTGAGAAGACCATTGAAGTATTTATGGATGATTTCTCGTGTTTGGTCCATCTTTTGATTCTTGCTTGGATAATTTGGATGCGGTGCTTAAACGGTGTGAAGAAACAAATTTGATTCTTAATTGGGAGAAATGTCACTTTATGGTGCAAGAAGGCATTGTACTTGGCCATCGGGTGTCCAAGAAGGGTCTAGAAGTGGATAAAGCCAAAATTGCTATCATTGAGCAATTGCCTCCTCCTACTAGTGTAAAGGGTATTCGAAGCTTCCTTGGTCATCTTTGGGTTCTATAGGAGATTTATCAAAGATTTTTCTAAGATTGCCAAGCCACTTTCCAAGTTATTGGAAAAAGATGTAGAATTCAAGTTTGATGAGGAGTGTTTAAAAGCTTTTGAAGAGTTGAAACAATGTCTCATTTCCTCTCCTATCTTGATAGCTCCAGATTGGGCTCTACCTTTCATTATCATGGCCGATGCTAGTGATTATGCAAAGAGGTCTTGTTCTTGGGCAAAAGGAGGAAAAGCTATTTCATCCTATTTACTACGCTAGCAAGACTCTTGATTGTGCCCAACTCAATTACACTACCACCGAGAAGGAATTACTTGCCATAGTCTATGCTTGTGAGAAGTTTCGGCCTTACATTGTGGGTACTAAGGTCATTATCTATACTGATCATTCAGCTCTGAAGTACCTACTCACAAAGAAGGATTCTAAGGCAAGACTAATTCGATGGGTGCTTCTACTTCAAGAGTTTGATTTGAACATCATTGATAGGAAAGGCACCGAGAATCAAGTGGCCGACCATCTCTCACGGTTGAGTGCGAAGTTAAACTTGATGATTCAGATATGATTCATGCATCATTCCGGATGAGCGGTTGTTCGTTGTTGATGCATCACCCCACCATGGTATGCTGATTTTGTCAATTACTTAGTTTGTGGAGTGTTACCTCCGGATTTCAATTCTCACCAAAAGCGTAAGTTTCTACATGAAGTGAAGAAATATTTTGGGATGAACCATACTTATTCAAGAGGTGTCCTGATCAACTCATTAGAAGATGTGTACCAGAAAATGAACAAGAATGTATTCTACATTGTTGTCACTCTTCTGAATATGGTGGACATTTTGGAGGAGAGAAGACTGCTGCGAAAGTCATCCAAAGTGGATTCTATTGGCCCACTCTATTCAAGGATGCATATGCCTTCACTCTTCAATGTGATAGATGCCAAAGAGTAGGGAACATATCTAGAAGGAATGAGATGCCATTGACTAGCATGCTTGAAGTTGAACTTTTTGATGTTTGGGGAATTGACTTCATGGGCCCTTTCCCTAAGTCATTTAATAATGAATATATCTTAGTTGGAGTTGACTATGTCTCCAAGTGGGTTGAGGCCAGTTTGCATGTGTCACCAATGATGCCAAGACGGTGTTGAAATTCCTCAAGAAGAACATTTTCACTCGCTTTGGAACACCTAGAGCAATTATAAGTGATGGTGGTTCTCACTTTTGCAATCACCAATTTCAAGCTTTGATGAAGAAATATGGTGTCAAGCACAAGGTATCATTGCCATACCACCCTCAAAGTAATGGGCAAGCGAAATTTCCAATCGCGAGATCAAGAACATTCTTGAGAAGGTGGTGGGAACTACGAGGAAGGATTGGTCTACCAAGTTGGATGATGCTCTATGGGCATACCGAACGGCTTTCAAAACGCCTATTGGTATGTCCCCCTATCGCTTGGTGTTTGGGAAAGCATGCCACCTACCGGTGGAATTGGAGCATGGAGCTTATTGGGCTATCAAGAAGCTAAATTTTGATCCCCAAGCTGTGGGGAAGAAGAGGCTACTTCAACTCAACGAGGTAGATGAATTTCGCCTTAATGCTTATGAGAATGCAAGGATATACAAGGAGAAGACCAAGAGGGATCATGATAGAAAAATTATACCTAAGAGTTTTGAACCCGGTCAAAGCGTTCTCCTTTATAATTCCAGGTTGAGGTTATTTCCGAGAAAGCTAAAATCTCGATGGTCCGGTCCATTCACGGTGGTTCAAGCATCTAAATTTGGTGATGTGGAGCTGGAAAATGAGAAAGGTGAAAGATTCAAGGCTAATTGTCAAAGATTGAAGCATTATTGGGATGGAGATGTGGATAGGCTGGTGTCCACTATCTACTTAGTTAATGAGGAGTGATCACCATGAAGAGTCAAGCTAAAGACTATAAACTAAGCGCTTCTTGGGAGGCAACCCAAGTTCTAAACTAAACTTTTTCAATTTGTGTGTATGTCTTTATTTTTCTTTAGTAGGTTTATGTTTGATCTTTTTGTTTTGTAGGAAGAAAAGGTACCCAACTTAGCATTGGACATTGCTGGGTTTGTGAGGAGTATTTATGAAGGAGGAAGAATGCATGAGCTATAAAGGAAATGCTTTTGAGGGAAGTTCATTTGACTCTAAGCTCATATATATATGATTCTAGCGTGAAATTGTGTTGAATAGTTGATTTTGAGTAATCTTGTGGCTATTTTGATCATATGGTTGATTCTCTATGTGAAATCCACTTGTGACTATGACTTGAATGCTCAAAATTTGATGTGTTGTGGTATTCCCTATGAATATGTGTGTATGTGTGCCTTATGGTCTTGGATGGTTTAAAGTGCTTAATGAGTAATTTGGTTGATATTGGGTGGTATAAAGTTTATTGGGTGATTTTGTGGCATTTGGGAATGATCCTTGTGTTTTGAAATTTTGTTTTGGTTTTGTTTTGTCTTTGATAGCAAAAACTTGATTGCCTTATGGTGGATGGGTTAAAGTGTTTAATCTTGAGTAATTTGGTTGATAATGATTGTATAAAGTTTATTGGGTGATTTGGTATTTGGAAATGTTTCTTGTGTTTTGCAAATTCGTTGCTGTTTGGTTTTGTTTTTCGTGTCACTTTCCGCGGAAAGTCCCCACCGGCCGTGGAAAGTGCTCTCGTGTCACTTTCCGCGGAAAGTCCCCACCGGCCGTGGAAAGTGCTCTCGTGTCACTTTCCGCGGAAAGTTTTAAAAAAAAAAAACCGGCCGTGGAAAGTGGCTCTTAAAAAAAAAAAAAAAAAAAAATAATAATTATTAAATTTGTTTTTCTTTAATTTAAATTAAAAAAATTTTTAATATTTCAAAAAAAAATAAAATTTTAAAAAAAAAATTTAATTAAAAAAAAAAAATTAAAAATTAAAAAAAAAAAAAAAAAAAAAAAGTTAAAAATTAAATAAAATTTTTTTTTTTTTTCCCACTTTGCCCTTCATTATTTAGGTTAATTCCCATTTTACCCAAATGAACTTAACCCCATTGGGACCACATTCATCCCCAATTTCAAAACCCTATATCCCAAATGTAATTTCCCCATCTTTACCCAATTCCCAATTTGAAACCCAATTTTGGAAACCCAGTTTTCTCAAAATCCTCTTTCCTCCTCCTAGTGTCCTCCTCTCTCCTTTGATCCTCTTCTCTCGCATTCTTCCAAGCTTCTCCAAAGACTCATCGCTTTGACCCTCCATCACTCTCCAACTCTCTCGACCCTCCATCGCTCTTTTCTCTTCGTCCTCTTCCTTCCCGTCATCGCCACGCACCACAAAAGTCTTTCCCTCCGTTCACCGTCGCCGTCCAAAGTCGGCATTCCCCGTCGTCGGCATTCCCCCATCCCTCCTCTCCATTCGTCCCTCCTCTCCTTACCTCCACACCGTCGGCTTCCCCATTCTTTTTCCCCCCACAATCGTCCTCTTCCTTCCCCTGTTCGCTCATCGTCGACCCATCACCACACCTTCGTCCCTCCTCTCCTTTCATCCATAGCGTGCCTCTTCTTCCACAATCGCCCCAAATCTAACCTCCGTTCACCGTCAGCCATCCACCAACACCTTCGCGAGCTCTCTGCGTCTTCATTCTAGATCCGTGGCTCTGGAGTTCTCTGTTCTGCGCCTCCTTCTCCAGTGGTAGTGATCATTTCTCAGACTTTTATTTTTCTGCCAGTGGCTCTGGAGTTGCTCTCTCTTCTGAGGTAAAGCCTATGCCTTACTCCATTTTGTTTAGGGTTGTGATTGGTTAGGTTAGAGTTGAATTTGATGGCAGTAGGTATGGTTCTATGATTTTGATTCCTAATGCTAGCTGAGGCTTGAACTGATGAGTTCTGATTTGAGGATTAGCATAGCATATTGTCTGTTGAACATTAACTCGAATTGTGCTTTTGTCTTTGTGGTGGTTAAGTCATTCGTTACTATGGCTGCTATTATGGGCTGAAATTTCTTGAAAAAAAAAAAAAAAAGAGGAATTGAGGTTTAAACTCCCAAATTTGGTTTGCACAAATTTTGGCACTTCTGTGAGTTCAAACACTCAATTCTTTGCCCTGTTGAGCCTTTTTGCCAAGTCTTACACTCGAATTTTGTGCATTTGTGAGTACGCAAGGTTGCTTCGGATTTGGTTTTGATACAAAATGCTCTAAATTGGTGTTGAGAATTAGGCTTGAATTTGACTTTTGATGTGAGGATTAGCTATTAGCAAACCATCGCTAGCGGGTTGGTTAGGCTGGGACTTATTTCTGCATTGGAGTTTTTATTCACGCGTAGTGAGGTTAGGTTTAGGTTTGGAATTTTGATTGGATGTGGGGCATTAGTTAAACCTAAGTTGGTTGGATTTTTTTCTTTTCTTTTTAGGATAGGTTGAATCAATTTTCTTGGTCGTTGTGCTTGTTTGTTGATAAGTGTGCATTGTGTTGTGTGTGTTTTTCCTTCTCTTGTGTGCGAGATCATGATTGACCCCCGGCAAGAAACGAAGGAAACGCACCCGTAACCCCTCTCCACTCACCTTGGCCAAAGTCCAACAAGCGATAAGTGCCGAAAGCTTCATATGGAAGCGGGAGTTTCGGAAGACGGCCCAATATAAATTTTATAAGCAAGCCGCGCGCGGCGTCTTGGGAAACTCATGGCAAGAAAGGGGAAGGTGAATGTTGAGTTTGTCCATCAATACTACACTCAACACATCTTCTATAATGGAGGCGTGACCTTCCGGGACAAGTCAGTTGTCATCAATGCTGCTACACTGAACCAGCATTACCACTTACCTAGCATATCCGATGATGACTGTATGTATCAGAAGATCTCTGCCGACAAGGAATCGTTTCCCTATGAGGCCATAGCTAGGGAGATTGTGGTGAATGGGGAAAACGCTTGGTTTGTTCGTTTCAGCCAGAAGAAATACCTGGCTCGAAGTGATCTAACACAGGAAGCAAAATGTTGGCTTCATTTGGCAGGCAATAATATTAAGCCCACTTCCCACCTCACCTACATACCAAAAAAATTGGCCCTCCTCATCTACCTTTTGCAAAACAACCGACCTATTAATCTAGGAAAAATCATGTACAAAGCCCTCTACAAGTGCGGGGACAAACATCGTACGCGCTTAATTTTTCCACATACCATTACTTCTCTTTTCCCGCAAGCTAAGGTTGAACAATTGCCTGCTGACATCCTTGTTGAACCTGATCGCCCATTCACCTACAACAATTTGGGATCTCAGCCAACCCCTGAAAAGAGAGAGACAAAGAGGGCTAGACAGGAAGGGCCTCGCTCTGAACTGGAATTACAATTTGAGGCCATGACTGCCCGGATTGATAGGCTGGAAAATACCTTCACCACTGCCATTGGCCACCTCACTGCCCTTGTTACTCGCCTGGTCCATCATCATGGCCTACCGACCAACAATGTGGATGGTGACAAGCAAGATGAGAGTGCTGATGATGATATCCGCAGCACAGATGAGGATGATGATGATGAGGAGAGGGAGGGGAACACGGGATCGAGCTCAAGAAAGGCATCCAGAAATCATTCAGATTCAGACTATACACTCTCTGACGAGGAGGATGACTGATGCTACTTTTTCTAACCAATATTTTAATGTTGAGTTTGCTTTTTCGTGTGTTGTGGGGTTGTATCCCTTGAGAACTGATAGTTTTTGTTTTAGCATATGAAATTGTGTTGCATCTTGTGGATGTGGTGTGGTGACTACCGATGGTCACTTTGTGACACTTTCTTTGGATCTGTTTGTTTTTGGGACTTATTAGCATGATTATGTTGAGCTGATTGATATATACATGTTTTCAAGATTTTAGGGTTGTTTGTAAATCTCTCTGCTGTGAATATTTTGAAACATTTCTGTACAGCAAATTGAGTGGTCACAAGTTACGCGAGATCATTTTTCCACCATGATGGTGTTGTTTTTGTTCATACTTGTTGGGCGATTGTGGAAACCCGACGGGATTTATTCGACTATTTTCTCGCTTCATTTCTTTGTTCTTGCTTTGTGAATATGAACTGCACTAGGTACATTTGCCACTTTTCTCCATTCCCATTCTTTTCGTTGACAATGAGGGCATTGTCCATGTTAAGTTGGGGTGAAAGTTTCCGCAATTCTGAAATTTTTTGAAACTTTGATGAGTGCACGGTGAAAATTTTGAACAGTTTTTGAAAGAAAATTGTTGGAATGTTTGAAATTTCTCATGCTTAAATTTTGTTTGTGAAGAATTTTAAAAATGAACTGAAATTCTAGGTATTTGTTAAAGTTGCTTGAATGATCCGATGATAGAAATTCTTGCTCAATCTTTTATGTTTGATAGGAAATTTTGTTTAATGTGTATTGATGGATAGATTGTAGTGATAAATCATGCCATTCAGGAATTTTCAAATTAAGAAAGCACTATTGGAGTGAAATTTATTCGGATGTTTTTGTTGAAGGGCTTTGTGGCAAATTAGGTTATATGCCTTTGGTTTCAAACTGTTGATTTCAAAATAATCTTTGGACTTCTTCAAAGCTTTTGATTTATTTCATAAGATTTAAAGAAAGGATTAGGGCACTTCATAAAATGCGATTGAGCCTTTCAAGCCTACCTAATTGATTCTATTCCCCTTTGAACCCTTATTTTGAGCCTTGTTGAAAAACCAATTGTAGATTCTTTTTGAAAGACCTAACATCTACCTACCTTGGCCAATGTGAAAAACCATGATTCCTTTGCTTTGAGATAGATGATAATTTATTGGGGTTGTGGAGTATAGTGATGAGTAGAGTGTCAAATGATTAGAAAAGAATGTAGAAAGTAAAAGGGTTCACAATGTATAAAAATCAAGCAAAAAAAAAAAAAAAAACAAAAAAAAAAAAAAAAAAAAAAAAAAAAAAAAAATGGTGTATAAAAAAAAAAAAAAAGAAAGAAAGAAAGAAAGTTCAAGAAGGCTTGATATGGAAAAGATCAATTTGGTTCAAGTTTGGGGGAGTGTGTTTAATGAGAAAAGGAAGAAACCCCTTAAGTGGTTATCATCTATCTTGAGGTATTTGTTGATTATCCTTTACCTTTTCTTTTGAGAACCTTAACCCCTGGCCCCATTACAAGCTGAAAAGTCCCTTTGATTTTTAAGTCAAGTGAAGTGAATTAGAAGAAAAGAGGAGGAAATTAGAGAATGATGGAATTGATTGTTTGAATATAGTTATATGACTTGAATTGTTGCTTTTAACTTTAGCAGGTGCAAAAAGAGTACATGTCAACTCCATTCACACACTCACATGTGGAAATTCTTGAAAAGCATGTTTTAAATCTATGAAGTGTCCATTTGTGCATATTTAGTTGATTTCTGTTTTATATAACTCTTTGAGCAGTAGATGAGGATAAATTTATTCATGCAGCAATGACAAAAATTGAAGAAATTTAGTGAAGATACATGTTTTTGCTTGAGGACAAGCAAATATTTAAGTTGGGGGTATGTTAACTCTTAGAAATTGACAATATTCTAGCACATTTTCTCTCTCCTTTTACCTATTTTTGGTTCAAAATGTGCATAGAAATGAAGTTATAGAGGAAAATGTGCATATCAAAGTATAAAAAAAAATCAAAGAAATTCTTGTTATTATAGAGTTTATGATTCAATTGAGAATTGATAATTGCTTCCTCTTTTGTAGGAAGATGGAGATAAGTTTTGAAGCTCTATAAGAACCAAGAAACAAGGAAAGAAATAAAGGAGGTGAAGCGGTGCAAAGCTAGAAGAACTGTGCAACCGTCGTGGAAAGTCACAAGCAAGCCGCGGCCCGGTACTTTCCGTGGAAAGTCACAGTCTGGCCGTAGCCGTACTTTCCGTGGAAAGTCACAACCGGCCGTAGCCGGTCGTAAAAAATGCGAAAGTACAGCTGCGCGTTTTTACATTTCGAAACAGAAAAACCCTATTTAACCTAAAGGGAAGGGCCGAAAAACACACTCTTGACCTAAGGAAACAAGTGGGCACACAAGGGAAGAGCTTGGGAGAGAGATTTGGACAATCTTGGAGGCTTGGGTGCTCAACCTAAGAGAGATTTTGGGTTTTCACCTTGGTTCTTCCTCTTTCTTCTCTTTTCTTCCTAGTTTCTTCATGTATTCAGTTCTTTGCTTAGACTCTCTTTGTATTTGAATATGAGTAGCTAAACTTTTCATTCTAGGGTTCTTCTTACCCTTTGTATGGATTAAAACTTGAATATTCCTCTCTTTTGGTAGATAAATATACACATGTGTTGATTTCAACCTTGGCTTAATGCTTCTAAGTGATTGGCCTCCATTTAGATGATTTATTCACATAGGTTTTGACTCGAGAGAGCTAATCTAGGTGTAGAACTTGATTGAAATCATGCTTGTCTTGAAGTTTACTTGATAAATGGATGGTTTGTTGGTAGAATAGAGATATATTTACTAACCTTGCATTGTCACATTAGGGTTGTTGCTTAAAGATTGATTCTCATTAATTGTAGCAAGAGATTGTGCATTTTAATGAGAAGAGAAACTTGATTTTGACTTGAGAGAGCGGGTCAAGTATTTGTGAACCTTAGACTAACACATGTATGTATTGAAATGCTACTAGAGAGGTATTTGACCAAGTTTTATGAAATGCAAAAGGGGAAGAAGAATCCTAGGCTCTTTTATCCTTGAAGTCAAAAGTCATTTGCCTTTATCAATTTTAAGTTTTAGAAATAGTCTTTAAAAATTCTCTTTCCAAATCAAAACTTTGTTCTAGCTCAACTTGATGAAATTCACTAAGCTCTCTTGCTTGACCAATTTGTTAAACAAATCCTTTTGTCTTTTTGGGAACGATACTTTATTTATCACTTTATTACTTGTTTGAAACTCGTACATGTCGATCGATTTGATCGCGCGGCCACCGATGGATGCACCAACTTCTTCACGATCGGATTTGGAGGAGGCGGTGGCGGAGGGGGGCGAGGTTGAAGAGGAGGAGGAGGAAACGGAGGACCTGGGGGAGCAGCCATTACAGTGGGGGCTGAGGTTGAAGAGGAGGAGGAGGAAACGGAGGACCTGGGGAGAAGAATGTGAAGAAAGTACAGTAACAACGGGTTTAAATAGAGAACCCATCCTGAACAATGTGAAACGCCGGAAACTTTAATGAGGAGACGCATTGTTCATCAGAATACGAGGAGACGCCTAGTTGGGAAGTTTATCTGGAAGCCGAAGAGACTCTGCATCATTCATTTGAGCAGTGTGTAAGTACCGGGTAAATGATAAAAGGTCGGTCTTAAAAGTAAGACTTTTAGGACCGGACTTATTATAAAAGATCGGTCTTAAAAAAATAAATAATAGAATTTTATACCGCATACCTATAAGTACCGGGTTAATGATAAAAGGTCGGTCTTAAAAGTAATTTAGACTTTTAGGACCGGATATTTTAAAAAATGTCGGTCTTAAAATAAAATGAATTGCAAAAATATTAAATAATGGAATTTTATACCGCGTACCTATAACTCCTTATTAATTCCTCACTACCTCGTAACTCCAAACTATGTACGTGGCTATCTGAGAACAGCTCTCTGCCTTTATTAATTAACTCCTCATACCTCTCTGCCCCAACTACTCAAACCATGGTTAGATACAAGAGAACCGCTCGTAGGGGTGCTCTTAGTCGTGATGCTCGTGCCTTCCGTCGATCGTTATACGGTGCGCCTCCTCCATCGAGAGTCCGTCCTATTCGACGAGAAGAGTCTCGGGTCGTTGGACCCATTGTTATTTCTTCGGATGATGAAGAGGTTCCCGCTCCCCCTCTCCAACCTCTTGGCCCCACCGCGATCAAGCTCGGACCCTCTCCTCTTTCCTCTAATGAAGCATTGTGGCTGATTCGAGTAAGACGAAACTTGCGATCTCTCGGCGGGAAATTAATGCTGTTCACGCCGAAATCGCCAAGGCTTTGGAGGATAATAAGCTTTAGGAGATGTTTAGTCGATTCTTGTTTTTGATAATTTTCTGCTTGTTTTTCTTTTGTATTTTTTCTTGTGTACGTGCATATGCAAGTAATATATGTAATTAAAGAAACTCAGTTTTCCTTTAATTTTTATTCATTCGATTCTTTGCGCTCGCCAAATCCTTTTTAGAAATCACAAAAATGAGGAATTTTAGGACCGGAGTATTATAAAACGGCGGTCTTAAAAAATTTATATATAGAACCGTCTACTTTTTAATGAACCGGTTTAATTGTCTCAATTTAGGTCAGTATGATAAAACTCCGGTCTTAATAAAATCCAAAATATAAAACATGTCTCGCTCTGTCGCGCGGAATATTAAATTTCCCTCTACGAACTTCTCTTGTCGCGCCTAAAGTGTTACTCGGGTTACGTCGCCACTTCGTCGTCACCGGTTCGCGTTGCTCTCTCGATAATCACTTTATGGTTCCTTAGCTAAACGTCTATAGACCAAGCTGTAAGAGGTGTTTCGGTTATATAACTTTATGATTTTCCTGCTCATCGTTCTGGGTTTTCCTGGGTTGAGCGAAATCGATCAAATGTTCTTGTGGGTTTTACGTGTTGTTAATGGATATTGTATTTTGAAGATTATAATTGCACTTTAGACCTACCCAACTGACCAATAAATGTTTTTAGGTTACTCTTGTCATGCAACATCAACGTTCGTGGCGGGAGAAGAAAGACTAAGCAAACGCATTTGAATTTATATGCTACAAGTGAGTCCACAAGACCTTCACGCGATGCATTTAATTTCCTCATCATGCATTTATTTTGGTTCTTGCATTCACTGCGATACATTTATGACCAAAAGTGATTCTTCGTTCTGCATTTAATGAGCAAGTTTATCCGGAAAAAAAAAGGAAAAAAAAAAAAGACATAACCGACATTTGAGCATATATATGTATGTTAAATCTTTGTCTATATATATAGGAATTCTACTATGGATCACGGTTGGATAAATGCTAAACGGACGAGTGTTGAATATCAGAATGGGGTGAGGGACTTTATAAAATTTGCTAAACAAAATGCCCATGATGAGGGTGGGAAGTTTTATTGCCCCTGTGTAAAATGTTTGAATGAGAGATGACTAAGTCCTGAAGTTATACACACACATTTAATTTGTGAAGGAATTTGTAAGACTTATACAGTATGAGTATGGCATGGTGAAAAAATACCAAGTGGGTCTCAACATAGGGAAGTGGCCTTTGATGATAATGACACGGATATGGATGATCACATAGAGGACATTATCTGTGATGTAGGAGAAGAGCCTTTTCATCAATCACATGCATATGGTAATATGTGCAGTGATGGAGAGACCCCTCTATACCGTGGGTGTAAAAAATACCAATTGTTGAATCTTTGTATTGAAATTGGTAAGCTTGAAGGCACGTCATGGATGGAGCGACAAGAGTCTTTCGAAATGCTTGAGGCTTTTAAGGACATGCTTCCGGATGATAATGTGTTGCCGCATCGATACTATGATGCTAAGAAGATACTTTGTCCACGGGGATGGAGTACAAAAAGATCCATGCATGCCGAATGATTGCGTATTGTATAGAAAAGAGTTTGAAGAGGAGCATAATTGTCCAGAAATGTGAAACCCCAAGGTACAAGTCAAATAAGGGGCACCTGCAAAAGTGTTGTGGTATCTTCCAATCATACCAAGGTTCAAGCGGTTGTTTGCGAATGAAAATGATGCAAAAAATTTGAGGTGGCATGCGAGATGAGAGGATTTCGATGGAAAGCTTCGACATCGGCGATTCTTTTCAATGGAAGAAAATCGATCAATTATTTCCGAACCGGCGAAGAACCTAGGAACCTTAGGCTTGCCCTTAGCACGGATGGCATGAATCCATATGGAAGCCTTAGCAAGCATACATAGTTCATGGCCTGTACTGCGATTATTTACAACTTATCTCCGATGTTATGCATGAAACGAAAGTACATCATCTTGTCATGTTGATTTCGGGACCGAAACAACCAGGAAATGACATTGATGTTTACCTTCAGCCCTTGATCGAAGACTTGAAGGAGTTGTGGGCGAAGGTGTTGATGTTTTTGACTCTTTCAAGAAGGAGGTGTTTAAAATGCGAGCCATGATATTTTGTACTATAAACGACTTCCCGGCATATGGGAACTTGTCGGGGTATAGTGTAAAAGGCCATAAAGCATGTCCGGTTTGTGAAGAAGGCACACGCTACCATCAACTTCAACATGGAAGAAAGACGGTTTATCTTGGACATAGGAGATTTCTTAGACGGGGCCACCCATATCGTCGATTAAAGAAAGCCTTTTTTGGTGGCCAAGAGTATGAAGATGCTCCGAGTGGCATTGGTCGGGAGCAAGTTTATGAAAAGGTGAAAAATATCAATGTCGTATTCGGAAGGCGCAAAGAGTAGAAAAGAAACAAATATATGGAAAAAGAGATCTGTATTCTTCGATCTTCCATATTGGCGCAATCTTGATGTGAGACACAGTATTGATGTCATGCATGTGGGGAAAAACGTATGTGATAGTATTGTCGGCACGCTTCTCAATATACAAGGTAGTTCCAAGGATGGTGTGAAGGCAAGATTGGATCTGATAGCAATGGGAATACGCGAAGAGTTACATCCAAGGCCGAGATGGGAAGAGAACTTATTGTCCCCGGCTTCTCATACTTTGTCTAAGGATGAGAAACGAAGTTTTGTATTTGTTTACATGGCACAAAAGTTCCCATGGGGTATTCTTCAAATTTGAAGAGGCTTGTATCGATGAAGGACTTGAAATTAGTAGGCCAAAAGTCTCATGATTGTCATGTCTTGATGCAACGACTACTCCCAATAGCTATTCGAGGCATCGCCGAATATGATCTTCGGGTCGTTTTGACTAGACTTTGTGTCTTCTTCAATGCGCTTTGTAGTAAAGTTTTCGAGATTGAAAAGTTGGATGAATTGGAGAATGAAGGATATCTTATCTTGTGCCACATTGAGAAGCTTTTTGTTCCTACATTTTTTGACATCATGGTTCATCTAATTGTTCATCTAGTGAGGGAGATAAAGATGTGCGGCCCTATCCATTTACGGTGGATGTACCCAATTGAAAGATCTATGAAATTCCTAAAAGTGCGTGAAGAACGCATCGGCCGAAGCATCGATTGTTCAGAAATATGTTTCTGAAGAAGCCATGGAATTTTGTCAAAATTATTTGGCCAAAGTAAGACATATTGGGCTTCCAAAATGTCAGCATGCTGATGGGGGTAGACGAGGGGCTTCCGTAAAGAGTGTGGATCCTGATGAATTGTCACAAGTCCACTTATACATCTTGAATAACGTCGATGAAGTTCAAGCCAGCATAGCTGCACATAAAGCAACTGTAAGGAAAGAAAATCATCGAATGACTGAACAAAGGTTGATTAGGGAGCATAACAAAACTTTTGCAAACTGGTTCAAACAAAAGGTCGAGGGAGAGGAATGTGTTTCGATACAATCAAATGGTTAGCGGGTGGTCGAGGTTGATGTCATAAGTTGGAATTCGTATGTGATCAATGGTTATACATTTTACACGAAGTCCCTAGATTATACGAGCACGGTCGAACGGTGGTGTTATGTTAGAGGCTGAATCTATGCACTTCTCCGGTTCGAAAGACAAGAGCCCTTTATTGGCGGTCATGCCATATTATGGGGTTATTGAAGAGATTTGGGAGGTGGACTATGTGAAAATTAGATTTCCCATTTTCAAATGCAAATGGGTGAATGTCAATAATGGTGTTCGGATCGATCGGCTAGGATTTACATTAGTCGATGTCAATGGTAGAAGTTTTGGATATGAACCTTTTATTATGGCGAGACCGGGCAAAACAAGTGTTCTATATCACTTAGATCAAGAAAATAAAATGTGGTGCAGTAGCTCTCCAAGGAAAGAGGGTCATTGATATTGATGAGGAAATGAATTCAAATTATGGTATTCTGAGAGTACTCCTTTTTCAAGGGGTCTAGGACATGAACGAAGAAGATGAAGCGGATAATGAACCCGGCATAAGAAGTGATCATCAAGAAGGGATATGGGAAGATATCACTTTATAAAAGAGTCAATTCATAAGGTAATATTCATATGCAGATTTCTTTGAAGACTTTAAGGCTTTTACTATATATATTATATTCCTTCTATCTATGTTCATAGTTAATGTCACGACTATGAATTTTGTTCTTGTTTTATTTTTGTGGCGGGGATCCGATCCAAAGGGGCATGTTATATAAGAGGATGTTACGTTGTTGGGTGGGGGAATCAGATGAAGGCATGGTGAATATTATTTTGGGCGCATGTATGTTGTACTTGTAACTTATTGTATTTGTAAGTAAGTTATCTTATTGTATGAATTAATTTAGGTGTTGTAGTCATAGTAATCATTAATTAAGAGGCCAAATAGCTCATGGTGAATAATATTTGTATTCTTTTTCCAATTCAATTTATTCAAATAATTGTTCATAGCTTGTAGCTTAAAGTATCGACTTTTATGTCTTTGGATTGGGTGGTAGATTTGTGTATATGAGCAATGAGAGAAAAATTAGGAAAATTTAGGCCGGAAACAATAAGCTGGTCTTAAATGTTCACTTGTTAAGACCGGATGTAATTATATGACCGGTCTTAAAGGTCAGGACGACTTTTGAGTTTTGATATTAAACCCGGTCTTAAAAGTTGGTCTTTTAAGACCGGTATATATAGACGTCCGGTCTTAAATCAAAATCTTTAAGACCGGATGTATTTATCATCCACTCTTGAAAGTCAGTCTTTTAAGGCCGTGTATAATTAGTCGTCAGGTCTTAGAAGTCGCTATTTTTCAGACCGTATGTGTCTTGTCCGGTCTTATAATTACGATCTTTTAAGAGCGGCCTATTTTTTGGCCGGTCTTAAAAGTTGAGCTTTAGGACCGAACAAAAAATATTTCGGCTTCATTTAGTACAACTTTTTAAGGACCGAAGTTTTTAAATGTCCGGTCTTAAAAGAGTTTCTTTAAGACCGGTTCGAGTCCAGTCTTAAATGGTAGACTTTTAATACCGGCTAGAACAAGACCGGTCGTATGTCCGGTCTTACGACCCCTCTTTTGTCCGGTCTTAAAAGCCTTTTTTGCACTAGTGTTATAATTACAACTTTCACCAGCAATGCATATGGGAATTTGCAGAAATGTCCACATGCTTCCGATTTAGAAGGAAACCAAAGAAAAAACCAAGGAATTACAATCTCAGATAGAACTAGGGGTGAGCAACGGGCGGGCGGGGCTGCCCCAGAGGGTAACCCGTGTCCCGCCCGTTTATTTGGTTAAACCCATTTAACCCGTAGTAAAACGAGTACGGGTTAAATGGGTACGCCTAAACGGGTCTAGGGAACCCGTTTAAGAATTCCTTTTTTCCAGAACGTAGAAAGATTCAACATTTAGTGTAGAAACTGAAACCCTCTTTAAAGATTCTACCTTCGTTTAAGGATCTGCCCCCTTTAAAGATTCAACATTTATAATAAAGAAGCAAAAACCCGGCGAGGGGGGTTCATTACAAGTCGAGAAAACTCAAGCAAAGCTGAAACATCCGGACTTACGGATACCTAGCCGAGAGTAAAAGTGAAGCAAACTTACAAATACGGAAAACTCAAGCAACCGAAACAAGATCCAACATTTAGCCTAGAAACATCCAGACTTTCACAATGAGTACCTTTTACAACTTCTATTTAGCTTGGGCCAAGAATGAGAGGTTACGGCTTGTGGGCAAGAGGGAGAGGTTAAGGCGAGAGGGACAGGTTGAGGGTGAGACTGCAAGAAGAAGAGGTCACAGCAAGCGAGAGACTGAGACTTTGAGTGAGACGGCGAATCGGCAATAGTGAGCGAGATCGCGATGGGAGAGACGGTGAGAGGCTAAGGCACTAGGTTCGATCCGAGAGAGATGAGAGACTGAGGAAGTGAGCGATATCGAGATAGACCGCGAGAGGCAGAGATGGTGGTAGCTGCGCTTCTGGACGGGGAGTCGATGATGGTGAGGACAAGAGACCTGAGAAAGCGCCTAACCAGTGAGCGAGGGTTTGACCATTTGAGTGTTTTGCAGTCTCAACTCTCACAGATGGGTAATAGGTGGATCTAAAGCCTAAAGAGAAGAGTGAAGAGTGAAGGGGAAAAAGAAAAAGGAAAAAAAAAAAACTTAAACGGGTAACGGGTGGGCACGGGTGCCCCATGCCTCAACCTATGACCCGCCCGTATAATACAAACGGGTACGAGGCAGCCCATTACTCGTTACGGGCTTAATCTGGGCGGGTTTAATATGGGAAAATTCAAAGGGGCATGGGCAGTTGGGCGGGTTGCGGGTCACTTACTTACCCCTAGATAGAGGCGCAAGAAAGTACAATCGGTGTTTTTGGCGTCCTAATTTACTTTTAGGACGCCAAAAATTCTGCTTTTGCCGAGATCCCCTTCTTTTGGCTCTTTTTTTTTTTAAAATTAGGACTACTTTAGGCGTCCTAAATTTAAATTCAGATGTCGAAGTCCACTTTCGCATGCAATTTTAAAAAGATGCCCAATATGTCAAATTTCCTCCAAATAATTATAAAAATATCATTGCTTTAAATTTTTACTTCCCTTTAAATAAAACGGACGTCTTTTAGGGAAGTAAAATCAATTTTTTGTAATAGTGATAGTTAAGAAGGTAAGCGGGGGCTCTCTCTTTCTCGGCTTTGCTTCTAGATCTCCAATCCACTTCTCTATTATGGTTTGTGGTTCGGGATGATGAAGGTCACCGTTGATGATGGAGGAAGGGGTGGGCGGCAATGGAGAGAAAAGAGGTGGAGGGAGCAAGAGAGAGAATGAAGATGAGCTATGGAGTCCGTCGTGTCTCGATCTGCGGTCAAATGAAGCTTTGAAACTATAACCTAATCCCTAGTCAAAACGCAAGTTTTGACCAGGGACTAATTTTAAACATATGAAAGTTTGTGCAAGAATTAAAATGAAAATTTTAAAACATATGTGGGAATGAATTATAATTGTCAAAATATATGGGTACTTTTATGTCATTTTCTCTAGTCAGTTCTTTGTTAATTCGCAGTTTCTAGAAATTACAGGTCTTTTCGCAATTTTCCTTAAACTAATCTGTAAAGAAAATAAAAGGAAAATGTAATACCTTATATTCCAAAACTCAATCAATTAAGGTAAATTATGAAATATATGATCTTTTTGCCTCTTTTCAATCTTAATTTCATGCTAACACTTTTAATCACAATTAATCACAAAAGATATATTTTAAACTCAATAATTATGACAAAATCCCTCAATAAAGTGTGAAAATATATAATAAAAATAGAGAGTTGTCAATCACCCACATACAATCTTGATCTTTGACAGAGATGAGCTCCTCAAACACTCTTCTACCATTTTTTTCTTCATCTGAGGTATCCTTCAGGGTGGATAATGATTTTTTTGGAATCTGACTTTAGTGAGAAAAGTCAGCAATTAAGTAAGATGATGGTGCTTGGGTGTGGATTGAAGCTAATATAGATTATGTATGATGCTGGAAGCCATGAAATGTGAATTTATAATCTAGAAACTGATTTGAATCTTGCTAATTAATGCTTCTAAATACTGAATAATTATGATAAATCATTAAATACCAAATTCTGTGAAGGTCCGAACTGCTAAGGCACACTTCCAAGCTTGGAAAATTTCAGATTTGCTGTGGGCACTGTTTGGGTACTTGTTAAAGCTATATAAGGGTATTTGGATGTGATAGAGCATGAATCATGTGAGGCCTTTTTCTTCCATGTATCAGTCAGTGAAGGAATCAAGAAAAGAGTTGAATTTGTTTGAATTGTTAAGAGAATAAGGGCCCATTTGGGAGTTGCTTTTGGAAAAAGATTTTCACCATTTACGAGGTAAAACCTAGGTTTTGGAGAAATGATTTTGGAGAATGATTTTGGAAAAAAATGATAGTATTTGGATGTTTTTATCGAGAATAGCTTTTGAGGGATCAAATTTACTAAAAAGGACATTAGCTTTTTGTATAGTTGCATTTAAAGGATAAAGTGGTATTTTAAATATCATAAACATTATATTCAATAATAAATACCAAAAATTACATAAAATTGTTAGAAAAATAAATTTATACCATTAGTGAATTATGTAACATGATAAAAATTAGTCAAACATATATGTATTAATAAATTGTATAGAAAAAATATTTGTAAAAAATTTCAACATAATTTTTTGCTCGAAAAAAAAAAAAATGAACATACAAGATTGATGTTTCGTAAAATGGTGAGAACGTGAATTGGTTCGATGATGAAGATGAGAACGTGAAGTGGTCTTTGGAGCAGTGAGGAGGTAGGTTTAAAGGATTAAAATTGAGAGTATTTTGGGGTTTCTTCAATTATGGTGGGACCCACAATCTGCAAAATGAGTTTTCAAAAGCAAAAATTGAAAAAAAGTTGGATTTGGCAAAACCTAGGTTTTGAGTGGAAAATGATTTTGGAGAAAAATTGAGGTGTTTGTCAAAAATTTAACAAAACCTAGGTTTTAAAGATTGCCAAACAGGCTCTAATACAACTATAAGCTAATGGAAATATATTATCACACATGGTTACAATAATGTATGGAAAGATGATAGGGAGAATTGTATGTTGATGCCTTCAAATTGTGAAGGTTGAAATTTATTGCTTAGTCATATGCCAAAGTTATAGGCAAGTGAAAAGTAAAATGTCCTAAGTTGATAAGTAATACATTGAAGATGTTTAAAGGCTCCTATGATATGACTTGAAAAAACATAATGAAAACTCAACTTTTCCTCCTTACCCTGTTTTGGACAGCATAGTACAGCCAGAGGGAGTTAAATTTTGGGTGAACTTAAATGCCCCAATGTTCTTAAAAGAGGCATAAGGAAAGAATTTTAGTCAAGTACAAGCAAGTTAAAAATCAAAGGAAAAGAACTAAAGCTAAATAGCTACATAACGGATTTAGAGTTTGGGGTTATGGAAGATATGAATAATGCAATAAAAAGTTCCAAGGTGTGTTTTTTAACCTGTCCCTATATGTATAATTTATAGGATTTGGCATTTGTTATCAAGCTAAAGGAGGAAGCAAGGTTAAAGAAAAGCGAGAAATAAGAGCAAGTTGAAAGAATATTTTACAAAAGGCAGTGAAACTTACTCTTGTAAAGTTTGTACTTGGTTACTTGCATGTTTATTGTCATATATGCCATATTTAGGCCTTTGAACATGTAATATCTTTGGTTGAGTATGTGCCATGGTCATGTGTGTTTGCTTATAAGGTGTTATTCTTTCTTGGCTATTTACATGCATAGTTAATTACCATTACACATATATATTGAGTTGATGTTTTACTACTAAGATTCCCCTGAATCTCACCCCTTTCTCCCATGTACCAATAGTAGGACAACTACTCCTAAAGAAGAAAGCATGCTAGAGAAGGAAACTTGAAGGTGGAAGCTCTTGAGAAGCTTGTTTTGATCTTTATGCCATTAAAGTTGATTTTGTTTGATGATTGTTATATATTTTTATTTTAAGGTTTTCATAAGTTAATTATATATTTTGGTATGTATCTACCCTCCATAAGGAGGAGCATGAGAGCCAAGTAAAAGTAAGGTAAGTGCTATATTAAAGCATAGCTCAAGTGCATGAAGTAGATAATGTTAGTTAGTTGTTGTTTTATGGATGAGCCATGATTTTGGAAGAGGAATTTGATAGAGAAAATGTTTTAACGAGGTTATGAAATTTATTAGTGTTATAGTACATATCCATACCTTTAAAATGAGCCCTCGTGCATAATATTTGGATGTGTAGAGTGAAAGATATGATCTTTCAAAGATGACTTAAAAATCTGTTAAATGTTGCGAAGATTCCCCTATCTAGTTGTAATAAATGGGTGTTTCTGGACCAAATGGAACAGAAACAAACATGAGTCTTATTTTTCTATGAAAGATATTTCGAATAGCTAAAAATAGAGTTTTGAACCACTAATTTTGGAGCTATATTGAATTACTTGTGAATTTCCAAAGTTTTCTAAGAAATTCATTATTCATGGTACCCAAGCTTTAGTGTAGAGTTTCAAGTTTTTAGCTTAATTAAGAGTACCATTTGGGTCATATGTGGTTCTTAAATGGTTAAACAACTCTGATAAGTGACTCTAGAGTGAGGTATTGCATTTTTTTGTATCAGAGCATATGTTGTTACGATAGGCAAGAACTCTCTGCTCGCGTGATAGACTTGTCTAGTCATAACTCTAATTATTTATGATAGAAAAGTTATTGCTAGACTCTTAGTAGTTATTCTTTGCAGGAAAGTTAAAGAAAATTAGAAGAAAAGGAGTTTTACAGTGTTTCCCTCCAAGTAAATAGAAGTTAAAAGTTGAAAAACATTTCATACATAATTTTAATATATGAAATGTTGTAATAAGAAATTTTCTTTTTCAATCTTCACTTAAAAAGATTATCTAATATACTTGAAAAGCCCCTATCTAATAATGCACAAGATTACTTAAATTTGTGGGAAGAATTGTAATATATATATATATATATATATATATATATATATATGTATTTGTGGGAAGAACTGTTTCCTTCATGACACCTGATTTATTCAGTAGGAGTTCTATGCCATATTTATTTAGCGGACTTCAAATAATAACAGCAAGTTATGTAAAGAAGATATCGATTAGGCCACTTAAATTGGGTATGTTTGGTTTGAGGGAAGGGGAGGCGAAGGAATGGGAGGGAAAGTTGAGAGAGGAATTTTTTCTCATATCTTTACAAAATTGCCCAAAGATAATTTTTAATATTTCTAAAATATACTCTCAACAAAAAAGAATATTCTTCTCATTAATGGCAATTTAGTCAATATCCTCCCAAAAGATTTTTTCCTCCCCTCCCCTTCCCTTAAACCAAACATATGACGGTCCATCCATTTGGGCCCTATTTAATTTATTTTTCTCACATTTCTCCTTAAATTTGGGATCAACAACCCATCTTTGAAATAATTGTTCTACAGTCTCGGGTTAAATTCAATCTTACTTGCCTATATTATTTCTCAATTTATAAAACTTATCAGACAACCACTGGCTTCTCTTATAGTTGTAAGCTTTTTTCAAATTTCTCCAATGGTCAAGCAACCACCTAAACTTCCCTTGTAGTATTTTATTTTTACTTGATTTATTCTTGTTTTAATTGCAAGTTGCACTCAATGTCTATATTCTTTTCGATCATCTTATACTAGCCCTGTGAATCTGTGATTCATGAGTTGCTGGAGTTGTTTTTGAGTTTGTGATGTAGTTATAATTTTTTCACATATGTATTGTATGTAGTTTTTTTTTTTTTGGTTGAAATTGTAGCTGCAGTTTAACACAAACCAGCAAATTTTCTTCTTTTTCTTATCATATCATGTATTGTAGATTTGTAGCTGCAGTTTAATTGCAATTTATTGTTCTTCTATTGAATTTTTGGGACAAATTTATACAGGTTGCACTCAATATTGTATTGTAGATTGATTCGATAAAAAAAAAAAAAAAAATGTAGGTTGGCCATATAAAAGAATTCACCCAAACAATTTGAGAATTTTTTTTTTTTTTTGAATTCACCCAAACAAGAAACAAGAAAGCCCACAATAAGGCCCAATTTAAGCCCAAAAACTGAAATAATTCGGTTCGGTTTTTAAGACACATCGGTTTTGGTTCGGTGTTAAAAATTCTTGTATTTCGGTTTTTTTTTATTTTAACCGAACACCGAACCGAAAAACCAAATGCTCACCCCTAGTTAGGATATTGTTGTTAATACTACTGATTTAGTTGTTAACGAGTACTGATTTAGTTGTTAATGGGACTGATTTTGTTGTTAATGGTTATGAAATAATACCAGAAAAGACCTTTGGGGTCTTTTTTGACATGTGACTTTTTATTGGGCTTTTTTTGACATTTTTTTGCCAATATGGGCCTAAGATGGATTTCCCCCGAAAAATTGGCTGCTTGAGGGTCGTGATTCAGAGCAATTTGCCAAAATATATGCTTACTGTGTGCCCATAATGAAATTTTAGCCCTGAAAGGACAATGATAGTCAAGGCACAAGGCTCTCGATTTAAGCGACTATATGTGTGTCTTGGTGCATGAAAAGATAAAGGGTGGGCTGGGATGTCCGACATGCAAAGGTATAGTGTCTGTATTTATTGCATTTCACTTTTTTACTAGTATATATCAATTGATTATTCAATTTTATAATATATTTAATTAAATTGCAGGGGTTGCAAGAGGTGCTCAACGCAATGGGATATGAGCATATTCATATATAGGTTTTGTGTTAGGCATTTATATGCTAATTTCAGGTTCAGATATAAGGGAAAGAATTAGAAAGATGAGCTTTGGAATGCATGTAGGGCAACAACAAAATAAGAAGGGGAAATCCAGGGCCTAATTAAGCAACATAATCTCAAATAAGTCCCAAAAAAATTCATATGTCAGAAAAGGCTCTTGGGTTTTTTCTTACATACAATTTTAAAGTGAAATGACATTGGTGCCCTCCTGCTTGAATTGGTGCCCAGTAGAAATTTTCTCCTCCTTTCCCTTCTTGAAGCGTGAGAGAGGGAACAGAGAAAAAGCTTCATGAAACCAGAAGCTTGATCCCAGCGCTTTTCCTCTTGCTTCTTTCCATCGGTGATCACATCAGGAAAAAGAAAAAAAGACGAAAGAAATCTTTGAAGCTCTGATCGGTTTTTCCTATATTCAACTTTGCTCTCTTCGTTCCTCCTTTTGGTCGACACTTTCAATGGTAGAATCAGGGAAAATTTTTGAAACTTCTCAAATGCCTTTTTCTCCTTGCTCAGTGTTTTTAATCGCTCCTTATGTTGCTGCAGTGTGTTCGCTGGAGCTTCACTTCTCTTCTACCTCTACGTTTTGAGTTGCCGCCATCCATGCGTGTGTGCATACAGAGACTTAAGTCACCCTGTTCTGGTTTTTTTTTTTTTTTTTTTTTTTTTTTTTTTTTTTTTGGGGTATGTTCGAAGCACTCTATCTTCGTGTATTTAACTGCCTTTGTGTTGGTGTGTACATTTAATCTCTCCTTCCCTGCCTCTTGTTGCGTGTGCGTATGTGAAGTAGGTGGGTTAAATTGCATTCTTCCCATTTGTTTCAGCAGCTGTGCGAGAGTGTATTGGAGAGAAGGGATGTTGAAACAGGCTGAAATTAAAGTCTAAGAAGCTTATTTGGGTTAATGTCACTCAAATTGTGTTGATCTATATAAAAGGAAGCTAGAATTTTGGTCATGTTTCTTCTTGGGTTAAATTGATTCTTGATAAATAATTTAGTTTTTGGGATATACTACTCTTAAATTGATGTTTGAAAATTATTGGATAAGAGATTTGAGGACTAGGAAGGTTCGATAAATGGTCTGAAAATTGATGTACAAAAAGTGTTTGGGAAAAAGTGTAAAAGAGGAATTTGATTAGATTGGATTGCTAGATTTTGTGTCAACATTTGTGAAGCGTATAAAGTGTTTGATTTAATGCTTAAGAAATGAAATCTCATGAAATTGAGGAGTGAAAGTAAATTGGTGAGAGTTTTATTTGTTTAGATTATGAATGAATTGGAATTTCATTTCATATTGAAATGTAACATGTTAATTTTCAATTGTAAGCTATACATGGTTTAGAAGTTGATTGTGTTAACATATTAATTTTCAAGTGTGTAATGCGGCCAAGTAGTAAGCGGCTTGTGCTTTTAAACAAGATCTCGGGTTCGAGCCTGTGAATGCAAAAAAAAACTTCCGGGAGACTCTCCCACCATAGCTAGGTGCGTGACACGAGTCGGATCCGGATTAGTTGGGGCAAAGCTCTAGTGAACCGGGTGGAAAACTAAAAAAAAAAAAAAAAAAAAAAAAAAGTGTAATGCGCACTTTCTGATAGCAGATTGAATTTTATGTTTAGTTTATTTTTGGTTAGTTACATATGTAACATGTTTTGACATTTTAAAACCCTTTTTTCCTCCAGCAACTTTTCAAGAGGAGCATCGGGACAACATAAAAGTTAGATGTTCTGTGGAGAATCTCCTTTTTGTTAAAATATATATGGTTACAACCCCTTGGTCTTGCATGGCCTTATTCAATAGAATCCCATATCTGCCAACAGTCTTAATTTTGTTGACGCTAATTGTTTTTGTAGGAAGCTTCATCTGTATTGATGAAAATTACCTTCAAAATGTGGTTTTGTGTAAATGTTCTGATGATGGTTACTTGATCATTTTGTATACAAGGAAAGTGTTGTGCAGTTTCTGTAATCTGCGGCTATAATTCCTCTATTGATTCAACATTAGCAATTATAACAACTATATCAATATAACATTAACAATTATATCACTATACATTAACAACTATATCAGTAAACGTTAACAACAATATCAGTGTCTGTTAATAACAATCAAAAAAATTGGTGTTAACAACAATATCAATGTCTGTTAAGGACAATATCAGTGGATGTTAACAACAATATCAATGTCTGTTAACAACAATATCAGTGGCCATTAATAACAATATCAGTGTCTGTTAACAACAATATCAATGGGCATTAACAATAATATCAATGTTTGTTAACAACAATATCAGTGGGCGTTAACAATAATATTAATGTCCATTAACAATATTAGTGTCTATTAACAATAATATTAGTGGGCGTTAACAACAATATAAATGTCTGTTAACAACAATATCAGTGGGCGTTAACAATAATATCAGTATCTGTTAACAACAATATCAGTGTCTGTTAGCAACAATATTAGCGTATGTTGACAACAATATTAGTGAGTGTTAACAATATTAGTGTCAGTTAACAACAATATCATTGAGTGTTAACAACAATATCAGTGTCTGTTAACAACAATATCAATCAATGTTAACAACAATAGTAGTATGTGTTAACAACAATATCAGTGTGGTGTTAGCAACAACATGAGTGGGTGTTAACAACAATATCTGTGTGGTGTTGACAACAATATCTGTGAGTGTTAATAGACACTGATATTGTTGTTATCGTTGACTGGATATATTTGTTAACACTCCATGTTTGGAGACATGCTTCAATATATATTAGATGTTTATGAATGTTTCAAATTCATATAATATTTCTTTTTTATAACATTTTTTATTACCTATTTCAATATTCAAAACAATCGTTATTTTCCTTGATAGAAAACTAAGTGACTTAAGGTGTCCTTGACTGATATGGATCAATATTTCATCATTCTAGGCTACTACTAATGTTATATAAACCTTAAACCAGATGCTACGATTCTGATGAATATCTAATGGTAAATTATACTAGTATTTACTTTGAATTTTTCAATCCATTTGTACATCATTGAAAACCAGTGGTAAATAACTATGATGACAATAATCAAACAATTAGAGAATGATACTGTGATAACAATAACTAATCAATTACAAATTGCTACCATAGAATACAACATCTTTCTGCTATCAATGTCAAATTTCAACATCCAAAAGAATGACAAGGTCATTTCCAAAAGAATGCTCAATTCTGAAATTGGACATAATATACTAATAATATATTAATCCATGAATGCATTAATGTAATATAAGGTCATTTCCTAAAGGATGACATAATCCATGGACCAAAATCTCATCAAATGGTTTCGAAGGTGCAAAAATATACAACTTTTGCAAACCCAAAATAAGATATACATTGAACACACCAAAATATATATTGTTCAATCCAAAATATACAATAAATCGGTCTATATGCACACTCTAATTTTTGAGGGAACAGTCTTGGATATTTTGACTTTAACCTTCGTTATTGCATATTGGTTAATTGCCCTCTTCTATTCTTCATGGTTGGCAAATGTCATGCCTAACATAAAGTGCATTTGTTCATCCCCACTTTCAGATTATTCATTTGTTGAATCTTCATCATCAATTTCAGATTCTTCATTTGCTGAATCTTCCTGATCACTTTCAGATTCTTGTTCATTTCCTAACTCTTCCTCCTCACCATCATCTTCTTTAATTAGTGACCCTTCCTCCTCACTCCCAGCTTCTTCATCTACTAAATCTTCTTCCTCACCTCAAGTTCTTCATTTAATGAAACTGTTGAACAAACAAAAACAATTGTAATATAATGGATAAATTTAGAGAACATAAATTATGTAAGTTTGATATGGAACGATAACAAGATTCAAACCAAGTCAGTATGCCCCAACAATTCAGCAAGAAAAACATGATAAACAAGATCTATGTGAAAGGCATGTACTGATTGTTAAGAAGATAGGTATTAAAGCAAGTGAGTATAATTCATCAGAGGATGCGTTGTGAATTAGTCTGAATAGGGGAATAGCCAAAAAAGATAACAAAACGTCCGAATAGGGAAGTTGGAATTATATATGTGTGTGTGTGTGAGGTCCTGAGTAAAAAGCACAAGTTGGAATTTTGAAAATCACCAGTGACGCTGCTCTTCTTCGTCCCCATCTTCGCTGGCAGCTCCAAGTCACCTTTGTCCACCTCCATGTTTGCATGTCATCTTCTCATCCATTAGAAATTTACAGACAAATTTGGTTTCAATAAAAAAAATACCATGTATTCAGCATACCAATGGGTCAGGTGAGCGTGCATAGTATTTAATAATATCAACAAAATCATCAGCTCTTAATGAGTGGCTTCCTCACTTTAGACACACAAGGACAGAACAGCTAAGAAGTTCACTACAGAGCTAGGACATGAACAACTGATCACAGCACCAAACAAACTTTACAAGCATTTCAATATTACAAAATAAGGAAATAAACAACATAAACAACAGTATCAGAGTTGGAATACTGCTGAAAAGTATAAAATCTCAAAAAAAATAAGGAAAGCATTTCAATATTACAAAATCATGCCTTGATGAACCAACAGATGTTCACCTTTGAAAGAGCCTGACTAATGACAGTTTTACTGCAGCCAAAGACTCCAGGTATTGCACAAGTCCCACCAAGAATAGAAGGAAAAAGGGCATCAAGAGCACGCTGATAAAAAGATGTTGCCAGATAAGAAAGCTATCAGAATTAGCTCCCAATTAACCAAAACTTAGATTTCTTGCCCGAAAGTTTTTGTGATTAATTCAATTCATTCTGTAGTCAACATAGAACAAGAAGTTAATTTAGTCTATTTGACAATTGCCAAGCATCATCTCAGGCATCTCATGTGAAGCAGGTCCTTCAAAAAACCAAAACTTTCACAGAATTTGAATTTGGACCTGTGTTTGAGATCTGATAGAAAGTTCTTTTCAGCATGCATGATTATGATAATTTCTACAAGCATGACGAAGAGGATAGTGGCCAATATTCATAACAAAAAACCTTTCAAAGATTTTTTTTTAATTAATGCAGAAATCAAAACTTAAATGTATAATGAAGAACAAAGTATTCCAAAGGCTTGATCACAGCAAAACCTTTACATCCATGTTTCCCATCAAGTGCAATATATCTAACTTTTTATCACATGCAGAAATCATTTACAAAAATGCATCTCCAAAATAATCCTCAAAGGAAAAAAGACCCTAAAGCAACATATAAATGCAGCATACCTCAGCATCATCATCAAAACTTAATTCATATATCCCTTCATCATTCAACCAACGATTGTATATTACAACTTTCGGTCCATGAGAACCAATATCCTCAAACTGAAACAGATAAACAAGCTAATTAGTAAATGGAATCTACAACCCACTAACTTCTAGAAATTGAGAATAAGTGCCATCAATGGCTCTGCCAAACCTCTTATTATATAAATAAAATGGGGTTTGGCGTGTTAGTATTTTGGGAGTGGTGAAACAGATCTTGTCTGTATGCTACGATGGGAATTGGTTAATTAAGGTAGGAGATGCAGATATGTCCAGTAAAGTAAGGTGTGTGCTGCCGATAAAGGCAAGGGCAAGGTTAATTATTGATTCTTCATATCAACAAGCCTTGTGAAATGTGCATAAGAATGATTTTCATTACACTTAACTTATAGGGCTAAGGTTTAGCACATTTTATATTAGTTAAATAAAACATAAACCTCACAGATACATGGGGAATAAGTTTACCACTGAAGACAAAATCTGTTACTCAGAATTTTATTAATTATAATGTTTGATATGACCACCAAATAATAGCACCCATGGATATACAGTAGAATGAAATAGAACCTGAAACATTAGTTCCTCCTTTGATGCAAATGGAGACCAATCAAGGATTGTTTTCAAGTTGGCCTCCCAATCTTCCTCTGAGCTTCAAATCATTGGCTCTGCCCAGTGGCCAGATATGTCAAAATCTATCTACAAAAGAAATAACAGTGAATATATATAAATATGAACGCACAAAATTGTACTTATATCTTTGAAAAGCAAATATTACCATTGGAACAATAACATGGTCTTGCCCTGTTTTTCGCAAAAAGGTATAGGATAGCAGTCCCATACTTTGTGTTATCTGACTGAGAGAAGTGTAAGATATTGAAGACATAAAATGTTATCCACAAATGAAAATTAAAAACTGAATATTTTATTGGAGAGGATACAAAGAACCATAAAAGCACTGCAACATTAAAAAAGACATGTACAAAGAGCAAAAGTACTTGCACAATGGCGAAACTAGCTATCTGGTATCTGGCAGATAGAAAATATGGAAAGACCTATAGAAGGACGAATTAATATTTTATTTGACTTCGGTTTGGCATGTAGGAATATTTAATTTTGGACAAAGTAGCTTAAAGCTAGTGGGATTACTTTTTGATTGTAAGTGCTCAAGAAATACACTACTATCTTTCCCCTTTGCATCAAGCTGTCAACGCACTTCCAAACAGTAGAAAGACTATGAAAAAAGAATCTCAAATAGTCCGGCCTACAAATCTCTGGTTCTCAGCCCCATCTTGAGTTACATACACAATGGATTAATTTCTCATCTATAACCAAATTTGGAAACTAAAGTGGCTGAACTTTACCTCCTTGAATTGAAGGAGAAGTATACGGTGATAAACCATGTGGTTCAGGAATGCTATCAAGAAGAAACGGAAGTCCTACGAGCTGCAAAATAGATTCTGTCTGCGGCTTTCGAGAATTCACTGCAAAGAATCAAAGGAGAACAAAAGGAAATAAATCATCTAAGCTTTTAAAATCATGGCAAGAACGAATTAATGATGTGAGAAGAATTACAGGTACCCTCAACATTGGATTGAGACGCAAGCAACAAAAAACTGGTTTTGGGTGGTTTCGGTGGGTTTAGGTCTTCGGTGGTTCCGCTTTCGGCTTCACACCAGAGAAGATCAGAGACGCCAGCGAAGTTGAAGACTACTTTTCGGTTGTTTAGCGAGGATTTAGGGCTTCGGTGGCTTTAGCTCTTCGGTGGCTTCAATGGTTCCGCTTTCAGCTTCAAAACAGAGAAGAGCACAGAATAAAAATTATCCATTCTTTTGCTGTTGTCATTCCATCAACAAATATAAAAAATAAGAAAAAATTTGCTATTGCCATTGAATAAAAATTATGAAGTTACCATCAGTAGACAGTTTACAAAAGAACAAATGGTGAATGTCATTTTCATGAATACAAATTTGTGATAAATACAAATTTGTGATCAACTATAATGTGTCCTAATAAGGATACCTCTAATGTCTCTTCTTTTGCTTGTGGCAGTCCTCAATCAAAGACAGCACTTTGGATTGTAGCTAGAGAGAGATTGGGAGAAGCTCAGTCTTGTCCTCTTTTTCCTCTTCTTTTCCTCATTTAATCAACAGCAGTCCATGCCCAATCATGCCCTAAACAAAGCAGATGCCAAATTGTAAACTTAACAGAAGTGCAAATCAATTTACCAAACCAAAAAACTACAAGAGAACTCAACCCAACCTATTCTTCCACAGTCTCACAATAAATAGGTGTTTATGGAGAAGGCATTTCAGGTGTTCTATAATCTAAAGCTTCCCAAAATAGAAGGCCTAATGCATAAAAGGCTAAATTCAAGGCATATACCATCCACTACAGGCTCCCTCTCACGGATAGGAATTTAAATTATTCTTCATTGTCAAACAGATGAATTGAACCAATTGACAAATGATAATGATTCTGCGGCCAAGCTAACTTTAAATATTCCATCAATTTTAATTGAAGTTATTGATCAACTTAACAACTACTTACAAAAAGCATATTCAGTGGGCAAAGCTGTCAAACAACTACATTTCAAAGTAACATTTGCATGAATCATGAGCATTATTTCCATTATAAATCAAAATTAATCTACTAAGCCACACAAATCCACAGTTGAAGGGAAGAAATAGTAATATAGTATATATAAAAAATAAGAAGTTTATTTTTAAAATGATATGATTGGTCAGCGAGGCTACTGAGAATTCTTAAAATTGCAGGCTAAGAAGAATGAGATTCTAGCATAGGATCTAATAATGACATGCGAAGATTGTTCAAAGCCATCCAAATCAACAGGAGTTGAAGAGGAACCTATTGGCACTAAAGAAAGAATTGAACTCCACGATAGATATTGAACTCTTCAATTTCAAGTATTCAATCTTCACAATAAAATTAAACCAACTTCCTTCACCATATCTATCACATCGATCCGTACAAAATATTTTAGTAAATTTAAGATCTAGACGTCTGATTTCTCATTGATCAAATCCAATGTTGCTGCGGTAGCTATATCCAGATCCAGCAACAATGGAATAGCATCAACGTTAACACATTGAGAACCATCTGTAAAATTATTTAAAGAAAAAAGAAACCCAAAGCAAGTATAGCAATCATTGAAATAAAAAGTTTCTCCCATGTTCTTTAACATTCCTCTCAGATTCAAAGGAAACCATAATGACAATCATAATAAACAAGTTCTACATATATAAAAAATCCAACAACAATTAGGGGCAGAGTTCCATCAAAATCCAGGAACATTACAATTTTCTTTTTATTCTGATTTATAGATTATATAATCAAACACTGAATGATGATGACACTACAAAAAAGGGTCATTTGTAGCGGTTAAAATAGCAAATTCGTAGCGGTTTTACCGCGACAAACGACATTTGTCGCGGTTAAGAAAACCGCTACGAAAACACCCGAAACAAGCCTATTAGTCGTGGTTAAAATAAACCGCTAGTACATCATCATAAACCGCTATCAGTATACGCATCGTGGGTTAAAATGACCGCCACTAAATAAGGTGCGCTCACACAACTTACGTACACATTAGTCGCGGTACAAAACCGCTACAATATGAATTTAATAAAATGGTCGCGGTTTGATAACCGATACTAAACGTTTGAAATATTTTGTAATGGTTAATGAACCGATACTAACAAGTCCAAATTTACCAAAAAAAAAATTTACCACCGGAATATTCGTAGCGGTAAATAAGCTGCTACAAATAATTCCGCCATTTTTTAAAAAACATTTTTGGAATTGTAGCGGTTAAATAACCGGTACAAATAATTCCCGCCATTTTTTAAAAAACATTTTTATATTTGTAGCGGTTAAATAACCGCTACAAAATATTGACGCCATTTATTTGAAAAGCCGCTTTGGCACGTGCGTTGGATATTCGGCATTTGTAGTGGTTTCATAAGCGCTACAAATGGATGAAATTGAAAAAAAAATATTTTTTTTTTTTTTTTTTAACAATTCTTAATGGAATTAAAAAAATTTATATTATTATTTACTTATATTTTTTACTGAAAATAAAGGATATTAAAATATGATATTCGATCATATAAGATTAGTAAAATAATTAGAATATATAAGTATAATAACAACAATTTATGAGTTAATTAAATTAAAATTAATTAAAAAACAAAAGTGTGGGTAGATGAAAAAAAACACGTAAAATAATATGTATGTGAAAGTAGAAAGAAAGTTGAAAATGAACAAAAACCACCTGTAAAATAACAGAAGTTAATATCAACAGAGTAAACGAAAAAATAAATACTTCGATAAGTATTGAAATTGATCTGGTTGAATGAAACTTACCCTATTCAAACGCTTTACCTCGTTCGAGAAAATGTAAAAATATGAGAGAAAACGGGTGTAGAAAACAAAAGTGAAGTATATTAAATGTGGTTTGGTGGGGGTATTTATTTTGGTATCGTAGCATCACTTTGTAGTTTACGTGTACGTTTTTTGTAGCGGTTTTATTAGTCGCGGTTATATTGAGCTTTTTGTAGCGGTCAACATTTGTGGCGTTTTTTTGGGATTTGTAGCGGTTTATAAACCACTACAAAAACTTGTGAAGCTTTTTTTTTTTAAAAAAAAAAAAAAAAGTAAAATGAAGAGTAGAAATAATTTTTCTCTCAATTTTCGTCAAGCATCCCGCAAAGAAAGTTTGTATAAAAGGTTACGTATGAGTTTAATATGTAATAACACATATAGAGCTTAAGTTAAAAAACGTCACCGAACTATACGTAAAGTGTCATCGCCGTCGGGAAGAAGTTTTTGGCGGCGGGTTGGAGCGGCTCACAATCGTAAGAGACGTTCTCACCATCGCCCATATCATAAAGGTCCCGAGGCTTTAAGTGAACCACCATATTCCAATCCCGTGCCTCTCATGCGCGACAAAATAAACCCGATGGACCCTCGAGGCAAGAATATACGGCTCGTCATCTTCAGACTGACCAGTGTGAATAGGCCGGGAGAAATTCACTGATGTGATTCCTAAGTCACCAGTCATGAGTCCCCGGGATGTTGTTGTATTCGCCCACAAACACTTGAACAGCGTCACAGAGAAAAGGCCTTGGTAAGTTATCCTGACCACATCAAGCAGCTTGCCATAATACGGGACGTCACCGAATTACATGTTCTCGTCACTGCTGCTCGCATAACTCCTCGTCCCAAACATGCCATATACACTGAGTTTTGGGTGAGCAATCCCGATCTCGTGAAACGGTGCAAAACTTGAAGCCATTGACATTGTATCTTGTAAATCTTTGGGCGTGGTCAAGCGGGCCGAGTCGAGAGCTCGAATTTCCGTTGAGTGGGTGTTGTGGTCATTCATTATTCTCCTCCTAAACCAACTTTGCAATTCTCTGTGGACTTTTCTATCAATTTCGGAGGATGTACGTATGGATCCTCGTTGACGCTTCACATGACTCGAATTCCCCGCAATTAAACATGCGATGACGAGCAAGAAATGTGACTATAAAATGTAAGGAAACATATAAGATAACATATATATATCTGTGTGCAATCCTTACTGAAGATACCGTTCAACTTTAGTGCAATTAATCAAGACATGTCTATGTGCTTGAAACTTCTCAAGTGCCGTCAGTTTGAAGTTCTCACATCCGCCAACTGGTTTACCAACACGACGGAAAAACAACTCATTCTTGATGGCTCGCTCACAGCTCGCTCGGGAAAATCGTCTACACGAGGCAGTCGGTTAAATGACGTCTCAATGTCATGAAAGTACCTGGAACAAAAATACATGACCTCATCCCCAATATAACCTTGTGATATTGAACCTTCAGGCCACACCTTATTCCTCACATAAGATTTCAGTTTCCCAAGAAACCTATAAAGAAATGAGGAAAAATGTCGATACATTAATGGTTAAACGTGCGGCTAGAGGAGTAATGCTAAAGTAATTAATTTTAAATGAGTACCTCTCAATAGGATACATCCATCGGTAGTGAACTGGGCCAGCAAGCTTGGTTTCGTGAACAAGGTGTACTGTCAGGTGAACCATGACCGTGAAAAATGACGGAGGAAAGATCATCTCCAAATGACACAGCGTAATAATGATTTTCTCGCTGAACTGGTTGAGCTCCTCCACAATCAAAACCTTGGAACACAACTTCCGAAAGAAAGTACAAAGCTCGACCAAAACGATCGACACATCGAGAGGCAAGGTATTTTTTATGGCCAGCGGAAGTAACTGCTACATAAGCACATGTGAGTCATTCATAACTATTAAAAATCGAATTTAATTACACAACAGAACTTACCCGTACAACGTCCTCAAATTGTGACAGGTATCGGTTCATTTTGGGACATTTTTCCAATTGTGGAAATAGATCGGGAACCATACCCAATTCCCCCCAAATTGTGACGCGGTATCGGTTCAACGGGTGACCACCGCCCGATCGGCGGGTCCGTCTCGCATGTTCAAAGGAACTATGACCCGGTGAGTCCGTCTCCGATTGAGCGTGGGAACATCCAACGTCCTCTGCTGATGTTCCCATGTAGATCTGCACAATTATAACAAAATTGTTGTATTGCATTTTAAATAAATTTTCATAATTTTTTAACATAATTTAAATATTATTTTTTGCCAATAAACTACTTATACTTACCTTCGACATCCACCACAAATCCGGTGGAATGAGAAGACGACGGTCGGGGGTTCCCATGGTCTCGCGCATTCTCCTCGTCGAGAAACCGCTCTGCCTCCAACATGGGAATGTCAAACTCGAGCTCCTCATCTTCATTCAAGATGTCGTCAAACGACAGGACTTGCGCCCCGATCTCCCCCTACGGTCTCTAGGTTCTCGGGTTTGGGATTGGGTCATTTTGAAAGAGAGCATCAAACTCATTCCCCTTTGAGGGGGATATTTTGTGGCCCACGCCCTCCTCTACGGGCCCTCTACTACCACTACCCCCGACAGCCTTTTAGGGGTACGGGATCTTTCCCTTTTCGGGGTCTTTTTCCTCGAAACCATGATGTTGGAAAGTACAAGTTGAAAGGATGATGGAAAGTACAAGTTGAAAGGTTAAAAGGTAAAAGGTAAAAATTCGCACGTGTGAATTTCAAAAGTAGGAGGAACAATATAAAAATCGTTGTCACTTTGTAGCGGTTAAAATAAATAACCGTTACAAAATGAATCAGTTTGTAGCGGTCAAAAAAAAAATAACCGTTACAGAATGAATCACTTTGTCCCGGTTAGAAAAACCGCTACCCCGACCGCGACAAATGTGCCTTGTTCTTCGTGAAACTTTGTAGCGGTCTTACAACCGCTACAAACTCAATGACTGTTGTAATTCTATAGCGGTTATACATATGAACCGCTACAAAATTAATATTTTCTAAAAAATAATGCCAAACTAATTAGTTTGACAAACTAATTAGTTTGGATTTTTTGATTATTTCAATATAAAGTCTCTCAATTAATTTGATTATTTTCTTAAATTTTCCTAAAACCACTACAAATTTAATATTTTTTTGGAAAAAAATTCAAACTAATTAGTATATAAAACTAATTAGTTTGGATTTTTTATTTATTAAAATAAAAACATTCTCAATTATTTTCTTTAATTTCGTTAATAAATTAGGAATGACAAGTTTATTGAAAATTGTCCAACATGCGGTGAAGATTTGGATTCGGTATAGCCACCGATCTCCCTAGAAAAACTCACCGACTCATTTTAATCGAGATATTTGCCGAGAGATAAAGGTGACTAATATTGAACCCAATATTTGATGGCATGTTAGACATATTTAGAGGAGTAGAAGTCTTCGAGGTCAATGGAATAACTAAATCGGATTCTCACTGAAGCAACCTCCTCGGCTTGAACGATGAGAAGGCAGGACAAATATCTACAAAGACTCATCTCCCAAGATTAGCGCTTCAGATATATGTCTGTCTTCTGTTTTCGAGAACCAAGCCGAGAATGTTCATTCAGCGACAAAGCCAGATTTAGAATATTTTTGAATATTTATAATTGTTGTACGGATGGAAATGACTATTTATAAAATAAATTTTGTAGCGGTTATAGCACAAAACCGCTACTAATCTTGAAATTTTGACACGGTCAAGGTGTCGCTTTCTTCTCACCGTGACAAAACGATGTCGTTTCAAATTTTTGTAGCGGTTTTTTTGACAAAACCGCTAGGAAAAAACCGGAACAGACTTCGGGCCATAACGCGCCAAGGCTGGCGCCATATTTGTAGCGATTTGGTTTTGTGAAAGCAAAATGGTCAGCATTTGGCGCCAATGCTTCCAATACTAATTTGTGGCGGTTTGGGTTGAAACCGCTACGAACTCTGAAATTTGTAGCGGTTTAATCTAACCGCTACAATATAACCACGACAAACGACACTTTTTTTTGTAGTGTGAAGTTGTGTGTTCCAACGAGAGAGAGAGCATTTACATTTAGTCAACAACTTTTCATGAAGTTCAATAGAAACAAGAAGCACTTTGTATGATACGGTGCAGCCACATTGGGTTCATGATTGGGATACAATTAAATCTTCAAATCCTCTAAAATTTTAGGGACTGATAAAAATCTGTATTTCTTCCTCTATTTCTCCAACAACAAAATCAATTGATTTCCATTATCATTTTGGGAACTCTAAGGAGCCAGTTATAGTTTGGGAACTCTAAGGAGCCGATTCGGTTCTTACAAAAGACCAATAAAATCACGCATGAACCACACTCTACCAGCATTAATCGTCAAATGCCAAGGAATCCGGCCACATCTACTTTGAGATCTTAGTATCTCTTTTGTAAAATCTTAATGCCCGTTAACAGAAGACCGTTTAATACCCGGTTAAAAGTAAATTTTCGAGGCAGGAAGCCTCTATCAATACCGATAATCGATTGGCCAAGTAGACCTTGATGAAGCTCAAAAACACGGTGAATTCTAAAGACGCAACCCATATAGCGTCAAAACCCAAAGTTATTGGCTTATCGCAGATAAATCATTAAATTGGTGTGGTAATTGGGGCCAAAAAAAGTTTGATAATTGAGCTAAATATATAACCCAACAATGAAACTTGAAAGAGGACGTACAGTAAAATCAAATCAAAGGAAGAATAGAAACCATCAATCATCAAGCAAAAGAAAGATAGGGACGGAAAAAACCTAATCCCCAAATTGTTTCCTACCTTTCTTTTTACGGACGACTGCCACAGTGTGAATTGGCGATGGCAACAAACATGAGCTTCAGAGGGTCGACGGTGGCTGACAATTTCACCTTTCCCACACGAGCGCAAACGACGTCGGAGTCAAGAGTGAGCGTCGGCCGTTGAGCACAAAGAAGAGAGCAAAGAGACCACAGTCAAGCGCGAGAGAGAGAGAGAGAGAGAGAAAGAGATGGAATTAATGATTTTGAAATCGCCCC